>CP141165.1:17755000-18082500 GCA_035233585.1 Antiaris toxicaria
TCCTTCGACATCCCTTCCTTGTCGCCGGCGCCGGCGACCTCCACCGCGGCGTCGCCCGAGGCGTCGACTCTCGGACGCTTGCTTGGCCTCTCTCCGCCGCCGGCGTTCTTGTTCGGCTCGATGAGCTTCAACTTCTTCTTCAGCTCCTTGTAGGAGAGAAACTTGTCTCGCCATTCCGGCAGAGTCTCCTCAATCTGATTACTCAGGCTCTTCCCAAACTTCATCGTCTAAGATTCCGAGTATGGAAAGATTATCTTCTCGAGGGGAGAGAAAACGCAAGAAAGTGAGAGAAACAAATTACAGAGAGAGAGAGAGAGAGAGAGAGGGGGATAGAGAGAGAGGGGATGGTAAGAGAAGAAGAGGAGGAGGAAGAGAAGGGAAGGGTGTGGAGGAGATATAACGGTAAGGACAGAATATTCGGAGGGTAATGTTGGAATATCCTTTTGTTTTCTTGGAGTATATTTCGGGTTTTATTCCCCCTTCTCTCTAGAGAGGGTGAGTAAGAGAGAGAAAGAGGGAGATTTATTTTGTTATTTAATTTATTTTTAATTTAATATAACAGTTATATTTTATTTAAAATAATGGTTTAGTTTGATTTAATTTAAAAAATTAATTGATTTTATTAATTTTAATTTTTGTTATTTTTCAGAAAAAAAAAACTACAATTTAATTTGAACTAAATTTGTGCCAAACAAGCCATAAATATGTTTTTATTCTAAGAAAAAAATTTAAATATGATTATAGATATGATTTAATGATGATTTTACACATATTTAACTAAAAGATAAAAATTCCAAACCCCCACTGCTAACTTCAAAGAAAAAGAAATATTAAGTGGCGTTTAGTATTATTTTTGAAATATTTTCTGTTTTCAAAAAAACTGAAAATGAAAATATTTTGAAAACTATATTAAGGGGGTATTTGGCAAAATATTTCATTTTAACTTTATTCAAATACAATACAATTTTACACCAAACACAAATTTTACAACAGTGCTACGAAAACAATTACTATTCAAAACATTTTTAAAACAATCACATCAACTTTTTAACTTTACTATTTATCTCTACTTTTACCAATCACATCAACTTTTCAACTCTAAAATACTTTTCATCCAAACACACATTTCATTCAAATATAAAACAAATACTTTTCAACCAAATACAACATTTAAAAAACAAATTTCATTCAAATACAATCAAAATGCAATGCGTTTACCAAACGCCCCCTAAAACTATTTTTAAAACTGTATTTAATTATGTTTTCTGAATATATATTCTAAGAAATATAAAAATAAACTTTGTTTGTTCATATTTTTGAAAACACATTTCATAAGTGAATATTTTATAAAAATATATTTATATTTAATTTTTAAAAAAATAACAAAAAAATTATTAGTTACAATAAAAAAAAAACTTATAATGGTGAGTTTTACAATGAGGGGCAGGATGAAAAATATTAGTGATCTGAATTCTATATGGCAATAACGGTAAGATTTATATCGCAAGTCGATGGTCATTATTGCAAATTGATGGTTGTCATCACGAGGAGGTCATCGCACATAGTCGAAGATGGAGGCCATCATCAGATATAGTTGTCATCATCAACGCTGCACAAGTAAAGAGAGAGAGAGAGAGAGAAGAATGAAGGAGAAAATGAAAACAAAAAAAATTAAAAATAACTTTTTTCGTTTTTGAAAAAGCAAAAAAAAATAATATAGTTGAAAACAGTGTTTTTAAAATGGTTTTGAAAACGTTGAATAAATAAATGTTATTTTGAGACCATTTTAATTTTCTATATTTTTAAAAATGAAAAATCATTTTCAAAAATAAAAATAAATGCCCTCTTAATTTCTCTAGAGAAACCATCTATATGTGTTTATGTTTTTGTTTTTTGTTTTTCATAATTATTATAGTGTAATACATGCTTTTCTACCAATAATCGTTACATTTTCATTAATTATCATCTTACTTACTTCAAAAATTTTTATTATCTTACTTTCTTAATTGAGCTCATTCTAATAAAATCTGACATTTTTATTAATTTTCATTCATAAATTCTCATTTTTAGATAACTTTGATTGGATCTTATATATTCTTTAAATATCATTAAATTATAATATTTTTCCCAATTTTAATAAGAACTAATAATCTCTTGTAATATCATTCAAGTAAAATAACATAAAATAAAATCTTTCGTTGTATCAAATTATGGTTTCGAGGCTTATTTCGCACAAAAGTCTGTCAATACCTAGGTAAATAAGTACATCAATATTGTGTTAGAATAAATTTTAATTCTAAACAAACACTTAGAAGCCTCGGACTTGTTAATTGATAAAAGCTTTTATAAATTAGAATCTCTGTCACCCTTCGATAATCCTAATAATAACTGCTTTTCAATCCCACTGAGGCAAGTAGAGCTACATTACTCTTCAACAATCATCTTATAAAATTCTCTCGCTTTAAAGGACTCGTAACTAGAATTTTTGTTTGAGATGTAAGAGCTAATTTAATTAATAAAAGTAAAAATAAAAAAATTATATATATATAAACCCTAAATTTATGTTCAATTTAGTTAATTATTTTAAATTAAAATATTTTAATTAATTTTTGATTTTTTTAAAAGTCAATAAAAAAATTTTAACTTTTTTTTAAATTAAACAACTCAAAGGCTCTGTTTGGTAAATATATTATATTTGTATTATGTTTAAATATAAAACATTAAATGTAATTTGTATTTAGAAGAAAAGTAGTTATATTGTATTTGAATGTAATATATGTTTAGGTGAAAAGTATTTAAATCACATTTTAATAATTAATATGTGATGTGATAGATAAAAGTAGAGAGAAAAAAGGAAGAGAGAAAAAGATTATATGATGTGTTTAGTAAAAATAATAGAAAAAATAAAATAATAAATAATAATTATATTAAATTGAAAATGTAATACGATCGAATAAAATGTTTTTATATTTATATAAAAATTACGTTGAAGGTAATTATTGAGATTAATTTTTTGGATTGTAACAGGAGGGACAGAGTCGCTTCTAAAGAGGCTCGGCTAAAGCTTAAGCTAATGAGCTGACTGCAAAATGGGGAACTTGGAATTGGAATTGAAGAGCATGTATTTGTTTTATTATTTTTAATATCAGAGTTGGTGGTTGGAACGCCACTGTTTTGTCTCTCTTCACTCCCTCTGAAATTTGAGAGGTCCACTTATTCTTCTTTTAAAATGAAATGCAACATGACAGTTTGCTAATGTATACTTCAACTTAGATTAGTATTTTACTTAACAAAAGGTACAAAATATGTATATATAAAAAAAGCACAAACAACAGTACCATGTTGACAAAAAAAAAAAAAAACTCTAACCTTAACTCTCTTTAGATGATTTGCTCTTAAAAATTGTTATGCACATGTTTAAGAAGGATTTGGTTCTTGCTTATTTTTTCTTATCATAAATGATGAATCAATGTGAAAATTGTAAAAATTGATAATTTAATGTATAAATTGAAAGCTTTTATAATAGGGATACATTACTAATAATGTATGTTTTTAAATGTTAAATCTTATCATAATCACATCAATACAAAAAAATACTTAACTCGACAATATATTACGTAACTTTAACAGTTTAAAACATAACCTTCCCAATAGGATATATAAATTTTTTTATCCTATTGTAAGATTATCTCATCCTATTAATAAGAAAATTTTCTCTCTAATGATGTGATATTTAAGATAACAAAACTAAATAGACATCTTCACAATATCTAGAATACTTCCCATATATTCATAGCACAAATATCCCTCAAGGCCATTGGGATAAAGAATTGCCAAAAAAAAAAAAAATCTAGCCATGATAATACAATGCTAAATAATTTGACAACAAAAGCCCCTTCATTTCATTTTCATGGGTTACTCAATTGGGAAAACCCAAAGAACCAGTGGATTATACACATTTCATTGGATAAGTCTATTTAACTTCAATCATTGATTTTGAGAGGTGAAGTTTCAGCGCATAGATTTGTTTATTTGACAATGAAAGTGATGCTCTAGCGTCTGAGAAGATATTTTTCTTTAATCAATCAAAATAAAATAATAACTCCAAACATAATATCTTATTTTCTTAAATTATTATATGAAAATAAAGTGAAGTTTTAAGCTAATACCCTGTTTAGTGAACGTATTACATTTGTATTGTATTTGAATGCAATGCATTGAATATAATTTGTACTTGAAGGGAAAGTATTAGTATTGTATTAAATGCAATAAATGTTTAGGTGAAAAGTATTTGAATTGTATTTTAATAATAAATATATGATGTGATGGGTAAAAGTAAAGAAAAAAAAGAGAGAAAGAGAATATATGATATAATTTATAAAAGTAATAAAAAAATAAAATATTGAATAATTATTGTATTTGATTTAAAATATGATGTGATTGATATTTGAATAAAATATTTTTATATTTAAAAAAAAATTACATTAAATTTAAATATAATATAATTTAAAATTGTATACTGTAAGATTATTCTTTTAGCCGAGCCATGCTTTTTTTTTTTTTTTTTTTAAGTGTGGGGTGAGATTGGCTCATTTATGACGCATGGTATAATTCCAAGGCATTTTGGAATATCCATTATCCATCCCAAGAAAGCCATTGCGTAAACCGGGAAAAAATGTGCTTTGTTGCCAGCTCTGTAATTGCCAGCGTGTCATAGACGCCAAGGTAAAAAAATGTGAGAGGGGCAAATTTGGAAAAACAATTTCGGCAGCAAATGAACTTGGTCGATGGGCCGTTTTTGTTCATTTATTTCGAAGGTTATTGGTGGGAATTAAACTCTTTTGAAATCGACACGCAAGGGCATTTAAGAGTCCAACAAATATTCGAATCTTGCATTTGGGATATTCTTTGGACTTTGGAATCTATACTTCATCTACCAGGTAAAATGGCCCTATTATTCTTTTTTCCTTTCTTAAAATGTTCTTGCTCTTGATATATATATATATGTTAGAGATGCGAAATAATAATATGAGATAACTTTATGGTATTATACCTTTTAGCTATCATGATTATATTGGATAAATGGCGTATTGCACTTTTTTATTTTTATATATTATAATGATATAATGAAAATGGTTTCTGTGAAGGATTGAAGATGTTTATGTTGTTTTTTTTGATAAGTTAAAGTATCTAAATAGATCCCATTGAATTGATTCATTTTGATGTGAAAAAGTGAGATGGAGTAAGATTTTTATCACAAACGTAGAAAAAGCTAGAAAAGCGGATGTGGAATTTTTTTGTTTGAATGGTACACGACAAGAAAATTCTACTAAATTAAGTGACGTGACAAAGTGACTTTAAAATTATTTACTGTTTTAAAATAGATAAAACAAAATATAAAAAAGAGCATAGTAAATTACTATTTATTATTCGTTTTGAGCTATTTAAGGAGGCAATTATTCATGCTCTAGCAAGTTAATCTTAATTTTTTTGAAGTTGTGATACAAATTATAATCCCAAATATTTAGTAATTTGTGTGGTGCCAAATAAAGAATTAAACCAGCTAATACTTTCTATTCACATTTAAGTTGAATCGGAATCTTTTTGTGTTCTTCTTCTTCTTCTTCTTCTTCTTTTAACTATGTTGCAAATATTGGTTATAATTTTTTAGTTGTCAGAGTTATAGATTAAAATTGAACAATTACATTACATTTATGTCATTACTAATGGTATGTCTTCCATTTCAATATAAATACGATCCAGTTTTCGTGTTATAACTTATAATGTGCAAACTTTACCGCCATTAGTAGTAATATTAATTTGAAAAATTAAAATCCAACTCAACAAACTATAGTTTTATGTTAAACTATGGCATATTTTATAAAATGGATATACAATGTGGGCATATACATATTTCCAACTCTGCTATTATCATTTTTTTTTCTTTATGAAATACTATTGTCTTTTCAAAACTTCAAGGCTTGATAAGAACATTATTAGGGTACATGTTTAATTTTAAATAATATCCATGTGAAGAAATCTTGTACGTGACTATGATATATACCTCTCTTAATAACTATACATATTTTCTACAAAAAAAAAAATTTAATAATAAATTTAACTATGAGATACCTCTCTTAATAATAAATTAAATTATTTTTTCTGACAAATAAATATTTTTATTATATATGTTTCAACAAGAAAATGGCATACATGACAAGCATATATAAAAGAACACGACATACATTAAAATCATATCCGAAAGAATCGCAAATGTTAATGAGAATTAGACAAAAGTTAGAAAGAAAGAAAGAAAGAAGGAAAGAAAGATATATCTAGAAGTAACCTCCCTTTGGCATATTCCTCTAGGGTCCTAATTTTATTCCTCCACATCCCAAGTCTACCGTCCAATTGAAATCTGGCGGTCCACCCACGTTCCATCCTCAAATTTCCCACTCACATTAATTATTTTATCTCCATTGTCTCTATCATATATATAATAAAAATTGACCACAATCAATGGGTTGTAACTGGTTATATCATATAAGTAACGCTTTAATGCTATCACTAATTTACTCATAATAATGCTAGTAAACTCAATCTACTTCTAACTTTTTAGAAAAATATTTGAAAGTACTATTGGTATTGTTGAAAAATCACAATTATTAGAAATGGGATGTCACATTATAAGGTTCATAGAGTGTGAAATTTTTTAATTCTAACGGTGTTTTTCGTTTTTCTTTTTCTTTTTCTTTTTTTTGTTTATTTCCCTCATTTTTTTTTTATAAGTAAATACTATCCTTAGGAACAAAGCATACTTTTAGATACTTCTTGCCAATGCCCTTTGAGTGGCGGTGTCTTAAAGAAAGAAAGAAGAAACCAAATGTTGTACTTAGCATTTGTTCCGTATTTTGTTTTCTTCCAGATCGAATCTACGCAGATTACATGTTTTTAGCATTCATTGTTCATTTAAACAAGTTTAATTAATATAAAATTAAGACGGTGGAAAATGCTTTGGGGGTTGTTTTTAAGTAATTGGATTTTGCCCAAGTTGTTGACTGAGTGTGTGTGTATATATATACATAGTTGTGGCATATATTTGCTGGAATATTATGGGTATATATCGTTGAGTGATCAAGATATCACGTCATTACAGCGACTCTGTTAAGAAGATTTTTGGTATATTCCCATTATGGGAGCGTGGATACCTTTTCTTCAATATTTTATTTAGTTCTTTATAATTATGCTATTTTTTTTTCCATTAAGTATTAAGTCACCACCCACATACTTTTCAAAATTAAATATAAAAAATTAAAGGTCACCCGCTACACAATTTCTATTTATGCTTTATTTTTGAGAAATGAGTCTAGATAGCAGTTTTGTTTACACTTATATAAAATGGTTGAATTTGTTTCTCTAAAAAAAAATATTGATTGCTAATAAACTATTACAACCATCGCTGCTTAACTAGTAAAAACATGTATTGACATCAATTAATTAACAATTAACAATCTGTCAAGTGGTCCATTAGTAATATCTATATATCATCCCAATATCTTTTTCTCTTTGTTTTTTCTTGATCTCTCCAACTCACGAGGGTTAGAGTTTCTCAATCATTTTCTTCTCTTGGAGCCAAACTTCGGTCGAAGCCTTTGGCTTGTCTTTAGTTTCATGGCTCTAAAGATGGAGGTGGGAATTATATAATGAGGGCCTTAGTAAAAGCTAACCCATGGGAGGAGGATGCTGTGAGAAGGAGCAAAGCAAGAAATGAGATACTTTTAGTGGTGCATGGTTGTCGCAACCCAAGAAGGTCCTACAGCAACTCGACATCGGCAACACAATATATTTCAACGATGTGGGTTGTTTTATCGATAAGGATTCTTTACGTGTGATTTTTTTTGGTCGTTTGTAGGTTTTGAAAGAAAAATTAGAAAAATATTTATAACAATAGAAAAAAACTAGCATGGTTGATTTTAAAAACTTTTGTACTCACTAGATCGAACGAAACACATGTTGCTATATACAATAATTAATTTACACACAAATACATACCAGTTTAGAAATTAATTTTAAATGATCAAGTAAGCTTTCAGATGAAAAGCACCAACCACTAGATCTTCCCTACTATGACTTCCACACATAGGCGTGTGTAAGCAAACTTCATAGAATTTCCAATTAAGAAAGCAATACTTCTTTTCTTTTATGGTCTTTCCATTCTCAACCTGAAAACCTTGTTTTTTGTAGAGAATTCCTGAGTTAGAAAATATTGAAATATAGCAACCCTTTAGCGGGATACCATACTTCACCATCTTAACATGATGTATAGGCTAATGTTTGTGGAAATACAATGATCAACCATTAAACATCCTTTAAACATCAAAGCAGAAAATAGGGATTTTTTTTTTTATAAATACGAACTTATCTTATACTGTAACAATATCAAAAATTACAATATTAATGTCATCTTAAATAGAGAATTAAATTGTAAATTTTACTAGTTATACTATTTTTAAATTAGTGACGAGAAAATAGATAAAATGTGTTGTTATTTCCATTGTTTATTTTAGAATTAGGATTTTGTTAAAATATTATGTATAAAAATATATGTATATATAGAATGAGGGAATGAATAATCACAATTTTATAAATTAAGGGGGTAAATTTTATGTTATGTCAAAATTTATCTACTAAAGTAATTTATTAATTAATAATTAGTTGACTTATCCTATTTAAAAATATATATAAATATTATCATTATAATTATAATAATAATAATAATAAACACACACACAACTAAGGGGGTGCACGAGCACCCTCCAACCAACGGGTATTTACCCATTGGGTGAGGCAGTGAAGCCCACTACCAGAAAATAAATATATATATATATATGTGCATTTAAGGAAAGGGGTGCCATGCACCCCATCCCTTGCTTACTAGGCCAGTGGTCCACTGAGCAAAGCAAGCAGGTTGCATGCCTACTGCCAGTAAATTAGCAGTGATCCAAAATTTTTTTTTTTTTTTTTCAGAAAATAGGCTAAATAAGAAGGGAGGTTTTGATAATTCAAAATCTAACCCTTATACAAGCAAAACAAGAATGAAAAAACAAGAAAAAAAAAAGAATGACTACAATGTAAGATGATAGACTACTTGAATGACTAATCATTAAAACCACTTAGAAATACATAAAAAACCACCAAAACAACCTCCCAACTTACCCTCTTCAACTAAGCACGTTTTTGTAGAGATTATAATCTAAAAATTGCAATTTTTTTAACCAACAATAAGGCTTGGTTATAAAATGGTTTAAGGTAAACCAAAAACTACTCTTTTCTCTTTTATAAAGAAATCACATAATCAAAAAAAAAAAAAAATCTTCCTCTCTTCGTCCCTTTATTGTGAATGAAATTTGTAGCTAATGGAAGCCAAAAATATTCTTCATTCTTTCCATCCGCTCCCAAGTTCATTTCTTTTAGCAAGGAAGAAGAGTCATTCTAAGTGCTTTCCAAGGTAAAAACTTACATTTATTCACTTGTTTTCTAGAAAGAAAAAAAAATGATGTTTTAAAAATGTTTTTAAAGTGATGTTTTATCTCAATTCTAGCCCCCTATTTTAAGGATCTAAGAGTTGTTCAAAGCCTTTAAGAGGAGCTAAGAACCTACTATTTTTCTAAGAGGTAGATATCTTGTAAAGTAATGGTTTACTAAGTTCTTGATAATTTTTCTTTTACAATGAGTTCTTACATATATGAAAAATATTGGCGTAGTAAATGATTAAAATGTTGTTTTGCTACTTAGTGAGATAATATATGTGCTTGCCATGATTTAAAATGGCTAGAAAACATGATTTGTGTATGGAATAGGATGAAAAGTTTGTTTATGTGATTTTTATGGTTATATGGCATGCAATGAATACTGAGGTATGAGAATAGGAAATTATAGCATATTAGTATGTTATGCCTTTTGTTTAATGGAAGTATGAATGATGAGGAAAATATTTTGACATTACAAAGATGCTAAAATAAGATTTAATGATCATAAATTACCAAAAATTACATTTTTAGCATAAATATCAATAAATTGGAAAATGGTGTTTTGAGTAGGATTTTCATACTCATGTAAAAGGAAAAATATTAACATTGACATAAGCAATAAGAAGAGCTCAAGTTTGGTCAGAAATAAAAATGTCAAAAATGACGATTTTGCCCTCAAGGGTAAAATCATAATTTCACCTGCCTAGAGACATTATTTGAATCTGAAACTTTGTAGCCTTGATTAAAGACTTAAAATAGGCCTTGTGTCAAATTTTGGTGATACATATGTAAGAAAGGACCAAAATGCCATTTTGGGGTCCAATTGTAAATATAGAAAAATTTAAGGTAAAAAATGTAAAGAATAAAAACTGGTTAAAAATGAGCCTTGATCCTGTGAGAACACTTTATAAGGACATTATGTATAAAAACCATGAATCAAAGGATATTAGGAACTAACCGGGGCTAAATAAGGACTAAAATACAAAAATAAATAAATGACAGGTCAAATTTATAAAATCTGCTTAAGTTATAATTAGACAGCATCTTTGTCACCCTTAAAATAATATATTAAGCTAAATAAATATAAGAAATAATATGATTTATGTTATAGTTAAATGTAGGACCTTAAAAGACATAAAGGGACTTAAATGTAATACTTTTAATTAATTGTGTTTAGATGTATAATAAGTTACGAAAAACATTTTTTGAGCTTAAGGGCACTGTAAAAATTATTCTAAAGCTTTAGGATATTTTTTTCAAAGCCACCCAACAAGTCCAGATTAAAGAGGGTATGTCTTATGACAAAATTATAATTTTATCAAACTAAGGTGTAAAATGATAATTTGATGGGAAGAACATTTTGAGCTATAGATAGGGGTTTTATAGACCTATAAAATTGTAAGAGAGATTACTAAAAGTGAAGATCATAAGATTTAATAAGTTTAAACTTAAAAATACTTAAATTATCGAAATATGGCAAAATAGTAAACTAGTACCCGAGGGCTTGGTGACGAGAAATGAACTTGCCACTAGGCTTCCTGGGATGCCATATGATTGTTGATCAATCAAGTGTAATGGGCCTTAACAGATCCAAAATAATAACAAGGTTAAAATACTATTTGAAAAAGGTTTAAATCCAATTATAAGTAAATGAGTCACAATATACCCAATATGCCCACAACCCACAAAGACGGCCCAATACGATGTTGGAAGACTATGGTTATCCATGGTCACCTAATGGACTCAAATATAAATAAATTAGAATTAAATAAAATAATGAATAAAGAATTAAGTATTAATTAAATAATTCACTAATTCATTAATAATTAATTAATTTAAAATTTAAAATTAGTTAATTATTAATTAAGATTTAATTCATGATAATTATCTAATTAATAATTATGGTTATTATCTTCTTAAAGCAAATATTTAGAGGCAAATTAATAATTAATTAAAATTAATTATTAATTAAGAGAACACATGTCCATAATCAGAAAAGATTCAAAAACCTTATTACAACTGTCGGATGTCAATTTAAAATTAGGACATTATATCAACTTGAGGGTAAAGCCAGAAACAATCTACGCAAATATACAGTTATGTGATTTTCCGTAAGTATAAACGCCACCTACAGTGTGATTGTTTATATACTATGTATAATGTGAGCTCGATGTTAATTTTTAATGATATGATATAATATAATGATAACGTGTTTATTTACGTGCTTTACAAAAGTATGTTATGATGATGTGTTTATTTACATGCTTTGCGAAAGTATGCCATAATGATGTGTTTACGTACACGCTTTTTGAACATGTTATTCTTGCATGCTCACCATATGGCTTAATGTTTAAGAAAGTGAAACCAAAGATGTGTCGTACCAATCTCTGACTGAATGAGAGGATATTCGCCCTTCAGCCGAATAGGAGATAATAAGAATGATCAATGAAGTTAAATTTATGAACTTGGATGTTGATGGATTGGGTTGCTTCCACGTCTTCCCCATTTAAGGTTACGCACACCCTAGTAGTTATGCGATTTTCTCTAAATATAGATGCCACCTATAATATGATTATTTATATACTACGTACAATGTGAGCTTGTGATAACCGAGAAATTTATCGTTCTCGGAAAAATTTTGTACAAGATATGTAAATGTATATTCATGATGAGACATGTTACAGAATATGGAGCAGATGAAAATTTTGACTAACTAGATTTAGTCAAAATTTGACAATAAATTAATGAACATAAGGTAAAAGCTAAACATTAAAAGAAATTAAAGAAAGAATGAGAGAGAGTAGAGGGCACGTGAGAAGGGGCTTCATTTAGCAGTCAAGTGAATTAATTCACTTCTTTAGTTGCAAAGAAGTGAACGTGTAGAGAGAGAGAGACAGACAGACAGAGAAAGAGAGAGAGCAGAAGAAGAAAATCCTTTCAACAGTTCAGATTTCTCTCTTCCAACAAGCAGATCATTCAAGTTTTCAGCCCAAGATTCCACAGCAAGATGTCCTTAAGTTTCAAGCAAGTTAACCCCTTTTTCTCTCACGTTTTTGGGTGAAAAATCTGGGTTATTTGAGGAAGAAAAAGAGAATGTGAGTTTTGCATGTTGAGATTTTCGGTTAAATCGAAACATGATTCAAGTCTAGTTATTTTTAAGCAAGAATTCGTGAGTTAATGGTTTAGAAAACCAAGTTTCAGTTGAGTTTTCTTTTCAAGAAAGTTTTGATTTTTAGGTTTTGAGTCAAGAGATGTGGTGGATTGAAATTTTGCTTATGAAACCATGGATTTATGATAGTAGAAATGCAGTTTATACCTTGAAACAGTCCTATAGAGATCGATTTTAGGTGCAAAAAGTAGAACAAAGGCCATAAAAGCCTTAGAAAAACAGAGATGAGAATTTCGGACTCAGAATCAGAATCTGGGATGAACACGGGCGTGTTCAGAACACGACCTCGAACATGCCCACATACACGACTGTGTTTCGAGAGAATTTGAGACCCGAGAGGTACACGGCCGTGTATCGAGCCATGTAAAATGGCACACGGTAGTAGAAAGAGCGTGTAATAGACCATGTTCGACAGTAGGAAAACACGGCCAGAAACACGGCCGTGTAGCCACCCGTATAAGCATGCATGAGTTACACGATCATGTTGCATGAATTACACGGCCATGCACGTAAGTCCAGAGGATTACACGGCCACGAATATGCCCGTGTAGGAGGACATGTTCGAAGCTAAAAAAAAGAGTCTGGAAATATGATTTTTTATATTTTGCCATGTTTCAAGCATGAGATAAATGTTAGAAATAATCAACAATTATTTCTTTTATAGGAGTTCAAGCCAGACACCCCAAGACAGCAGTCTCAAATCAGCAGAGGCTCACATTAGCAGATTTTCTGTAAGTTCAAGCATTGTCCTGACTCCAATGTAGACAATCATGTTATGTTTTATGATATTATGTATGTTGTTTGGCATGTATGTCAGACGTTGACCATCTACATCATGATACACATGTCAATTTCATGTCATGCATGTAGAAATTCATGTTTCAAGTAGATAATTCATGTACACATGATAGACAAGTACCAAGCACACGAAAACATATAGGTGCACAAGGAACTAAAGTGAGGTTAATAAAACTCATACCCCAAGTAAAACATGTAATATGTTCCTACTGTGGGGCAATCAGTATGCTACCCAGTTGGAATTTCAGAAAAGATGGTAATTAAACTAGTTATTGGCGTACCAGCCGCTCGACTCACGGGGAGGTTTTCATGTTCAGTATCAGTTAAGGCTGCGGAGGTCAGCACTAAAGTACCGCTTTCAATCATACGCGCCTTACGGTACGACCAATCAGGGGTCCAAAATCAGAACCTAATTTCAGATAATGTCCTAAGACTTAACATACAGCCATGAGCATATTTGTTTTCAGAGTCAAGTTTCATTCATGAGCACAGTATTGCATGCTATGAATTCGTGTTTTTACTTACTGAGTTCATAGCTTACTAGTTTGTTCACATGTTGCAGGTAAGAGACCTGTTCATCAGTAGTACACGGTGGACGATGGACATGGTATGTACATGCCAGGGGGACTGGGCGAGGGATGATGGTCCTACCATGAGTTTTCCACTGTATAGTTTTGAAATTTTAAACATGTGATTTCAAGAACATGATTTTAAGTCAAGACTATGTGATAGGGGAATTATAATCCATATATATGATATTTGTCAACATGATTTCCTTATCACATTCTCGAACAAGACATGTATATGTTTTTAAGTTGTTATGTTAAGAAAAAAAAAATTTATTCCGTAAAATTTACAAGTAGTTTTCAAGTCATGTTGATGCCGGTGACCCTAGAGGCCTACATGCTATTGCGGTTAATTACAGAGTTGACTGTAATAGTACTGTAGAACCTCTACAGCAAGGGCGAGCCGCCACAGAGCTCGATGTTAATTTTTAATAATATGATATGATGACATGATGACGTGTTTATTTACACGTTTTACGAAAGTATGTTATGATGATATATTTATTTATATGTTTTGCAAAAATACGCGATGATGATGTATTTACATACACGCTTTTTGAACATGCTATTCTTGCATGTTCACCATACTACTTAGTAGGCGTTTGGGATACAAAATTTTTTGGCATTGCATTTAAATGCAATGCAATTTTCCCCCAAATACAAAAACATTTCATTCAAATACTAATCACATCACATTTTAAATCTAACACAATCACTATTTATTATTTCATTTTTTCTATTACTTTTATTAATTACATCATATATTCTCTCTCCCTCTTTTTTTCTCTCTACTTTTACCCATCACATCACATATTTATTATTAAAATATAATTCAAATACTTTTCTCCCAAACACATATTGCATTCAAATGCAATGCTAATACTTTTCCTCCAAATACAAATTGCATTCAATGCATTGCATTCAAACGCAATGCAAATACAATGCGTTCACCAAATGAACCCTTAATATTTAAGAAAGTGAAACCAAAAATATGTCGTATCAATCTCTAACCGAATGGGAGGATATTCGTCCTTTGGCTGAATGAGATATAATAATAATGATCAATGAAGTTAAATTTATACCTTGGGCGTTGATGGATGGGTTGCTCCTCCGTTTTCCCTATTTAAGGTCGTGCGCACCTCGGTATGAGTACAAGTGCCCATAAGATGTTGAATGAATAAATGGACAATTATACAACTGGTATACATTTTCAATTACATGTATTTGTGGGAATGCACATTTATACTTACTAAGTTTATCTCATCCCATTATGTTTCCTACTATAGGTAATTTAGGCAACTTGCTTATACCATATTAAGCATGGATGGATTAGTAATGCAGACGCGTGATGGGTAAAAGTATGATAAGTTTTATAGATGCTATCTGTATTTTATATTTCTCACACATTTTTAAGGACTTTGTTAAGCATTAGTTTGATATTAGTACAATTTAATACTTTGGTATGACTAAGTATGATATGTTACGTTAGTATGTTTTATTTAAAACTAATTCTAATTATTATGGTGTTTAAAGAATAACTTCTTCTGCAAATAAGGTTTTTCAAAAAAAAAAATTCCTAAAATTTGAAGACCTAGAAATGAACAAGTAATGATTTACATAAGATGAAAAATTAAGAGAGTAAGTTTTAAGTAACGGTTTGAGAGGTCGAGTCATCACATATACATATGTATTTATATAGAAAACTAAACTTTAAGAAATAATATTAAATTATACTATGAAAACATAAATCTTAACCCTATACTTCTTAATTCTTGTTATGCGGAAAAATATAGTTTTAAGAAGGAACTTTAACAATTTCAATAACATTTTAAGTAAAGTTTAAAATAACTGAATTTATAAGTTCAAATTATAAACTTAAAACTCTTCAAATAAACATAAACATGGATTCTTCTAAAACAAGAAAGTTTTGATAACCCACTCTGCGACCACGCATGCTTCCACTCTAAGCCTCCTCCACACCTATAACTTAGCTTTACCTTATATGTAACATGTGATGAAACTAGACTAGGAAATTGCCTAGTAAATACATCAATTATCTCACAAAACACTTAGTGTTAGAAATATGAAGCATATAAAATAAACAAGTTCAATATAATCAAATGGAATTTTATAAAGAGACGAAAAATAAAAACAACAGTCGGAATTCAACCTTAATCAAAATTGGAAGAACTTAATGGATGTTAAGGCATGGGAAACTCAAACTTTCCTTGAAACAAATTCATCCCCTTCGGTTAGTGCTCGAGGATTCAATAAACGTTTGTTTTCAGGATACAATGATAATAACAGAACTCTAAGCATGATCGAATACCGCTTCTGGTGAACTTGAAACTGAGCTTTATCTCTATCACTAAGACACCTAAGAAAATCACTCTAAAAAACGCCCAGAACACAATGAAAACAAAAAGAAAGAAATTCTGAATAGGTGTGTGTAAATATGAAGTGTATGCCTCCTTATATAGGTTGCTAATGGGAGGTATTACATACTTGAAATTA
Organism: Antiaris toxicaria; assembly: GCA_035233585.1. Classification (NCBI taxonomy): domain Eukaryota; kingdom Viridiplantae; phylum Streptophyta; class Magnoliopsida; order Rosales; family Moraceae; genus Antiaris; species Antiaris toxicaria. The sequence continues at coordinate 17,771,578 of CP141165.1, forward strand.
TGAGGCTTAAACTTAGATTTCATAAGAATTATTTCCTTAGTGTTACAATCATTCATATTTAGGTTGAACATGCCTAATATGTTATCCAAATACGTGTACTAAAGATGAATTAATGCTATTTATCTTTACCATTTACCATTCACTAATGCCCAACAATATCAACAGAATAATCTGTTGATATTCTGAATATAATATAAAAAATTAATTTGGATTTTAAGTTAGAAAATGTAGCCCGTGTAAGGGCAAGCCTGACAGACCAACATTCGCGTTGTTTACACTGTACAGGTGCACATATTGAGCCCTTAATCCACCGGGTCTAATTTGCACCCCTCTCCCTTACGCATGAGAGAGCCTCTTGGGTATATTATCTTCCCCAAATATAAAAGTACAATAACTTATAAACTCTATATTGCCAAGATGTCTAACCAATGTGGGACTTCAGATTTTAGCAATTTCTCTAATAAAATCAAATTTCCAATGAGCAAATTTTGAGCATCAATTTCTCAATCACCGGATTACTATTTTGAGGGTATAAATATTTGATTTTGATCTCCTCGTGATAGAGAACGCAAATATGTTAAGACCCATTATTTTATAAAGTGAGTCCCACTCAAATTTGGATCTCAAATTGGCTTCTCAAAATGGTTTACAAACCATTTTTTCCAACATTATTTCATAAACTTGTTGCAAAACATCATTTAATATATATATATACCATATTATTCATTTAATATATATTAATATTTATATACCATACTATTCATATCATAAAGGGGAAAACAAACAAATATCATATATACTATAAGCATATAGACAATAGTAATAACCCTTTTCATTAATCTTGACTACGATGTTGGGCTCTATGTGATGTACCAATGTGCGTTACTATAGTGAGAGTGAGATTGTAAGTTCCAAACCTACAGATGCAAACATGAAACCATTACAACAATGGGCATTAGCCCGACATCCACTCTTGGGCTAGTAGCGGCCTGGTACAAAAATCATTACCAAAAGGGAATGAATATATGTAGACGCCTTCTAATTACCTTATTACTTTCATCATTATTCTTAACATGTTCTTTCATGATCATAAAACATAATCTTTAATATGAAACATAACTCTTATAAAGAATAACATATCGAAACATTCATTAAGAAAATACATATACTTGACACATCAACAATAACTTTTGACATAAAATCTCATTGAATTCATTTGTAAAACAATAGTAAAATAGCATAATCTATAGATTTTCTACACCAATTATGAACTTTATTAATTTAAACAAACTTGTTGTAAGTGAGAGATGTATTTACCTTACATCAAATACTTACTAAAGTTGATACTTTTGGTGACATGACGCTTTGAAACCCCAATACTCTTGTTCTTAACAAAATCCATGTTACAAAATCATTGTATTTAATATTCTACAATTAGGAAAAATCATCAAAATCCTAAAAACCATAAAGCCCTTATATCCAAATCTCCATAATCCCTAGAATTCAGATTTCATTAATCTAATTAATAAATCTATATTCCCAATTCAAGATTTTATCATCAACTCTCTCTTAATCCATGATTGTATGTTGTCAATTTCATCATCAAACAATTTAATTTATTCAATCCATCCAAAATCTATCAAAGGCCCAGTTGCAGTTTTCAAGAAAATTAGGAAAACCTAATATACAAATCTAACAATCTAAATTTATAAATTCCACCATTAAATCTTTTAATTTATCATTTTAAAATATCAATTTCATCACCTAATACAAGAATTTTCCCTAATTCTTAATTTCCACCAAACCCTAGAATTCCAAAATCCCTAAATATCAAAGCACAAGGAAAATTACCTCAAATCTCTGATAAAAATAAGCCTAGATTATGACAAGAGAAGTGAATCTCTAACGTTTAAATGTTAGAAACTCACAAAAATAATTTCTTTAAGGAATGAGCAAAAGAAAGATGGTTTGGGAGAGAAAGTGTAAGGTTTTTGAAGAAAATACGTTAGATATATTCAATTAAGAGTTTTAGGCTTTTAATAACTAATCCCAAATAAAATCTTCAATTCAAAGTTGAGTAATGATTTAAGGGTCCAAAATAGGCTTAGAAGGTTCACTAAGTCAAACTATTAATTAAAATCAAGTTTTTTTTTTTTTGCTGGGTGTGGGCTGCGGCGGACATAAGTTCCGTTGCAACCTAAAATCCATTGCTCTCTAATCACTGCAGCAAGCGTAACTCCAATTGTAGCCTGATTTTTTTTTTTTAAGAAATTGAAGTCTACCTGATCTTTCATAGTATTTTGGTCATAACTTTTTACTCTGAAATCAGAAGTAGATGATTTAAAAGGTATTAGATAGCTAACGAAAAGATTTTTATAAAGGAATCTCTGTCTAATTAAAATATTTTCCTAATCAAAATTATGTTTGAATATAATATCACACTATTTCTCATAAAATTCTCTGTACTTAACCTCTTTAGACATGAATTATCTATTCATGCCTAGTCTATTTCATATCAAATATATCATAATTGAGTAATTTATCATCTTAAAATTAACATGAAACTTAATAGTTTTTACTTAATTTGTCTTATACATGACACATGAATTCTGAGTGTATTAGATTCCTTAATATTGTCACGTGAAGTTAATTTAATTACTTGTTAGCAAATACCTATATTCTATATTCTATGATTACTTGAGACACTTTATACTTTTTGATATATTATATAAACATTTGGGTGTTACATGAGATTTCTTTTTTTCTCTCCCCACAAAAAAAAATTAAGATAATAGGTGTCAAAATTTTGCTCCATCAATCAAATGTTTATAATCATTGATAAATATTTAATTAATTTATTTTTAATATTTTTTTTCTACAAGTTTGCAATAACGAAAAATGGGTATACAAGAGGAAAAGGAAAAAAATCATTGAAAAATAAAGGATAAAAAGTTATTAGGGCTAGTTTGGTGCATGGGTCAAGTCTAGAATGTAATAAAATTTTAAATTCAAATTGGTTGACTTATTTATAATTTTTGTTGAATTTTCAAGAAAAGACAAAATTGAAACAAAAAATTTGGATTCGAGTCTGCGAAGCAAACGGGGCTTAAAAACTTTCATTTTTGAAGAAATACTACATTGTTTGCCTGTACAATTTTCAGGTTATATCTATCTCATCGTATATTTGTTTACTTATTAATTCTTTTTTTTATTTTAATTTTGTACTTTTCAATATATTACGTAAACATTTGGGTATTACATTAGATATCTTCTTTTCTCTCCCAAAAAAAAAAAAACCCAAGATAATAGGTGTCAAAAATTTGCTCTTTCAATCAAATATTTATAATCATCGATAAATATTTAATTAATTAATATTTATTTATTTTTTCTACAAGTTTGCAATAAAGGAAAATACATATACCAGAGGAAAGAAAAATCATTGAAAAATAAAGGATAAAAAGTTACAAAAAACTTTCATTTGCAGAAATACTACATTGTTTGGCCATACAATTTTCAGGTTATATCTGTCTCACAATATACTTGTTTACTTATTAATTCTTTTTTTTTTTAATTTTAACATTAGCTATTTTATTTTTGTTATTGAGATTTGGTCAATTAAAAACAAAAGTCAGAATTAAACTTATATTTTATGTGTTTTTTCAAAATTATAGAAACACTGCCTAAATCATAATTAATAACATCAGCCTTCACATTTAAAAAAAAAAATTACATACATCCAATTTTTTAGTTGACAGTTTGTTAGTTGGATCGTTAATCATTCACACAATACCAGATATGTTCCTCGTTGCATTATAAGCACATATAGCTGTATATCAAGTTATAAAATGATTTTTTTTTACCCTAGTTAAAAGAATAATTTTTAATTAATTTCTAAACTTTTTTTAATAATAATTTGCACTCTAACAAAGAAAAAAAAACCATATTTTTTGTTTTTTGTTTTGTATTTTCCTAAAATCCTTGTTAAGAAATTTAGGGGATATTTAGAAATACAATTACATTTGCATTATATTAAAGTGTAAATGTCATTGAGTGCAATATGTATTTGGATATTTTATATTTTGATTGTATTTAAATGCAATGTGTGTTTGAGTTATTGGTGAAAGAGATAGTATATAACGCGATTGATAAAAGTAAATAAAAAAAGAAATTAGTGAATGATTATACTAGAGGTGTTTGGGAGGCATTTTGGAGACAAATTTTGGATTTTTTTTTGTATTTTTATCTACCTAACAACCATTTTTTACTATTAACATCTCCAAAACTCTATATTAAACTTAAATTCTAAAAGTTCATAACTTTGCGTGTACAAGTGTAAATGAGATGTTTTTTTTATAAAATTACATAAAATTTTAAGAGAAGCGAAATAAGATTCATATTAATAATTTTTTTAAATAAATTTTTAAGATTTTACACTTTTTCACATCAAACAGTTTTCTTCCCCAAATCTTTCTCTAATTTTCAAAATACATGCAAAGTTATGAACTTTTAGAATTTACAAGTGTAAATGAGATGATTTTTTTTATAAAATTACATAAAATTTTAAGAGAAGCGAAATAAGATCTATATTAATAAATTTTTTGAATAAATTTTTAAGATTTTACACTTTTTTCACACCAAAGAGTTTTCTTCCCCAAATCGTTTTCTAATTTTCAAAATACATTTTTAGAAAGCTCTCTTAAATGTGCCCTAAAAGCATTTAGGCCTCGTTTGGTTGAAAAGTCTGGACTCAAATTTTTTGTTTTAGTTTTTTTTAAAAGTCAATAAAGATTATATTTAAGTATAAGTCAATCAGTTTGAACTTAAAATTTCTTTCTATTCTAAACTCGACTCATATACCAAATAAGTCCTTATAAGTGTAACGTTTGATTTATTTAGTGCAAATTCTATTGCCTTTGCGTGCTGCATGATCCAAATGTCTCCTTAAAGCGCCTCACCTCTCTTCAAAATTTAAGCATCGATTCATGTGAAAAAGTACAGTGCTTAGCAGAAGAAGGGCTGCCAAGATTTATGATTGTCCCTTGCTAAGTAAACGGGGCCAGAGTGAAACAGGGGAAGATTGACCCAAGATTCAACACATCCTTCCAATAGAAATCCATGGAGAACAAATATGAGAGAAATAGAAATCGAACTGGGGATTTGAAACGAATTGGGCTTTCTCAGAAAATGGTCTCGATTTTATTATTTCAGGTAATTTTACTCTGCATACACTGCTTTCAACACATACTCATTTTTGGTTTTGTTTCTCTTTAATCTCATTTTCAAATAAATATCTATATATACATGTATATGTATTTGTTTATGTATACTGTGTATACGTAATGCTCATCGTTTTGTTTTTAGAAGCTTGTCGTTTCTCTACTTAACATATTAGCCTTTATCAGGTTTTTCTGTGTAGCCTGTATGGTGGTAGTATTCAAAGCTATATAGTGTATACCATAACCGAATAAATGATAGAAAACAAGTGATTAGAAGAAAATTTTGAAACCCATAAACTTGTATCGTATTTCATGAACCAAAGCATGAAGGTTTAGACTTTACATTGTTCCGAAGTGGCAATGACGAGCTCTGTTTTAAATCTGTTTCCCTCTTGTTTTCCTCTGTTTCCCGTGCCTTCTTTGTTCTTTGTTTTGAAATATTTTTAAATCACTCCCAAACTATATAAATTTGTCTTTTTTCGGTCTTTTAATTTTTCACATCACACTCATCTAAATTTCTTTACTACTACACCAACATTCCTTTTGTCAGTATTTTGTAAAAAATAAAAAAAATTAAACATACATTGAATACGTTATGATCTCACAAGCTTTATTTATAGAAAAAAGTTGTAATAATTATACATATTTTGGAGGGAAATTATCCCTCTATTAGATATGTTTTGTAAGTAAACTGTAATTTTATTAAAAATATATAATATCATCAAAGGTATTTTCAATGTTCAGTTTCTGTCTAAAAGGTTTTAAATTATAATCCTAATCTTAATTAAAACTTATATGATTAAATATGTTTAATTTCTATTTAATTTTTGATAAAATGCCTGGATATGTGCCGTTTGCATACTTGTTGAAACATGTAAAATTCAAAATTAGGGATTAACACAAGACTAGTTTATAATTCAGAAACTATTTATAAATTTTTTTTTCAACATAAAACTATAAGTATCAAGGAAGAAAGTGTGGAATTAGAATCATAAAAATAAATATTAAATTAAATTAAAAAAAATAAGTGGGAAGTAGCTACATTAGCAAAAGCAGCTTTTTTGGTTTGGTACAAATATAGGAAATTTACTACTATTTTTGTTTCTATCTATGTTATTGGCTTCTTTTTTTTTATTGTTATTATTTTTTAATTTGTAGTGGGAGATTTGACCTTTATATTTTTAGTTAGAGCTGGACGTGGAATTACTACTAAACTATATTTATAATCACATGTTATTGGCCTCTCGATAATAGAAAAAGGATCCCTTTTGCTGCTGAGCATTTTTTATTTGCATTTAATAAGTAAAGATGCTTTTTTTTTTTGGGTAAATACATGTGTAAGTATTTAAATTATATTTTAATAATAAATATGTAATGTGATGGATAAAAGAAAATAGAAAAAAAAGAAGAGAGAAAAAAAATGTGGTTAATAAAAATAATAATTATATTAAATTTAAAATATGATATAATTAATATTTAAATAAAATATTTTTATATTTAAATAAAAATTAAATTACCTTTAAATGCTGCAACTAAATGCCTCCTTCTAACTTCAATAGCCTATAAATTATTGTTGTAAGTTTAAACAGACTCTCAACGGGGAAAAAATGTTACAGCATCAATACCGGTGTCAACTGTCAACGTGGAACACAATGAGTACCACAATGATATCCACGAGCGACAATATTGGTAAAACCAAAGAAATGCTAAAACGACAAAAGATGTAAAAACGACAAGTTCCTTGAGAAAAACTCAAAACGAGGTGAACTAGGAAAACATTATAACACAATTAAATAAACGTGAACAGCATAAACAAAAAAAAAAAAAAAAGAAAGAAAAAATGACAATAACTTAGAATCACAGAGCTTTCTACGTTTGAAACTAGGTTTGGTTGGAGGGAAAGAAAGGTGGAAGGAAAGAGTAGTATATCACCTAGATGAGGGAGAAGAGGAAGGAAGGAGATATCTTTTTTTTTTTTTTTTCATAATATTTAGTATGATAAGATGAAAAGATGCAAGGAAAAAGAAAAAATATATCTTACCTATAAAATGATAACTTTATCCTGATTTGCTTGCTATTTTCTTATATATTTTTAATTTTTTTTTTAAATAAAATACATTGCACAAGTAACATGTAACTTTTTTAATTGTTTCTACCACCATAATTATAATTCCATTGCATAAATAATATATTTTGCACGTAAAATAATTAGCCATGAATTAGGAAAAATGTAGATACGCCAATTGCTCTAGTGTTTCATAATACGTACAAGTAACAAGACTTTTAATATAGATATATAATAAGTAGATATATGTATATATTTTTTCTTTTTTCATAGGAAAACAATATTTTATTGGATTACAGAACTGCTGTGGGACTCAATACAAATATCTTCTACAATAGAACCTTCGGCAAAAAGGAATTCTTTGTCAGCTACTGCTGTGGGCAAAGTACTAGCATCAGTTCGGATCTCAGCCAAAGCTTGCAACAATGGCAACCACATATCCCTACAATACTTGACCAAACAATAGTTCAAAAGACATGTACTAGAACGAAGTCTTTTACAAAGATATATACGTAAGGCACGGCCATTGGGGGAGGCAGCAAGCAGCTTCATACGGGAATATATGAACGATTAATGTGTACGACTACAAGTTAATTAGAAAACATGCTTTTTCTCAAGAGTTGTAAAATGAGAACAACTACTTCAAAGTTTTTTTTTTTTTTCTCAGGTCAGTTCTTCTACATAACAAGAAGGTTAATTAGAAAACACGTTTTCACACAGACAATGCCAAGTTCCCTTATTTTATTATTAAGTTAAAAAGCCGCACGAAAATATTTATATATATATATATATCAAAATTAGCAAGTTACAACAAAATTAGAATTATAGTCAATAGTTACCTTTTTAAGAGTTTTCCACACTTCATTCTCCTTTCAAACAATTTTGATGTTGGATTCCAAGCAAACCCACTTAAACTTTTAAAAGATCATGGCATGCATTAAAATTGCTCTTCAAAGTTTTGATATGGTTTTTCAAATGTTCTTTATCCAAGCACAGGTTTAGCTCCTCTCAAAGAATCTTCAAAACATTACTATAGGATCCACCTTATTCCCATTGAGTTGTTGCCCCATCAATGCACCAATTAGTACATCATCCATTTGTTCAGTCCACTTGACACTATCTTTCTTTGAATCTTCACCATTTCCCAAATCTGCACATTGTAGGAAATTCAGATTGCCTATACAATATGAAAAGAAAGCAGTAAAACTTGATGGAACAATCAATTTAATATTATACTAGCTATAAAAGAAAAATCTAAACTAGAAAATTCTAAAATAAATGTGAAATTAAATTAAAAAAAATTAAATCTAATAAATCAAAGAAAATGTTAAAAAGGAAGATTAATTGTACAATTAATGAAAAAGAAAAAAAATTCCTCTTTTTTTTTTTTTGAAAAATGAAAAGAAAACAAAATTTACTAAACGTAAATACAATGAAAGAGTTTGATAAAAAAAAAAAAAAAAACTAAAATATAAAAGGGAGATATAGGTAGAGAAAAACTCAATAATAAAAGCGGTAAGGAGTCGTGAATTCTTCATATGCTTTATTCTCCAATTTGACTTCAATATTAAATTATGACTCAATTGTAAATTTCACATCCTAAACAAGCAATCATAAAATTTGAAACTTAAGTTCAATGAAAATAACAAATGTGTTCAAGTGGATTAAACTTCTTACGTATGAATCAAAAAGGTTTATCATTACAAGTTATCAAAAATCGAGAAAGTACTGTTTTTAGTAATTTATAATAAAAGATAACTCATAAAACAAATTTTGTCAAAATAGATATATAATAATATTACATAAACAAAATATGACCAAATTTATATAAAAGATTGATATAAAATATTTTGAATAGCAAAGGAGATGAAGAAGTTCAATCTACTAAAACATATATAAACTTTACAAAACAAATATGAAAATCAAATTCTAATTGGATCAATCAATATATGAATTCCTCACCAGCCTCACCAAAATGTCTAACCTAGCTTGCAATTCATCTAACGAAATTCTAAAAAGAAAATATTAGATGGAAATGCAAGAAGAAAATAAAACAAAAACACTTTAATTTCAGCCAAGAAAAGGCTGGGGAAGGACGACCCTAAACTTAATGAGAAGCCCTGCTTTTATAGGCTCATTTCCAACATGCTGAAGAAATTGAAGAGATAACTTCTGCCCAAGAAATTTGCGGCACAATCTAGAAATAGGCTGGTTATGCGATCCACCTGGAGCCCAAGGGAGCCCAACATTGTGGGCTAAAATTAATGGGCCCAAGATTTTTGCAGCTGGAATGGAAGAAATCGTGCACTTGAGGAGAAAGTCGCACGCGCAGGAAAGAGCTCAGTAGGGGGGACACGCGGCAGACGGTGAGCAGCTAGCTTTGGAATGCGGCTGGTGAACTCGGTGCCGACACGTGGCAAGCACTGCTGCAGACCTGGGGAAGGAGAAACGCAAGAGAGGAAAGAGATAAAACGAAGAGAAAAGGGAAAGGGAAAATGAAGAAAAATAGAGGAACCCAAAAACACAGCAAAATAAATCCAAAACAAATGAGTTATTAAATAAAGTAAAATTAAATTAAATATTTCCACAATAAAATGATTTGAATTAAAATGATGGCAATATCTAATTAAAATTTAAATTATTTAATGGATTAAAAAATAAAAGTGTATTTTTTATATTTATCAATACTTAAAAATCAGTTTACTTAGACAGAATAACCTTAGCGTGTATATATTGATGCAACAAGTATAAGCCCATCACTATAGGTATTTAGGCATAATAAACATATTCATATTCTATCTATTAGATGCCTAATAAATAGTTTGAAAGTAATAATATTTTCATACTATATTGCATATACTATATTGCCTATAGTATGAAAATATTATTATTTTTAAATTATGTATTAAGCATATGATAAGTATAATGTGAATATGTTTATTATGCTTAAATACCTCTTATGATGAGCTTGTGCTTGGTTGTGTGGATATGTATATCCTATAATCATTCTGTCGAGATTGATTTTTAAGAGGGATCTTTTAGACTCTTTTAGTTTTTTCTGAGAACTTTTCAGATAGCGTAAGGTAATTTTATTTAAGGAGATTTAATTTTACGAGGGAGCATTGTGACCACCGGTAAGAATTTTAAGAATGAGATCTTCATGATTGATTGGATCATCAAGCATGGCAAGATCATCAGCAATGGACTTCACAGTTTGTAAATATTCAGTCATTGCTTGAGTCCCTTTAACAAGTATTTGCAGACGTTCCTTCGGTTGGCCGACACGACCACGTGATGGTCTTAGCATATATGTTAGTTAAAGTCGTCCAAGCATCACGAGGGGTCCTAGCAGAAGCAATAAATGGAATCAAGGTAAAGGATAGGGAACCGGCAATAGCGTTGACAATAAGATTATCTTGACGAATCAAAAGGAAGTAACTGGGATTGGGAATGTTTCCATCAGGAGATGAAAGAGTAGGGAAAGGACAAGGCTTGGTTCCGCTGATAAAACCCAATAAGTCATAACCAACAAGAAGGGCATGAAATTGGAATTTCCAATAAGTATAATTTGTGGAAGGTGAGATTTAATGAAGCTTGGGTAAAGGTACTAATAGCAATAATAGTGCTATTTGACTCGAGCATTGAGATTGTGGTTGTAGTGGCTGAGGAGGTGGGCGTTGCAGGAGTAGGAGGAATTGTTGGCACTAGCCAATTGAAAGATTTTTTTTTTTTTTTTAAGAGACTATTTCTCTGATATCATAAAGTGAATCGAGAGAATAAGACAAATTGATGAATGGCTAGACAAATCTTCATTGCTGAATGCAGTTATTATATATATATATAAAAAAAGTGTAACTACACGATCATGGAAACTCAAAAAAGGAAAATATATACTTGTCAATACCAATATCACAAAGTTTACTTTCCTTCAATTTCTCTATTAGGATATATGTCATTTTCTAAGCTATTGTTTCAAATCCAAAAAAAAGAGTGAGGACACAAGATCAAACACATAGCGCTACTGAAGTCTTCATCAGTCATCACATGAAAATATTATATGCATAATAACCTATAACTATATATAGTATATTGACACTAACACTGTTCAAGTCCCTTTAACCATCCCCCTTTTTCCCTCCTTCTCCTCCTACTTTCATTTGAAATTTATTTCTTTCATTTTGATCTCATTTTTTTGGTTTCTCCCTTAAAATTTTCTATATTTTTTAACATGTCTTATTTGAAATTCTTTTTCCCTTGATTTGTTACAATAAAAATAATTTTTTTTCAAAGATGTTGTCATTTAAATATTTTTCGTAAAAATTTGTAAGATATCATTTTATTAAATGTGATCTTAATGAACTTACTTTTTCTCTTTATTAAAATTATTTTTTAAATCCCCTTTTTAAACATCTTTTTCCTTATCACATATTATTTTAAATGATTTTCTAGATAGAAATATAAGAAACTCGACAAGTATATACATACGTGCATAGGTTGTGCTTTTTAATTAATATATAATAATAACTAAAAGCAGAAAACTAACAGTATGGTGTACTTATTTTATCATCTTTTTCTAATTAAAAACTTATGGGTCACTACTTCAAATTGTTAATTACAATATTTCACAGCGGGTTTTTGTCGTGTAATCTCAATGCAAAAACTCATCCTAAATGTGTTTACTAAAACAGTCATGAAAAGCAATAATTCCATGACGGTTTTCTAAACCACCATTGTCTGTGGAGATTAGACTACAACTTTTCAATATCATCGTGAAATGTTCACATCTGTACCATGGATCCCCTAAACAAAAAAGCTTGTGGTACTTGGACATTTGACAATGGTTCTTTCGAAAAACTGTCGTTGAAAACCAAAAAAAAAAAAAAAAAAAAAAGGCTTATTCCCCACCTATTTTTTCGAAATTCTTTTTCTATACCCCTTTCCAAAAATTACTCTCTCTTTCCCTCCATCCGGCCTCCCTACTCTAAAAATCCCCTCCCTCCGTCCCTCTATACTCTAAAAATTTTCTCCTACCTCTCCAACCCTCTAAAAAATTCACTCTCTCTTTCTCGCTCCCTACTTACTCTCCATATTATCTGTGATAGCACTAGCCCACCTCCGTGTCCCCTGCTGCCTCCAAGACCTTTTTCGACCTTGTTTGTCATGTTGTCAAAGTTATTTTTGATTCTCCGCATCCAAAATTTGCTTATAGAAGTGTTTGAATGATCTGTTCAAAAAGTTTTAACCCTTTAAAAAATGCTTCCTTTCGAAGTTACTGAATGCAATCACCTCTAAAAAGTCATACGTATTGCTTCACTTCTTTAATTGGTTAAAAGCGCGTAATAGCAAAATCTCGACCAAACGACCATAAAAACTTTGTCCTAAAGTGAATTACAACTTCCCCTTTGTCCAATCTTATTTATTGGACGTCCACTAATTTCAAAACTACTACACAAACGGGTTAGAGGTTACGAGAGGTTAGGAGACCACTCAGAAAGAGAGATTGCATTAAAGCCATAGAGACATTGATTTTCACCAACCACTCCTTAAATAGCTTAGGTTATAGCTATACACTGACATTGAGCCTCCACCACGAAATTTTCTAGCTAGCTAATGTACATGAATTTGGACACTTAAAACTTTCAACTTATGGCAGTATCGATAATGACCATGTGTTGTATAGTTGAACATAGTAGCATTAATTTGCATCTTAGCTCTTATTGTATTGGATATCTATCAATTAGTCAAGAAGAGTTGTTAATAGTTGTACTGTCAGTAATAGTGGCTTTAAAGTTAAATGCAATTACTGTAGGAGAAGATATATACAAATTTTTATGAAGTGTAATTATACTGTTTTTTTCTCCTATTTTAAACACATATCAATTTAGTTTGAATTGAATTTTTTAGGTCAAAGTCATGTTTGAAACGAAGAAAATTCTTTATAACATTAACAACAAGTTCTTTTGCAGGGTTAAAAATAGTCTTTCCATAACATAATCCAAATGCTACATAATTAGTTGTTGGAAAAAAAAGTTATCGTGATCTGCTTTCTAGAAATGCACATCAAACATGTCTCCATAAATAGAGCATCTAGTTCCGTAGCTTTTACGGTAATAACGAGAAATCGGGTTTTGTAGCATTATGTATATGTATTTAAAAATCATTTTGCCTCTTAGCTCAATTCGTAAGAAGGAAGAGATTTATTTTCATTTATTTTTAATAAGTAAGAGTTATTTATCTATATTAAAAATAAACAAACAAACAAATAAATAAAACTCTTGAAGGAGATTTGATGGTTAAATATCAAAGTGATCTGACTACTCTTCCCTTGAAGGAGATCCTATTTAATTTGTTATGGTAATTTTAAATGTTATATTTATTTAATTATACGAATGTAATTATATATTTGTAAATGTACAAATATATAGTTATTACTCAAACTAGAAAAGACATGGCAAACAATTAAAAAATTTTGTCCATCAATATTATATTACCAATATTCTATCCTATAATATCATATTACCAAAATTCTAAACAATAAACTACATGTTAAGATTAAATACAAGGCAAGAGCCATAATGTCGTGCCTGGTATAGGGTAGAAAAGAGGATAGTATGGAAATGAGTGGGAATAATTAGATGAAAAACGATGAAGTAACTTGTTTAGTAATAAAGAAAACAGAAAGAAAAAGGAAAAAAAAAAGTGGTCAAAAGTTTTGGTAGTTCCCATTAATTAATTTTTTTATTTCCAATATTGCATGGAAAACATAAAATTAGTCAATGATAAATAAAATTGTCTTTTTATCCTTGTATTTAAGTGAAGTAGAATATGCATAAATAAAATAATAATTATCTATGTATTTTATCTTCAATCTTTCACATCAACCCAAAATCTAAAGAAATCTAATACCCTTTTATCTTTTTTTTTTTAAATTTTTTTATCGGTTAAGATTTTTCGTTGAGTTCTTTTATATCATGTATTTTACTTTTATTCAGGAAGTACATACTATATTTTAAAGTTTCACATTTTTATATTATCATATCATATTTAACATTTAAATTTGTACATTTTCTCGGTCAACACATAATTTTGACCTAAAATTATCCAAAATACCCTTGAAAAGAAAAATTATTATTTAGATCATTTACTTTTGTATACCATATATTCTACTTTTATTTAAAAAGTATATGTTAGGAAATGCCCTAAGCATTAGAGACATTTTGATGTATTTATTTTGAACTGGATAATAAAATTATATATAAAGGTTATTCATTACATTGCTATCTGTCATCGGTTTATTTACATGTTAAAGTAAATGTAAGCAAATATGGCTCACTGACTGCTTGTGTTAAAACTGTTAAAACGTTACATGCAATGGACTTTTGTATGCGAGAAGACAATGTTCTAATGTTAGCGGTCTAAACTATGGTCTGTAGTCTATGAGGTTAGACCGAGCATCTAACTCATGTTAAGACTATTATGTTGTTTAAAGCCTTGGAGGGGACGATTTGTCTTGACTGTTTGGAGCTGGACTCCCAAGTAGAGACATAGATATATTGCTTGGTGGTGACATATTAGACCGGGACTAAAGCGTGATTGATCTACGTAGTCTGCTATAAGTGGATCAATCTGCTTTTGACGTTCATTGTGCAATAACCTTAATCCTAAGTAAATGAACTACTTCATGTATATGACTTGTGTACTTTGATGTTCCAATGGCTAAAGCATCTCAGAGGTAGTAAGCTTGTAGACCGGTTCGTTGGGTGTATGACTTGTATACGATGAAGGGTTTGTTTGCAGATATCGGAATCATAGCTCTAAGGAGTTAAAGGTATCCTCTTAAAGGCATTATATTGAATGTGAAAATGGACAAGGCCTTGGGTCGTTTGCTGGGCGGATGACTTCTTATTCACACATGGTGAATAATCATTTTCTTAATTCGGTAGTATAATGGAACCTTAAGATAGCCTGATCAGTAGGATTAAACGGACTTTGACCTAAGGCTGATCATGGATATCATATGAGGGTTGTGCATATATGACAAGGTCATTGGATAGTAGCTCGTCACAGGCTTACGTAATACGGTATATAATTGGGAGTTCAGTTTCAGGTTTATAGTGGTGTAACTCTGAAACTAGTGATCATATGATTGAGTTGTTCGGTAAAGAATGATGATCATATGGATTTGCGGGAACCCGATTATATATGTCCAATCAGTCCCTCTACTAGCTCCATATAATTCCTTAACGTTTGGCAAATTGATTTGTGTATGCTATTGGCTGGTTTATTATGCATGGATGGTGATGACACAGGATTAGGATGGTAGACAAGATTCTCTCCAGTTGGATTCAGTTTTTGTTTTGGATAATACAGTACACAATTGTTCGAACTCCAAATAATGTTGCCATGATTTTATTTGAGATTGGATTGGAGTTGTAGAAAATTATCCATGAGAACAAGAATTTGAAACACAACTGTTTTGTGGATTTTGAAATTTGAATTTTGAATTTTGAAATTTGAAATTTGAATTTGAAATTTGAATTTGAAATTCGAATTTGAAATTTGAAATTTAAAATTTGAATTTGAAATTCGAATTTGAAATTTGAAATTCAAATTTTGAATCACAGTCCAAGTGGGATTCGAATTTGTTGTGGAAAATCCACAAGGTTTGAAATTCGAATTTGAATTGGATTTGGAGAGGATAATCTTGTTAGAATCCTACTTGAATTTTGAATCCAAATCCTAACAAATAGTGGACGAAATTTTGAGGATTATCCTCAATGGAATTTCGGTTTTTGTGGATAAGGTTCAAGGGAAAAATTCAAGTTTCAATCCCAGTTGAATTTGGATTCTCTGCTCCCCAGAAAGTGGCCGAAATTTTGGAGAATATCTCCTAGGAAAATTCGGTTATTTTGGATAAGGATGAGATAAGATTCAACCTTGAAAATCCTAGTGGAATTTTGATTCTCTCTTATCCTAAATGTGGCCGAATTTTTTGAGGAGATTTTCTCCTAGGAAATTTTGGATTTTTTGGTTGAAAAAGGCAGATAAAATTCTAGTTAAAATCTTATTTAGATTTGGATTGGATTTATCCTAAATGGCTGAATTTTATTGTTGGGATTTTATGGTTATGGATAAGGGAGAATATCTTTTCCTAATCTAATTCGAATTCAGAGAATCACCTCATGCAGGTCTATAAATAGAGGTCCTGCCACTCCAGTTCTCTCAGACCACAGACTCTCAGGTGAGCAGGCTTATTATTGCACAGCCCATCGTGACAATAAAGTTCTTTAGAGATCTGGGTGGTCGGAAGAAGACTAGCAGTGCTAGCATACCGATCGAGGTTCAGAGTGCCCACACACTCAGCCATTCGGGAATTAGAGAATAGTAGAGAAGGCTAGTTGGTTGAAGCCTCTGGTCATTCTCCTCCTGCAAGATTGGCGTCCTTGAGGTATGAGTTTTAATTGTTGTTGGTTTATTGTATATGGCATCATGAGATATTTAACGATCTTAAAATTTTTTATTGTTCCGCTGCGCCACTCTGATACGTTTTTACCGATTTATTTTCCTACAGTTGGCATCAGAGCCATCTCATGACTATGCCATATACATAAATTAGACAATTACTTAGTCTTTTTATTTATGTATGGATTTGATATTTAGAGAGTGGCATTCTAGGGTTCTTTTATGTTGTTATCATGGATTATGTATAAAGTATGTGATTATTTTAATTTTATGAATTATTATAAGCATGCTTGTTTATGCCGGTTATGGTTCCTTCGAATTTAAAAAAATTGTATCTAGGAATTTTTATGTAACCATGGGAGCAGTTTATTAACATTGTAATTTTCCCATGGATTTTAATTTTTTGTCTCTTAGAATTATTATGATTAGAATTTTGTACACCGAAAATGGTTTAGGAAATTTTATGTAATTATTCTTGGAGGAGATTGAAAATTGAAGACCGCAATTTATTTTTCCCAAAAGTTAAATTTGATTTAAAGATTGAAATTTTGATTGTGTGGAAAATTTCAATTTAATTGGGATTCAAATTAATTTTTGGAGATCCTAATAGGTAAATTGGAATATGGCATGAAAATCGAGACACGACCCCTCGGGATAGGCCGACGGGCCTTGGTGGTGCTTTAGCCCCTGCCCTCGGGCAGGATGGGGCTACGGCAGCCCCTGTGCAGGCCATAACCACCCACGGCCGCAGGCTTGGCCTGCAGCCGAGGGTGGCCGTGGCCTACCCAAGGCTGGCCGCAGCCTGGGCGTGCAGCCTCTGGCTGTAGGCGCTGCCTGCAGCCTGGGCGTGCAGCCTGGCGCTGCAGGCTTGGCCTGTAGCCCGACAAGGCTGCACATAGGGGGCGGCCGTGGGCTGCCAGCCTCTCCGGGGTTGGTGGCTGCCTACGGCGGCTACCACCTTCGGGGGTGGCGGTGCGACGGTCTAAAAATCAGAAAATTTTGATTTTTAAATTTGAGATTTAATTTTAAATTATGTTTAAAAATATGTAATTGAAAATTTGAAATTTTTGAAATTACATATTATTACACATGATGTTTAAAATTGTTTAAAGTTTGAATTTGAAATTTAAATTTTTGGAGATTTAAATTTTAAATGATTCTTGGGATGAGAAATAAATGGAGAGGCTACATAAAGATGGATACATGAAGACGGAACAAAATTCAAGACCCAAAGAATGCATTGGATGAAATTTTGTAATCTTTATTTTTCTTTGTTCTAGGATGGAACCATGGCTTAGTTATTCTGTCAATTATTTTTTCTGTGATATGTCATGGATGTATAAATATATATTGATGGATGTTTTATATGCATATTTGATAACATATCATATAGGATCGGTGAGTGCCACTCATACTATATTGATCATACATAATTTGTCAAAACTTGCATGTTTTTTCAAAATATTGAGTGGGAGAGGGTTTCAAACAAAACCCACGGCCTCCATTGTTGATCCATATGTGAAAGCATGGTAACGCCTCACGTCAGTTCTGCCCTGACCACACCCCTCGGTAGGTGTTTACCGCCGCCGGTATACTAGATTGGATCTCCTTTGTGGAAAACGTGTTCAGGTACGATCCTATTCATGACCACCCCTTGGTGGCTTGGTAGGACGTGGATCGGGCTACGTAAACAATGGTTATACACTCAAGACTCGTTTAGTTATTAATCTTCCCTAGAAGCTCTGTTAACTAAAATGGTGGCCAAATAAGCGGTTATTAATATATGTCTTAACCTTGGAGGATTTAAGGCAACATATATTAATTGGACGGGATCCATGTTCCGGCTATTTGTTTTCATGACCATCCCTCGGTGGCTTGGGGCAATAGGTGCTAAGAATTACCATTGCAATGCTACATGTTTTTCAAGTTTCATGTAGGAACATACTTGTATGTTTTATTTGCTAAATTATCTGTATATTTGCTTGGGCTTTGTAATGATGTCTAGTATAATTTTATTTCAGTTCAAAATGTCACCGACACCTCTCATTTCAATACTCACTGAGAATAAACTGAATGGCGATAATTATAAGGATTGGAAAAGAAATCTGTTAATAGTTCTCAGCTGCGAGAGACACAAGTTCATACTGGACGAACCATGCCCACCAGGGCCCAAACCTGACACACCACTTGAGGAGGTCCCGGTTGCCTATAATCGTTGGAGAGAATCCAATGAGATAGCTCGATGCTACATCCTTGCTAGCATGACGAGTGCTTTACAAAAGCAGCATGAGACTTATCAAGTTGCTGGGGAGATCATGGAAAATCTGGAGGACATGTTCGGAGACCAAAAAAAATTGGCTCAACAGTCGGCTATTACCAGTATTATGAACTCTAAGCAAAAGGCGGGTACTCCAGTGAAGGACCATATGATCACTCTAATGGGATTCTTCACTGAGGCTGCCGAAAATGGTGCTGAGTTGGACTACAACACCCAGATCGAGATGGTGTTCAAAACTCTGTCTAAAGATTTTGTGGGGTTTAAGGCCGCATACAATCTGGCGACAAAGGAGTTAGGACTAACCGAGCTCATGAAGCAACTACAGGCTTATGAGCGGATGATCAGGGATGAGAATGCGGTCCGACCTAAAGAAGAGGCCAATTTGACGGAATCTTCCAATCCCTCACGGAAGAGGAAGAGGCCAAATAAGAAGTAAGTGGCTTCTAGTTCTTCTAATCCTCCTGTCTTGGACGGGAAGAAGAAGAAGAAGAACAAGAAGCCAAAGGACCCTAAAAAGTCCAAATGCTTCCATTGTGGGAAGGTAGGTCACTTTAAGAAGGCTTGCCGGGAATTCCTAGCCGCCAAGGGCAAGGAAGGTAAGGAACTTCATTACTTGGAAGCGTGTTTGGTGGAAGAATCGAAAGACACTTGGGTCATTGATTCGGGCGCCACTAATCATGTTTGTGTTTCTATGCAGGGGTTCGTGGAAACGAGAAGTCTACATGATCGGAGCCTCTCGTTGCGGACTGGAGATGGTAGCTTTATGGTGGCTGAAGCAGTGGGAGATGTTCACCTTTATTTTGATCAATTTAGGTTTATTTTATTAAAAGACTGTTTTTATATTCCTAATTTTAGGAGCAACCTTATATCGGTAGCTTGTTTAATAAAGGATTCTTATTCAGTTTCTTTTAATAAAAGAGTTGATATTCATAGAAATAAGTCTTTTATCTGTTCTAGATGGATAGATGGAAACCTGTATTTGATCAAACCAAAGATGTACTCACTGCTTGACACTGAATTAATAGATAACTCTAAAAGGTTGAAAGTTTCTCACTCTAACAAGGCGTATCTTTGGCATTTAACACTTGGTCATATTAATCAGGATAGGATTCAAAGATTGGTGAAAGACGGTCCTCTGGAATCTCTGGAGGAGGTACGTCTTCCCCAATGTGAGTCTTGTCTAGAGGGTAAGATGACTAAGAGGTCTTTTGGAGCTAAGGGTACAAGAGCTCATGAGCTCTTAGAAATTATGCACACTGACGTATGTGGCCCCATGAATGTCACAGCACGAGGAGGGTTCGAGTATTATGTCTCTTTTATAGATGATTACTCGAGGTATGGATATGTGTATCTGATGCACCGCAAGAGCGAAACCTTTGACAAGTTCAAAGAGTATCGTGCGAAAGTGGAAAAGTAATTGGATAAATCCATAAAGACACTTCGATCTGATCGAGGTGGCGAATACCTCTCTGATAAATTTCTAGGACATCTTGTAGAGAACGGGATATTATCCCAATTGACTGCACCTGGTACTCCACAACAGAATGGTGTAGCCGAAAGGAGAAACAGGACCTTATTAGATATGGTACGGTCTATGATGAGTT
The DNA here is from genome assembly GCA_035233585.1 of Antiaris toxicaria. Taxonomy (NCBI): domain Eukaryota; kingdom Viridiplantae; phylum Streptophyta; class Magnoliopsida; order Rosales; family Moraceae; genus Antiaris; species Antiaris toxicaria. The sequence continues at coordinate 17,792,203 of CP141165.1, forward strand.
ATTCAACGCTGCCATTATCATTTTGGGGATATGCTTTACAAACAGCGTGCTTTATTTTGAACCAGGTTCTGAGCAAATCAATTCCCAGAACTCCGTATGAATTGTGGCGTGGCAGGAAGCCCTCCCTTGGACATATGAGAATATGGGACTGCCCAGCGCATGTACTGGATGGGGATGCGAAGAAGTTGGAACCAAGATCGAATTGTGCATGTTTGTAGGGTATCCAAAGGGAACTAAAGGAGGTCTGTTCTATAACCCGAAGGAACAAAAAGTCATTGTTTCAACCCATGCGACATTCTTGGAGGGAAAGTCACATGAATGACTTTAACCCTCGAAGCAAAGTAGTGCTAGAGGAGTTATCGGGTGAAAGAACTGCTCCACAGATTTCGGTCTTGGACGCAAGTCTGAGTTCCACTGAAAGACCTGCAGACGATCAATAATTTAGGGTACCTCGTCGTAGTGGGAGGGTTTCGAAGAAACCTAATTTCTTCATGTATGATGCTGAGGTATACCAGGCCGAGGCTCATGAGCATGAGGATGATCCGGTCACCTACGATGAAGCTATAAATGATGTTGATTCTAAATCTTGGAAACAGGCTATGAACAATGAGATGGATTCTATGAAATCCAACTCTGTTTGAGAACTTGTAGATTTGCCGGATGGGATAAAATCCATTGGATGCAAATGGGTCTACAAAAGAAAGAAGGATGCGGAAGGGAGAGTGGAAACTTTCAAAGCTAGACTGGTTACAAAGGGGTACACGCAAAAGGCTGGAATCGATTACGATGAAACCTTTTTACCTGTTGCTATGCTGAAGTCTATCCGTATTCTTCTGTCCATTGCTGCGGCTCTCGATTACGAGATCTGGTAAATGGATGTAAAGACGGCATTCTTGAATGGCCATCTTGAAGAGTGTATCTATATGATACAGCCCAAAGGATTCGTAGCGAAAGGCCAAGAAAAGTGATACGAACCTCGCCAAGAATAACGAGACCCGTCAAGATTATGAACCCAAGAACATTCTAAAATCAGGTTCGAATGGATGTGAGACCTCGACCTGTTGCTTACCTCGGTATATTGACATCAACCCGTTGCTTAATGCAAAACAAGAACCTTGGTATAAGGAAGACGTCACAATCAACTATGGAAGGGTTGATTGATAAGTCAGAAGCGAACGCCACGGAAAATTCCGATAAGTTCAGATAGTCCTTCAAAGAACCAAAGAGAATTAAAACTCTCAAATTTATGAATAAAACTGATGTGTTCTGATTTATTGCTACGGGAACGCCTATTTATAAGCAATTGTTACAAAGAATATTCTCTAAAAATCTGAAAAGATAAACCTAAAAAAAATCCAGAATTTGTTTTTGAAAATTCGGAACAAAAGATATTCTTAACAAATCCTAATAAAGATAAACCTAAACAAAATCCGAATTTTGTTTGAAATCGGAATTTTGTTTGAAAGTTTGTTACAAAAGATATTCTCAAATCCTAACTAAAATCCTAACAAATCCGAAAAGATATTCCCAACCAAATCCGTTATTCTGCTTGTCTTCAAAAATCGTCTTGGGCTTGTCTTGGGCTTGATTAGTTGAATTCCTCATGGGCTTGAATCAAGTTAATGCATCCTTGCTGATTACATGGATCGTACTCAATGGGCCTCCACGAATTTGATTGAGCCAAAACCTCTTGAATCAGCCCATTAAGTGCTTCTTTAAATTTCTTTGCTCTTGCTCTTATACCTGGCCCAATTGGTACTTGAACTGGTTTCCTTGGCAGTGTCATGTCTTGCGTTGCATCATTCCCCTCCTCTTGAAAAGGATTTGTCCTCAAATCATCACCTATATCAAAAGGACTCAGATCAGTAACATTAAAAGTTGCACTTACGTTATATTCACCAAGTAGTTCTAGTTTGTATGTGTTGTCATTGATGCGCTCCAGAACTTGGAATGGACCATTTCCTCGCGGTAGTAATTTAGAATGTCTTTGTGTCGGAAATCGTTCTTTCTTCATGTGTAACCACACCCAATCTCCTGGTTCAAAGACTATCTTGTGTCACCCTTTGTTGGCTTGTTTTACATATTACTCCGTTCTTCGTTCTATGTTGAGCCTTGCTTTCTCATGTATCTGCTTAACAAATTCAGCCTTTTTCTTTCCATCCAAATTAACACGTTCAGAAACAGGTAATGGGGATAAATCCAATGGAGTTAAAGGATTAAAACCATAAACAATTTCAAAGGGCAAAAATTTAGTAGTAGAATGAACAGATCTATTATAGGCAAACTCAACATGCGGTAAACACTCCTCCCATGTCTTGGTGTTTTTCCTTATGATTGCCCTCAATAGAGTAGTCAAAGTCCTATTCACTACCTCAGTTTGGCCATCAGTTTGTGGGTGACAAGTCGTAGAAAATAGTAACTTAGTTCCTAACTTACACCACAAAGTTTTCCAAAAGTAGCTCAAAAACTTAGCATCTCTATCCGATACAATTGTCCTAGGCATACCATGTAACCTCACAATTTCTTTAAAGAATAAATCTGCAATATGTGAGGCATCATCTGTTTTGTGACATGGAATAAAATGTGTCATCTTAGAGAATCTGTCCACAACCACAAAAATCGAATCCTTTCCTCGTTTCGTCCTAGGCAATCCTAACACAAAGTCCATGGAGATATCTATCCAAGGCTCACTAGGAATGAGTAAAGGGGTATATAAACCATTGGGTTGCACTCGGGATTTAGCTTGCCTACATGTGATACATCTACCACAAATTCTCTCAACATCTCGTTTCATATGTGACCAATAGAAGTGTTCCTGCAAAACAGCTAAAGTCTTTGCAACTCCAAAATGTCCCATTAATCCTCCACCATGAGATTCCTGCATTAACAAATCCCTCAAAGAACAATTTGGCACGCATAACTTATTTTCTCGAAACAGGAATCCATCATGCCTAAAGAACTTACCACAAGCATTTTTCTCACAGGCCCGGTATACTTCGCTAAATTCATGGTCATCACTATATAAATCTTTAATGTGCTCAAAACCAAGTAACTTTGCATCAAGTGTAGAAAGTAAGGCATACCTGCGAGAAAGGGCATCGGCAACCACATTCTCCTTACCTTGTTTATACCGGATGACGTAGGGAAACGTCTCTATGAATTCCACCCAGCGAACATGCCTTTTGTTTAGCTTGTGTTGGCCCTTCAAGTGTTTCAAGGACTCATGATCAGTGTGAATCACGAATTTCTTAGGCCATAGGTAGTGCTGCCATGTCTCCAAAACTCGAACCAATGCATATAACTCCTTGTCATAAGTCGAGTAGTTTAAGGCTGCCCCGCTTATTTTTTCACTGAAGTAAGCAATTGGTCGTCCCTCCTGCATGAGAACTGCACCTATACCGATACCTGAAGCATCACATTCAATTTCAAACTTTTTAGAAAAGTTAGGTAAAGACAATAAGGGAGCGTTGGTCAGCTTCTCTTTGATTAGCTGAAACGCCTTCTCTTGTTCTTCTCCCCATCTAAAGCCAACGTTCTTCTTGATCACTTCGGTAAGTGGCACAGCTATGTTGTTAAAGTCCTTCACGAACCGCCGATAAAAACTAGCAAGTCCATGAAAACTACGCACATTACCTACAGTTGTGGGACTCGGCCATTCTCGAATTGCACGTACCTTCTCTTCATCAACCTGTATACCTTGAGCACTAACAACAAAACCTAGAAATACAAGCTTATCTATGCAAAAGGTACACTTCTTTATATTAGCAAATAACTTTTCTTTCCTAAGTACATCCAAAACAGATTTCAAATGTACGACATGGTCATCTAAGTTTTTGCTATAAATTAGTATATCATTAAAGTAGATGACAACAAACCTACCTATAAATGCACGCAACACATGATTCATAAGTCTCATAAAAGTGCTCGGTGCGTTAGTCAAACCAAAGGGCATAACTAACCATTCATACAAACCATGTTTTGTTTTAAAGGCAGTTTTCCATTCGTCTCCTTCTTTCATTCTAATCTGATGATAACCACTTTTTAAATCAATTTTAGAGAACACACACGAACCATGCAATTCATCTAGCATATCATTTAAACGAGGAATGGGATGACGATACTTTACCGTTATATTATTGATGGCTCGGTAATCAACACACATCCTCCACGTCCCATCCTTCTTAGGAGTAAGTAAGACTGGAACGACGCATGGGCTTATGCTCTCCCTTACATGTCCTTTTTCCAACAACTTACTTACCTGCCGTTGAAGCTCCTTTGTCTCCTCGGGATTGCTCCTATAGGCTGGTCTATTTGGAATTGTTGCTCCGGGAACAAAGTCTATTTGATGTTCAATCCCTCGAATTGGAGGCAACCCATGTGGGGTTTCTTCGGGAAAGACATCTTCGTACTTCTGCAAAAGAGAAACAACTGATGATGCGAACCTCGCCAAGACTAACGAGACCCGTCAAGATTAGGACCCCAAGAACATTCTAAGACTCAGGCTTTGGATGGAACCTCGACCCATTGCTTCAACAAAAACAAGAACCTTGGTATAGGATGACCTCAACCCGTTGCTTATTGTGAAACAAGAACCTTGGTATAATGAAGACGCCACAAACGGTGATGGAAAGCCGTCTGATAAGTCGATGGTGAATGCCACGGAAAACTCCGATAAGTTCGAATAGCTCTCAAAGAACCAAAGAGAAATATAACTCTCAAATTTGTGAATAAAACTGTTGATGTTCTTTCATTGCTTGTGGACGCCTTTTTATAGGCATGAATTACAAGAATATTATCAAAATATACCCTAAAATAAAATGGAAACTAAATGAAATATTCCCGTAATATTCTCCTAATATTCTCGTAATATTCCTAGAATTTGAATGGACGAAAATATGGAAACTTACACTTAATTTTACACCTAATACACGCCTAAAACAATAAAAGGAAAGTATGACTTTTTGTTACAATTTCGGCCAAGGAAGGAATTCGGCCAAGATATGGAAAATTCTGAAAATTTGCAGCCCATTAATCAAGGAAGAAATTCGGCCAATTTGCAGCCCATTAATTTGCCAAAACATCCTCTTCATTGGGCTTGGTCCGGATCTTCTAAGACTTGAATTAAATTGAAGCTTCCTTGTGGATTATGCTCAATGGGCCTCCACGAATTTGTTTGAGCCCACACTTCTTGAATTAATCCATTAAGTGCTTCTTTGAACCTCTTAGCCCGCGCCCTTGTAACCGGCCTAACTGGTACTCGAACTGGTTCCCTTGATGTTGTGTCATAGTTTGCATCATTCCCCTCCTCTTGAAAAGGATTTGTCCTCAAATCGTCACCTACATCAAAAGGGCTCAGATCAGTAACGTTAAAAGTTGCACTTACATTATACTCACCAGGTAGATCGAGCTTGTAAGCATTGTCGTTGATGCGCTCCAGGACTTGGAAAGGACCATCTCCTCTCGGAAGCAGTTTGGAATGTCTTTGTATGGGAAATCGTTCTTTCCTCAGGTGTAACCACACCCAATCTCCGGGTTCGAAGACCATCTTGTGTCGCCCTTTGTTGGCTTGTTTTACATACTGCTCCGTTCTTCCTCTATGTTGAGCCGTGCCTTCTCGTGTATCTGCTTAACAAATTCAGCTCTTTTCTTTCCATCCAAGTTAACACGTTCAGAAACAGGTAATGATGTTAAATCCAATGGTGACAACGGATTAAAACCATAAACAATTTCAAATGGTGAAAACTTAGTAGCAGAATGAACAACACGATTATAAGCAAATTCAACATGTGGCAAACAATCTTCCCATACTTTTATGTTCTTTTTAATGATAGCCCTCAACAAGGTAGATAAAGTCCTATTAACTACTTCTGTTTGACCATCAGTTTGGGGGTGACATGTAGTAGAAAACAACAACTTGGTGCCTAATTTTCCCCATAAGGTCTTCCAAAAGTAACTTAAGAACTTCGCATCCCTATCTGACGCTATTGTCCTAGGCATACCATGCAATCGAACAATCTCCCTAAAGAACAAATCTGCAATATGGCTCGCGTCATCTATTTTGTGACATGGGATAAAATGTGCCATCTTTGAAAACTTATCCACGACTACAAAAATTGAGTCTCTTCCCCGTTTAGTCCTAGGCAAACCTAACACAAAATCCATAGAAATATCAATCCACGGTGCACCAGGAATGGGCAAAGGGGTATACAAACCATTTGGCTGTACTCTCGATTTAGCTTGTCTACAATTGACACACCTACCACAAATCCTTTCAACATCTCGCTTCATGTGTGGCCAAAAGAAGTGTTCCTGCAAAACAGCTAAAGTCTTTACAACTCCAAAATATCCCATCAATCCCCCTCCATGAGATTCCTGTACTAGTAAGTCCCTCAAAGAACAATTAGGCACACATAATCTATTTTCTCGAAATAAGAACCCATCATGCCTAAAGAACTTACCGTTACCATGTTTCTCACATTCCCGATATTCTTCACAAAATTCAGGGTCATTAACATATAAACTTTTAATTTGTTCAAATCCCAGCAATTTTGCATCAAGTGTAGAGAGTAATGCATACCTACGTGAAAGTGCATCGGCAACCACATTCTCCTTACCTTGTTTGTACCGGATGACATAGGGAAAGGTCTCAATGAATTCACTCCATCGCGCATGTCTTCGATTCAGTTTGTGTTGACCTTTTAGGTGCTTTAATGATTCATGATCAGTGTGGATCACGAATTCTTTGGGCCAAAGGTAGTGTTGCCACGTTTGTAAAGCTCGGACCAATGCATACAACTCTTTGTCATACGTAGGATAGTTTAAGGCTGCCCCGCTTAACTTCTCACTGAAAAATGCAATTGGTCTTCCTCCCTACATTAAAACAGCACCAATACCTATTCCAGAGGCAGCACATTCAATTTGAAATGTTTTATCAAAATCAGGTAAAGCAATCAAAGGAGCATTAGTCAATTTTTCCTTTAGCAACGCAAAAGCCTTTTCCTACTCTTCCTGCCACTTGAACCCAACATTTTTCTTTATTACCTCCGTCAATGGGGCTGCTATCGTGCAAAAATCTTTCACGAAACGATGGTAAAAACTTGCAAGCCCATGGAAACTCCTTACCTGGGCGACATTCATTGGGCTAGGCCAATCTTGGATCGCCTTTACTTTCTCCTCATCAACCTGTATACCTTGAGCACTAACAATAAAACCAAGAAACACAAGCTTATCCCTGCAAAAGGTACATTTCTTGAGGTTAGCAAACAACTTTTCTTTTCTAAGCACATCTAAAACAGAGTTCAAATGTACAACATGATCATCCAAGTTTTTGCTATAAATGAGTATATCATCAAAGTACACGACAACAAACTTACCTATAAATGATCGCAAAACATGATTTATAAGTCTCATAAAAGTGCTTGGTGCATTTGTTAAACCAAAGGGTATAACTAACCATTCATACAAACCATGCTTTGTTTTAAAGGCAGTTTTCCACTCATCTCCTTCTTTCATTCTAATTTGAGGATAGCCACTTTTTAGATCAATTTTAGAGAACACACAAGAGCCATGCAATTCATCTAGCATATCATCTAAGCGAGGAATAGGATGACGATACTTTACCGTTATGTTGTTGATAGCTCGGCAATCAACACACTGCGTCCCATCCTTCTTTGGCACTAGGATCACTGGAACTGCACACGGACTCATGCTTTCTCGAACTTGTCCATCAACTCTTAGACTTGCTTTTGAAGTTCCTTTGTCTCCTCTGGATTACTTCTATAAGCGGGTCTGTTAGGGATTGTGGATCCTGGTACGAAATCGATCTGATGCTCGATTTCCCGAATAGGTGGTAAACCTTCTGGAATGTCTTCGGGAAACACATCATTGTATTTCTGCAAAAGAGAGTTAACAGAACTAGGCAAAGAATCTTGAAATTCGTTAGTATTCAAAAACTCCTCTTTATATACCAACAACAGCATAGGCTGCCTTGACACTAACGCTCTTCTCACCATATTCACTCTTGCCACACAGCTCTCCTTTTGCAAGGCCGCACTCCCCTTTTCTCTTACCACCAAAACCGAACCCCTTTCGGTTTGGACACTCTCACTTTTTCCGGCCTTCCTCTCCTTTTCTTTTCGATTTTCAATTTTTTTTTTCTTTTTCTTTTTCTTTCTCTCTTTCTTTTTCTCTCTCATTTTCTCTCAATTTTTCACTCTCCCTTTGTTTCTCAAATGATTGTTGAAGCTGCAACTGATCTTTGTATACCTGTTTAGGGGTTAAGGGTGCAAGATTAAAATTCTTACCATTGTGAACGAATGAGTACTTATTTGAGAAGCCATTATGTATCACCCTCCTATCAAATTGCCATGGCCTTCCCAACAATACGTGACAAGCCTGCATTGGGACCACATCACACAACACCTCATCCTCATACCTCCCGATGCGAAATGAGATCATAGCTTGTTTGTTCACTTTGGTCTCCCCACTGTCATTCAACCACTGCAGCTTATATGGTCTGGGATGTTTCGTGGTCTTGAGTCCTAACTTCCCTATGAGAAAGGAGCTGACAACATTAGTACAACTACCTCCATCGATAATCATACTGCAGACCTTGTCTCTGATGCAGCATCTCATATGAAAGATATTCTCACGTTGCACTTCTGCCTCTTCTTTCACCTGCATGCTTAAGACTCGTTTTACTACTGCCACTAACCTTCCCATTTCGGCTTCTTCTTCAACGTCATATGCATATTCCAATGGTGACATTTTGTCTTCCTCACTCTTCTCCCCAGTCTCGTACTCACCATCATCGCGTAAGATCATGATGCGCTTGTTTGGGCATTGGCTTGCATAGTGACCTCTGCCTTGACATTTAAAACATTTAACATCACGGTTACGAGAACTAGATGGGTCGGATTTACCTTGAGACACATTGCTAGTCGTCTTTGGTCTGGGCTCGAATTTGGGTTTTACAGCTGGTTTCTCCTCCTTCTTTGGTTTCCATGGGGCAGAGCTTGGATTATAGGATGATCGGGTGCCTCCCCTCCTCTTAAGCTGCTGCTCTACCTTGACTGCCATGTGCACCATGTCCTCCAACTCTACATAATGCTGCATCTCAACCCGATCATGGATATCTTGATTCAAGCCATTCAGGAACCTTGCCATAGTAGCCTCCCGGTCTTCTTTGACGTTAGCCCGGATCATCGCAATCTCCATCTCTTGGTAATATTCTTCTACGCTCCGATTACCTTGTCTAAGTCTTTGTAGCTTTTTATACAGCTCTCGGTAATAATGGCCAGGTACGAACCGCTTCCTCATGACCACCTTCATTTCTTCCCATGTCTCTATTGGACGCTCTCCATTTCGCTGCCTGTTCAAAACTAGCTGATCCCACCAAACAATAGCATAGTTAGAGAACTCAATGGCAGCAAGTTTTACCTTCTTTATCTCGGAGTAGTTGTGGCAGTCGAACACTAACTCTATCTTTTTCTCCCAGTCGAGGTAAGCTTCAGGATCGCTTTTTCCCTGGAATGACGGGATCTTCATCTTAATGTTACCCAAGCTATTATCTTCTCGTTTCCTAACTTCTCTAAACTGACTACCTCGTCTCCTTTTATCCTCCCAACTACCATATCTCCTATAATTTGCTACCGACCTGTATTCATCCTCTTCATCATATTCCTCATAATGATCTTCTTCATGTTCTACCCTAACTTCTCTAGGTGGTACTCTACCCATCCTACGTGCTTGTGGCATGTGTTGGGGCTGCTCCGCACGTGAATTTTCTACTCCGTCTAACCTCTCATGAATCTATTCTAATTCTCCTCTCATCATCCGTCTCATCTCCCCTATCATAGCTTCCATAAACACCTTGGGATCTGGCATTCCCCTAGCTCCTTCGGTATTGGTCTTTTCACTATTATGAGACATGTTTGCTGCAAAAACAAGGTTAGGTAAAATATAGAAAGGACCTCACACACTCCTTCACGTGTTTCACTCGAGGTATGGGTTCACTCAATTCCACTCGTGTTTCACACTAAAAATCTGGCTTTTACCCTCTAATACTCTTTCCACTCTTGCCTTTTTTTCCACACGTAATAATTTCTCACTCGGTTCTTATGGAGCTACTCAAATCAGTACCAAAATTTTTTCGCGACAAATCACAAAAGACTATATTAAGGCAATTGGGTTATAGACAACAAGGATGACAACTAAAAGCAACGTTTCGGAAATACGAAAAATTTTACCCAAAAATTTTGGCCTATGGGGTAAGGTGATTTTTTGAATATTGGGAGCCTAAATATACAAAATCAAACAAAAAAATTTTTGTGGAGCCAAAATACTCTTTTTTTTTTTTTCAGATCCTCTTGATTTTTTTTTTCCTTTATTTCTTTCTATTCAATCTGAATAACACGCACCAAAAGGAAATAGATTAGAATACTGGTAACTTACAAAAAGGAAAAGGAAAGAACTAATATTCACGCAATTCTTTTTTTTTTTTTATGAACGAAATTCGGAATTGAAAAGGAAAAGGAATGAAATTAAATAGGATAGGAAAACCTGACTAAGAGACTAGCTCTGATACCAAATGATGCGAACCTCGCCAATACTAACAAGACCCATCAAGATAAGGACCCCAAGAACGTTCTAAGACTCAGGCTTTGGATGGAATCTCAACCCGTTACTTCAACAAAAACAAGAACCTCGGTATAGGATGACCTCAACTCGTTGCTTATTGTGAAACAAGAACCTTGGTATAACGAAGACGCCACAAACGGTGATGGAAAGCCGTCTCATAAGTCGATGGTGAACGTCACGGAAAACTCCGATAAGTTCGAATAGCTCTCAAAGAACCAAAGAGAAATATAACTCTCAAATTTATGAATAAAACTGTTGATGTTCTTTCATTGCTTATGGACGCCTTTTTATAGGCATGAATTACAAGAATATTCTCAAAATATACCCTAAAATAAAATAGAAACTAAATGAAATATTCCTGTAATATTCTCCTAATATTCCCCTAATATTCTCCTAATATTCCTAGAATTTGAATGGACGAAAATATGGAAACTTACACTTAATTTTACACCTAATACACGCCTAAAACAATAAAGGGAAATTATGACTTTTTGTTACAATTTCGGCCAAGGAAGGAATTCGGCCAAGATATGGAAAATTCTGAAAATTTGCAGCCCATTAATCAAGGAAGAAATTCGGCCAATTTGCAGCCCATTAATTTGCCAAAACATCCTCTTCATTGGGCTTGGCCCGGATCTTCTAAGACTTGAATTAAATTGAAGCTTCTTTGTGGGTCATGCTCAATGGGCCTCCACGAATTTGTTTGAGCCCACACTTCTTGAATTAATCCATTAAGTGCTTCTTTGAACCTCTTAGCCCGTGCCCTTGTAACCGGCCTAACTGGTACTCGAACTGGTTCCCTTGATGTTGTGCCATAGTTTGCATCAACTGAACTAGGCAAAGAAAGGTCAAGCTCGTTAGTGTTTAAAAAGGCCTCTTTGTACAAAAGTACAATCATCGGCTATTTTGAAAACATTGCTCGTTTGATTTCGCTCACTTTTGAATAAAAATTCTTTTGTTTTCTCTCTGATTTTCTCTCCGCTATTCTCTCAATGACCGAATTTTGATTTTCTTTTTTCTCTCAGTTTGTTCGATCCTTCTTTGATTTTCACTCTTTTTCTTTTGATTACCCTCTTTCTTTTGTTCACTCTCTTTCTTTTGCTCACTCTATTTCTTTTGCTCACTCTCTTTTTGTAACCTCACTTGGTCTTCATGTTAGGAAATGCCCTAAGTATTAGAGACATTTTGATGTATTCATTTTGAACTGGATAATAAAATTATACTTAGAGGTTATTCATTACATTGCTATCTGTCCTCATCTTATTTACATGTTAAAGTAAATGTAAGCAAATATGGCTCACTGACTGCTTGTGTTAAAACTGTTAGAACGTTGCATGCAATGGACTTTTGTATGCGAGAAGACAATGTTCTAAAGTTAGCAGTCTAAACTATGGTCTGTAGTCTATGGGGTTAGACCGAGCATCTAACTCATGTTAAGACTATTATGTTGTCTAAAGCCTTAGAGGGGACGGTCTGTCTTGACTGTCTGGAGCTGGACTCCCAAGTAGAGACATGGATATGTTGCTTGGTGGTGACATATTAGACCGGGACTAAAGCGTGATTGATCTACGTAGTCCGCTATGAGTGGATCAAACTGCTTTTGACGTTCATTATGTAATAACCTTAATCCTGAGTAAATGAACTATTTCATGTATATGACTTGTGTACTTTGATGTTCCAATGGCTAAAGCGTCTCAGAGGTAGTAAGCTTATAGACCGGTTCGTTGGGTGCATGACTTGTATACGATGAAGGGTTTGTTTGCAGATATCGGAATCATAACTCTGAGGAGTTAAAGGTATCCTCTTAAAGGCATTGTACTGAATGTGAAAATGGACAAGGCCTTGGGTCGTCTGCTGGGCGGATGACTTCTTATTCACATATGGTGAATAATCATTTTCTTGATTCGGTAGTATAATGGAACTTTAAGATAGCCTGATCAGTAGGATTAAACGGACTTTGACCTAAGGCTGATCATGGATATCATATGAGGGTTTTGCATATATGACAAGGTCATTGGATGGTAGCTCGTCACAGGCTTACGTAATACGGTATATAATTGGGAGTTCAGTTTCAGGTTTATAGTGGTGTGACTCTGAAATTAGTGATCATATGATTGAGTTGTTCGGTTCAGAATGATGATCATATGGAATCACGGGAGCCCGATTATATATGTCCAATCAGTCCCTCTACTAGCTCCACATAATTCCTTAACGTTTGGCAAATTGATTTGTGTATGCTATTGGCTAGTTTATTATGCATGGATGGTGATGACACAGGATTAGGATGGTAGAAAAGATTCTCTCTGGTTGGATTCAGATTTTGTTTTGGATAATAGAGTACACAATTATTCGAACTCCAAATAAAGTTGCCATGATTTTATTTGAGATTGGATTGGAGTTGTAGAAAATTATCCATGAGAACAAGAATATGAAAAACAACCGTTTTGTGGAATTTGAAATTTGAATTTTGAAATTTGAAATTTGAATTTTGAAATTTGAAATTTGAATTTTGAATTTGAAATTTGAATTTGAAATTTGAATTTAAAATTCAAATTTGAAATTTGAATTTGAAATTTAAATTTGAAATTTGAAATTTGAAATTTGAAATTTGAATTTGAAATTTGAATTTGAAATTTGAAATTCAAATTTTGAATCACAGTCCAAGTAGGATTCGAATTTGTTGTGGAAAATCCACAAGGTTTGAAATTCGAATTTGAGTTGGATTTGGAGAGGATAATCTTGTTAGAATCCTACTTGAATTTTGAATCCAAATCCCAACAAATAAGGGACGAAATTTTTGAGGATAATGCTCATGAAAATTTCGGATTTTATGGATTAGATTCAAGGGTAAATTCAAGCTTGAATCCTAGTTGAATTTGGATTCTCTTCTTCCCTAAAAGTGGCCGAAATTTTGGAGCCTAAATCCAAGGAGAATTCGGTTATTTTTTGGATAAGGTTGAGATGAGATTTAGCTTGAAAATCCTAGTGGAATTTTGATTCTCCCTTATCCATAATGGCCGAAATCTTTTGGAGGATTTTCTCCTTGTGAATTTCGGATTTTTTGGTTGAAAAAGGGAGATAAGATTCTAGTTAAAATCTTGTTGAGATTTGGATTGGATCCATCCTAAGAAAACTGAATTTTTAGTGGAGATTATCCCTTGGAAAAATTCGGATTTTATGGGTTTGGATAAGGGAAAATATCTTTTCCTAATCCAATTCAAATTCAGAGATTCACCTCATGCAGGTCTATAAATAGAGGTCCTGCCACTCCAGTTCTCTTAGACCACAGACTCTCAGGTGAGCAGGCTTATTGTTGCACAGCTCATCGTGACAATAAAGTTCTTTAGAGATCTGGGTGGTCGGAAGAAGACTAGCAGTGCTAGCATACCGATCGAGGTTCAGAGTGCCCACACACTCAGCCATTCGGGAATTGGAGAATAGTAGAGAAGGCTAGTTGGTTGAAGCCTCCAGTCACTCTCCTCCTGTTCATTGGCGTCCTTGAGGTATGAGTTTTAATTGTTGTTGATTTATTGTATATGGCATCATGAGATATTTAACGATCTAAAAATTTTTATTGTTCCACTGCGCCACTCTGATACGTTTTTACCGGTTTATTTTCCTACAATTGGTATCAGAGCCATCTCATGACTATGCCATGTACATAAATTAGACAATTACTTAGTCTTTTTATTTATGTATGGATTTGATATTTAGAGAGTGGCATTCTAGGGTTCCTTTATGTTGTTATCATGTATTATGTATAAAGTATGTGGTTATTTTAATTTTTTGAATTATTATAAGCATGCTTGTTTATACCGGTTATGGTTCCTTAGAATTTAGAAAAATTGTATCTAGGAATTTTTTATGTAACCATGGGAGCAGTTTATTAACACTGTGTTTTTCCCATGGATTTTAATTTTTGTCTCTTAGAATTTTTATAGAATTTTGTACATCGGAAATGGTATAGGAATTTTTTATGTAATTATTCTTGGAGGAGATTGAAGATTGAAGACCGTAATTTATTTTTCCCAAAAGTTAAATTTAATTTAAAGGTTGAAATTTTGATTGTGTGGAAAATTTCAATTTAATTGGGATTCAAATTAATTTTTGGAGATCCTAAAAGATAAATTGGAATATGGCACGAAAATCGAGACACGACCCCTCGGGATAGGCCGACAAACCTTGGTGGGGCTGCAGCCCCTGCTCTCGGGCAGGATGGGGCTGCGGCAGCCCCTGTGCAGGCCCACACCACCCACGGCCGCAGGCTCTGCCTGCAGCCAGGGGTGGCCGTGGCCTGCCCAAGGCTGGCCGCAGCCTGGGCGTGCAGCCTGGTGCTGCAGGCTTGGCCTGCAGCCCGGCAGGCTGCACAAGGGGCGGCCGTGGGCTGCCAGCCCCTCCGGGGTTGATGGCTGCCCACGGCGGCTGCCGCCTACGGGGGCGGCAGTCCGACGGTCCAAAAAATCAGAAAATTTTGATTTTTAAATTTGAAATTTAATTTTAAATCATGTTTAAAAATATGTAATTGAAAATTTGAAATTCTTGAAATTACATATTATTACACATGATGATTAAAATTGTTTAAAATTTGAATTAGAAATTTAAATTTGAAATTCGAATTTGGAATTTGAATTTGAAATTTAAATTTTTGGAGATTTAAATTTTAAATAATTCATGGGATGAGAAATAAATGGAGAGGCTACATAAAGATGGATACAAGAAGACGGAACAAAATTCAAGACCCAAAGAATGCTTTGGATGGAATTTTGTAATCTTTATTTTCTTTGTTCTAGGATGGAACCATGGCTTGGTTATTCTGTCAATTATTTTTTCTGTGATATGTCATGGATGTATAAATATGTATTGATGGATGTTTTGTATGCATATTTGATAACATGTCATATAGGATAGGTGAGTGCCG
Organism: Antiaris toxicaria; assembly: GCA_035233585.1. Lineage (NCBI taxonomy): Eukaryota > Viridiplantae > Streptophyta > Magnoliopsida > Rosales > Moraceae > Antiaris > Antiaris toxicaria. The sequence continues at coordinate 17,807,759 of CP141165.1, forward strand.
CTCATACTATATTGATCATACATAATTTGTCAAAACTTGCATGTTTTTCAAAATATTGAGTGGGAGAGGGTTTCAAAAAAAACCCACGGCCTCCATTGTTGATCCATATGTGAAAGCATGGTAACGCCTCGCGTCAGTTCCGACCTGACCACACCCCTCGGTAGGTGTTTACCGCCACCGGTATACTAGATTGGATCTCCTATGTGGAAAACGTGTTCGGGTGCGATCCTATTCATGACCACCCCTCGGTGGCTTGGTAGGACGTGGATCGGGCTACGTAAACAATGGTTATACACTCAAGACTCGTTTAGTTATTAACCTTCCCTAGAAGCTCTGTTAACTAAACTGGTGGCCAAATAAGCGGTTATTAATATATGTCTTAACCTTGGAGGATTTAAGGTAACATATATTAATTGGACGGGGTCCATGTTCCGGCTATTTGTTCTCATGACCACCCCTCGGTGGCTTGGGGCAATAGGTGCTGAGAATTACCGTTGCAATGCTACATTTTTTTTCAAGTTTCATGTAGGAACATACTTGTATGTTTTATTTGCTAAATTATCTACATATTTGCTTGGGCTTTGTAATGATGTCTAGTATAATTTTATTTCAGTTCAAAATGTCACCGACACCCCTCATTTCGATACTTACTGAAAATAAGTTGAATGGCGACAATTATAAAGATTGGAAAAGAAATCTATTAATAGTTCTCAGCTGGGAGAGACACAAGTTCGTACTGGACGAACCATGCCCACCTGGGCCCAAACCTGACACACCACTTGAGGAGGTCCCGGTTGCCTATAATCGTTGGAGAGAATCCAATGAAATAGCTCGATGCTACATCCTTGCTAGCATGACGAGTGCTTTACAAAAGCAGCATGAGACTTATCAAGTTGCTGGGGAGATCATGGAAAATCTGGAGGACATGTTCGGAGGCCAAGAAAAATTGGCTCGACAGTCCGCTATCACCAGCATTATGAACTCCAAGCAAAAGGCTGGTGCTCCGGTGAAGGACCATATGATCACTCTAATGGGATTCTTCGCTGAGGCTGCCGAGAATGGTGCTGAGTTAGACTACAACACCCAGATCGAGATGGTGTTCAAGACTCTGTCTAAAGATTTTGTGGGGTTTAAGGCCGCATACAATCTGGCGACAAAGGAGTTAGGACTTACCGAGCTCATGAAGCAACTACAGGCTTATGAGCAGATGATCAGGGATGAAGATGTGGTCCGACCTAAAGGAGAGGCCAATTTGGCGGAATCTTCCAATCCCTCACGGAAGAGGAAGAGGCCAAATAAGAAGCAAGTGGCTTCCAGTTCTTCTAATCCTCCTGTCTCGGACGGGAAGAAGAAGAAGAAGAACAAGAAGCCAAAGGACCCTAAAAAGTCCAAATGCTTCCACTGTGGGAAGGTAGGTTACTTCAAGAAGGCTTGCCAGGAATTCCTAGCCTCCAAGGGCAAGGAAGATAAGGAACTTCATTACTTAGAAGCGTGTTTAGTGGAAGAATCGAAAGACACATGGGTCATTGATTCGGGCGCCACTAATCATGTTTGTGTTTCTATGCAGGGGTTCGTGGAAACGAGAAGTCTACATGATAGGAGCCTCTCGTTGCGGACTGGAGATGGTAGCTTTGTAGTGGCTGAGGCAGTGGGAGACGTTCATCTTTATTTTGATCAATTTAGGTTTATTTTATTGAAAGACTGTTTTTATGTTCCTAATTTTAGGAGGAACCTTATATCGGTAGCTTGTTTAATAAAGGATTCTTATTCAGTTTCTTTTAGTAAAAGAGTTGATATTCGTAGAAATAAGTCTTTTATCTGTTCTGGATGGATGGATGGAAACCTATATTTGATCAGACCAAAGATGTACTCACTGCTTGACACTGAATTAATTGATAACTCTAAAAGGTTGAAAGTTTCTCACTCTAACAAGGCGTATCTTTGGCATTTAAGACTTGGTCATATTAATCAGGATAGGATTCAAAGATTGGTGAAAGACGGTCTTCTGGAATCTCTGGAGGAGGTACGACTTCCCCAATGTGAGTCTTGTCTAGAGGGTAAGATGACTAAGAGGTCTTTTGGAGCTAAGGGTACAAGGGCACAGGAGCTCTTAGAAATTGTGCACACTGACGTATGTGGCCCCATGAACGTCACAGCACGAGGAGGGTTCGAGTACTATGTCTCTTTCATAGATGATTACTCGAGGTATGGATATGTGTATCTGATGCACCGCAAGAGCGAAACCTTTGACAAGTTCAAAGAGTATCGTGCGGAAGTGGAAAAGTAATTGGATAAATCCATAAAGACACTTCGATCTGATCGAGGTGGCGAATACCTCTCCGATGAATTTCTAGGACATCTTGTAGAGAATGGGATATTATCCCAATTGACTGCACCTGGTACTCCACAACAGAATGGTGTAGCCGAAAGGAGAAACAGGACCTTATTGGATATGGTACGGTCCATGATGAGTTACTCAACGCTGCCATTATCATTTTGGGGACATGCTTTACAAACGGCGTGCTATATTCTGAACCAGGTTCCGAGCAAATCAATTCCTAGAACTCCGTATGAATTGTGGCGTGGCAGGAAGCCCTCCCTTGGACATATGAGAATATGGGGCTGCCCGGCACATGTACTGGATGGGGATGCGAAGAAGTTGGAACCAAGATCAGAATTGTGCATGTTTGTAGGGTATCCAAAAGGAACTAAAGGAGGTCTGTTCTATAACCCGAAGGAACAAAAGGTCATTGTCTCAACCCATGCGACATTCTTGGAGGAAAGTCACATGAATGACTTTAAGCCTCGAAGCAAAGTGGTACTAGAGGAGTTATCGGGTGAAAGAACTGCTCCACAGATTTCGGTCTTGGACGCAAGTCCGAGTTCCAGTGAAAGACCTGCAGACGATCAACAATTTAGGGTGCCTCGTCGTAGTGGGAGGGTTTCGAAGAAACCTAATTTCTTTATGTATGATGCTGAGGTATACCAGGCCGAGGCTCATGAGCATGAGGAAGATCCGGTCACATATGATGAAGCTATAAAGGATGTTGATTCTAGATCTTGGAAACAGGCTATGAACAATGAGATGGATTCTATGAAATCCAACTCTGTTTGGGAACTTGTAGATTTGCCGGATGGGATAAAACCCATTGGATGCAAATGGGTCTACAAAAGAAAGAAGGATGCGGAAGGGAGAGTGGAAACTTTCAAAGCTAGACTGGTTGCAAAGGGATATACGCAAAAGGCTGGAATCGATTACGAGGAAACCTTTTCGCCTGTTGCTATGCTTAAGTCTATCCGTATTCTTCTGTCCATTGCTGCGGCTCTCGATTACGAGATCTGGCAAATGGATGTCAAGACGGCATTCTTGAATGGCCATCTTGAAGAGTGTATCTATATGATACAGCCCGAAGGGTTCGTAGCAAAAGGCCAGGATAGGAAAGTCTGCAAGTTGCTTAGATCCATTTATGGATTAAAGCAGGCATCCCGCTCATGGAACCAGAGGTTTGATCAAGCGATTAAGACATTTGGTTTTGAGCAGAACGTTGATGAACCTTGTGTTTATAAACGTATTAAAGATGGAAAAGTGGTCTTTCTGATACTCTATGTCGATGATATACTACTCATTGGGAATGATGTAGGGAACTTATCATCGGTCAAGCTTTGGTTACACCAACAGTTTGACATGAAGGACTTGGGAAAAGCTAATTATGTTCTAGGCATTCGTCTCTTCAGAGATCGAAAGAACAAAATGATAGCATTATCCCAAGCTTCATACATAGATAAAATAATTGACAAATATGCAATGCTAGAGGCAAAGAAAGGCTCACAACCTTCTATTGCCGGTTTAACTCTTTCATTGGATGACTGTCCCAAGACATCGGAAGAAAGAGAGCGTATGAGTAAGGTCCCTTATGCATCCGCTGTGGGTAGCCTTATGTACGCTATGCTTTGCACTCGCCCGGACATATGTTTTGCAGTAGGTATGGTGAGTCGATATCAAGCGAATCCTGGAACCAAGCACTGGAAAGCAGTAAAGCATATACTCAAGTATCTTAAGAGAACGAGGGATTATATGCTAGTGTATTCTGGAGGGGACCTAACACCCGTAGGATACACGGACTCAGACTTCCAGACTTGTAAGGATTCGAGGAAATCGACATCTGGATCAGTGTTTTTGCTCGGAGGAGGCGCCATTGTGTGGAGGAGCGTGAAGCAGGGCTGCACAGCTGACTCTACTATGGAGGCTGAGTATGTGGCTGCGGCTGAGGCATCTAAAGAAGCGGTTTGGCTCCGCAAGTTCTTTAGAGACCTTGAGGTCATTCCGGGTGTTGACAAGCCTATCACACTTTACTGTGATAATACAGGGGCTATTGCCAACACAAGGGAATCTTGGCACCACAAGAGGACCAAGCACATCGATCGGAGGTATCACATAATTAGAGGGCATGTGGAGACAGGACAAGTGGATGTATGTAAGATCGCGTCCGAGGACAACATCGCTGATCCCTTTACTAAGACTTTGGTAGCTAGAAGCTTTGAGAGGCATGTAGAGGCGATGGGGATGCGTAACATGGCACATCTGCTGGCTTAGGGCAAGTGGGAGATTGTTAGGAAATGCCCTAAGTATTAGAGACATTTTGATGTATTCATTTTGAACTGGATAATAAAATTATACTTAGAGGTTATTCATTACATTGCTATCTGTCCTCGTCTTATTTACATGTTAAAGTAAATGTAAGCAAATATGGCTCACTGACTGCTTGTGTTAAAACTGTTATAACGTTGCATGCAATGGACTTTTGTATGCGAGAAGACAATGTTCTAAAGTTAGCAGTCTAAACTATGGTCTGTAGTCTATGGGGTTAGATCGAGCATCTAACTCATGTTAAGACTATTATGTTGTCTAAAGCCTTAGAGGGGACGGTCTGTCTTGACTGTCTGGAGCTGGACTCCCAAGTAGAGACATGGATATGTTGCTTGGTGGTGACATATTAGACCGGGACTAAAGCGTGATTGATCTACGTAGTCCGCTATGAGTGGATCAAACTGCTTTTGACGTTCATTATGCAATAACCTTAATCCTGAGTAAATGAACTACTTCATGTATATGACTTGTGTACTTTGATGTTCCAATGGCTAAAGCGTCTCAGAGGTAGTAAGCTTATAGACCGGTTCGTTGGGTGCATGACTTGTATACGATGAAGGGTTTGTTTGCAGATATCGGAATCATAGCTCTGAGGAGTTAAAGGTATCCTCTTAAAGGCATTGTACTGAATGTGAAAATGGACAAGGCCTTGGGTCGTCTGCTGGGCGGATGACTTCTTATTCACATATGGTGAATAATCATTTTCTTGATTCGGTAGTATAATGGAACTTTAAGATAGCCTGATCAGTAGGATTAAACGGACTTTGACCTAAGGCTGATCATGGATATCATATGAGGGTTTTGCATATATGACAAGGTCATTGGATGGTAGCTCGTCACAGGCTTACGTAATACGGTATATAATTGGGAGTTCAGTTTCAGGTTTATAGTGGTGTGACTCTGAAATTAGTGATCATATGATTGAGTTGTTCGGTTCAGAATGATGATCATATGGAATCACGGGAGCCCGATTATATATGTCCAATCAGTCCCTCTACTAGCTCCACATAATTCCTTAACGTTTGGCAAATTGATTTGTGTATGCTATTGGCTAGTTTATTATGCATGGATGGTGATGACACAGGATTAGGATGGTAGAAAAGATTCTCTCTGGTTGGATTCAGATTTTGTTTTGGATAATAGAGTACACAATTATTCGAACTCCAAATAAAGTTGCCATGATTTTATTTGAGATTGGATTGGAGTTGTAGAAAATTATCCATGAGAACAAGAATATGAAAAACAACCGTTTTGTGGAATTTGAAATTTGAATTTTGAAATTTGAAATTTGAATTTTGAAATTTGAAATTTGAATTTGAAATTTGAATTTGAAATTTGAATTTGAAATTCGAATTTGAAATTTGAATTTGAAATTTAAATTTGAAATTTGAAATTTGAAATTTGAAATTTGAATTTGAAATTTGAATTTGAAATTTGAAATTCAAATTTTGAATCACAGTCCAAGTAGGATTCGAATTTGTTGTGGAAAATCCACAAGGTTTGAAATTCGAATTTGAGTTGGATTTGGAGAGGATAATCTTGTTAGAATCCTACTTGAATTTTGAATCCAAATCCCAACAAATAAGGGACGAAATTTTTGAGGATAATGCTCATGAAAATTTCGGATTTTATGGATTAGATTCAAGGGTAAATTCAAGCTTGAATCCTAGTTGAATTTGGATTCTCTTCTTCCCTAAAAGTGGCCGAAATTTTGGAGCCTAAATCCAAGGAGAATTCGGTTATTTTTTGGATAAGGTTGAGATGAGATTTAGCTTGAAAATCCTAGTGGAATTTTGATTCTCCCTTATCCATAATGGCCGAAATCTTTTGGAGGATTTTCTCCTTGTGAATTTCGGATTTTTTGGTTGAAAAAGGGAGATAAGATTCTAGTTAAAATCTTGTTGAGATTTGGATTGGATCCATCCTAAGAAAACCGAATTTTTAGTGGAGATTATCCCTTGGAAAAATTCGGATTTTATGGGTTTGGATAAGGGAAAATATCTTTTCCTAATCCAATTCAAATTCAGAGATTCACCTCATGCAGGTCTATAAATAGAGGTCCTGCCACTCCAGTTCTCTTAGACCACAGACTCTCAGGTGAGCAGGCTTATTGTTGCACAGCTCATCGTGACAATAAAGTTCTTTAGAGATCTGGGTGGTCGGAAGAAGACTAGCAGTGCTAGCATACCGATCGAGGTTCAGAGTGCCCACACACTCAGCCATTCGGGAATTGGAGAATAGTAGAGAAGGCTAGTTGGTTGAAGCCTCCAGTCACTCTCCTCCTGTTCATTGGCGTCCTTGAGGTATGAGTTTTAATTGTTGTTGATTTATTGTATATGGCATCATGAGATATTTAACGATCTAAAAATTTTTATTGTTCCGCTGCGCCACTCTGATACGTTTTTACCGGTTTATTTTCCTACACTTCATACACTTGTTTTGGTGTCATCGGCACAAGAGTGATGGATTTTTCATCGATCATGAACGAGTATTTATTGGTGAAGCCACTATGCTTAACTCGTCGATCAAATTGTCACGATCGGCCTAACAACAAGTGTCAGGCTTGCATCGGAACTACGTCACACAAACTTCATCTCTGTATTTTCCAATGCGGAAGGTAACCAACACCTGTTTATTCACCTTTACCTCACCACTATCATTCAACCACTGTAGCTTGTATGGTCGGGGATGTTTCAACGTGGGCAGTCCTAATTTCTCCACCGTAGTCGTGCTTGCCACATTAGTACAACTTCCTCCATCAATAATCATACTACATACTTTGTCGTTGACGTGGCACCTAGTATGAAATATGTTTTCTCGTTGCACTTCTTCATCTTCTTTTGCTTGCGAGCTTAAAACTCTCCTTGTGACCAATAATTCACCTTGGACCGCATATTCTTCATCACCCACATCCTCTAATGGTGGCATGTCGTCAGTGTCGGAATCTTCACTATCGGTCATAATCTCACCATTATCCCGCATCACCATGACTCTCTTGTTTGGGCATTGACTCGCTACGTGACCCTTGCCTTGACATCTAAAACACTTAATGTCACGATTACGGGAAGTGGTAGGGTCAGATTTACCTTGAGACCCATGGCTGGATGTCTCTTGTCTTGGCTCGAATTTGGGTTCTGCATCTAGTTTCTCCTCTTTCTTCGGTTTCCATGGAGAAAAGCCTGGATTATTGGATGCACGTGTTCCTCCCCTCCTCTTGAGCTGTTGCTCCACTTTGATGGCCATGTGCACCATGTCTTCCAGTTCTACATAATGTTGCATCACCACCCTATCGTGAATATCTTGGTTCAAACCATTTAAGAACCTGGCCATAGTAGCTTCTCGATCTTCTTCAACATTAGTCCGGATCATCGCAACCTCCATATCTTGGTAATATTCCTCCACAGTCCAGTTACCCTGTCGAAGCCTTTGCAATTTATTGTACAAATCCCGATAGTAATGGCTGGGAACGAATCGCCTCCTCATTACTCTCTTCATCTCTTCCCACGTATCAATTGGACGTTCTCCAGCTCGTCGCCTATTCAACACTAATTGATCCTACCAAACAATAGCATAGTCAGAAAACTCAATAGCAGCGAGTTTTACCTTCTTCAACTAAGAGTAGTTATGGTAATCGAACACTAACTTCACCTTCTTCTCCCACTCGAGATAGGCTTTGGGATCGCTTCTACCTTGAAACGACGGAATCTTCATCTTAATACTACCCAAGCTATTATCTTCTCGAATAATAGCTTCCCTAAACCGTCCTCCATGCCTACCTCGATCATCTTCTTCCTCGAAACCAGCCTCAAAATATTCTTCATCTTCATCTCTCACCCCTTATATGGAACCGTTTCTCTTCTACACGTATTTGGAACATCCTGCGACTGCTCTACACGCGTATTCTCGACTCGATCTAATCGTTCATGAATATGCTCCAACTCCGTCCTCATCATGCGCCTCATCTCTCCTACCATTGCCTCCATGAACAACTTCGGGTCAGCCATCCCTGTAGCGCCTTCGGTAACACTCTTTTCAATGTTGTGAGACATGATTACTGCAAAAACAAGGTTAGAGTAAACTAAAAGGACCTCTCACACTCCCTCACGTGTTTCACTCAAAGAATGGGTTTCACTCGACTTCACTCGTGTTTCACATAATAATTATGGCTTTTACCCTCTGATGTATTCACCACTCTTGCCTTTTTCCACTCGTAGTAATTTTTCACTCGGCTCTTATCAAACTACTTAAATCAGTATCAAAATTTCCGTCACAATTCCTGAATGACTACACCAAGGCAATTTGGGTTATGGACAGCAAGGATTACAAAAAAAAAACAACGATGGTAAAGGTTTCCGAAAACACGAAAATTTACCCAAAAATTTTGGTCTGTGGGGTAAGTTGATTTCTGGAATATTAGAAGCCTAAATGTATGATATCAAACAAAAAATTTGTTGTTGGGCCAAAATACTCTTTTTTTTTTTCGAATCCTCTTGATTTCTTTTTTTTTTTTTTTTGCTTGGATCCTCTTGATTTGAATTTTGAATAACACAAAAAAAATTACAACCTTAATTCGTAACAAAGAAAAACGAAAATAAATGGGATAGGCAAACCTGAGTTTTAGAACTTAATCTCTGATACCAAATGATACGAACCTCGCCAAGAATAACGAGACCCGTCAAGATTATGAACCCAAGAACGTTCTAAAATCAGGTTCGAATGGATGGGAGACCTTGACCCGTTGCTTCAGTAAAAACAAGGACCTCGGTATATTGACCTCAACCTGTTGCTTAATGCGAAACAAGAACCTTGGTATAAGGAAGATGCCACAATCAACTATGGAAGGGTTGATTGATAAGTCAGAAGCGAACACCATGGAAAATTCTGATAAGTTCAGATAGTTTTTCAAAGAACCAAAGAGAATTAAAACTCTCAAATTTATGAATAAAACTGATGTGTTCTGATTTATTGCTATGAGAACGCCTATTTATAGGCAATTTTTACAAAGAATATTCTCTAAAAATCTGAAAAGATAAACCTAAAAAAAATCCAGAATTTGTTTTTGAAAATTCGGAACAAAAGATATTCTTAACAAATCCTAATAAAGATAAGCCTAAACAAAATCTGAATTTTGTTTGAAATTAGAATTTTGTTTGAAAGTTTGTTACAAAAGATATTCTCAAATCAAAATCCTAACAAATTCGAAAAGATATTCCCAAATCTTCCTAAATCCTAACAAATCCGAAAAGATATTCTCAACCAAATCCGTTATTCTGCTTGTCTTCGAAAATCGTCTTGGGCTTGTCTTGGGCTTGTCTTGGGCTTGATTAGTTGAATTCCTCATGGGCTTGATTAGTTGAATTCCTCATGGGCTTGAATCAAGTTAATGCATCCTTGCTGATTACATGGATCATACTCAATGGGCCTCCACGAATTTGATTGAGCCCATACCTCTTGAATCAGCCCATTAAGTACTTCTTTAAATTTCTTTGCTCTTACTCTTGTAACTGGCCCAATTGGTACTTGAACTGGTTCCTTTGGTGGTGTCATGTCTTGCGTTGCATCAAAAGGAAAGTCTGCAAGTTGCTTAGATCCATTTATGGATTAAAGCAAGCATCCCGCTCATGGAACTAGAGGTTTGATAAAGCTATTAAGACATTTGGTTTTGAGCAGAACGTTGATGAACCATGTGTTTATAAATGTATTAAGGATGGAAAAGTGGTATTTCTGATACTCTATGTCGAGGATATACTACTCATTGGGAATGATGTAGGGAACTTATCATCGGTCAAGCTTTGATTACACCAACAGTTTGACATGAAGGACTTGGGAGAAGCTAATTATGTTCTAGGCATTCGTCTCTTCAGAGATCGAAAGAACAAAATGATAACGTTATCCTAAGCTTCATACATAGATAAAATAATTGACAAATATGCAATGCAAGAGGCAAAGAAAGGTTCACAGCCTTCTATTGCCGGTCTAACTCTTTCATTGGATGACTGTCCCAAGACATCAGAAGAAAGAGAGCGTATGAGTAAGGTCCCTTATGCATCCGCTGTGGGTAGCCTTATATACGCTATGCTTTGCACTCGCCCAGACATATGTTTTGCAGTAGGTATGGTGAGTCGATATTAAGCGAATCCTGGAACCAAGCACTGGTAAGCAGTAAAGCATATACTCAAGTATCTTAAGAGAACGAGGGATTATATGCTAGTGTATTCTGGAGGGGACCTAACACCCGTAGGATACACGGACTCAGACTTCCAGACTTGCAAGGATTCGAGGAAATCAACATCTGGATCAGTGTTCTTGCTCGGAGGAGGCGCCATTGTGTGGAGGAGCGTGAAGCAAGGCTGCACAGCTGACTTTACTATGGAGGCTGAGTATGTGGCTACGGCTGAGGCATCTAAAGAAGCGGTTTGGCTCCGCAAGTTCTTTAGAGACCTTGAGGTCATTCCGGGTGTTGACAAGCCTATCACACTTTACTGTGATAACACAGGGGCTATTGCCAACACGAGGGAATCTCGGCACCACAAGAGGACCAAGCACATCGATCAGAGATATCATATTATTAGAGGGCATGTGGAGACAGGACAAGTGGATGTATGTAAGATCGCGTCCGAGGGCAACATCGTCGATCCTTTTACTAAGACTTTGGTGGCTAGAAGCTTTGAGAGGCGCGTAGAGGCGATGGGGATGCGTAACATGGCACATCTGCTGGCTTAGGGCAAGTGGGAGATTGTTAGGAAATGCCCTAAGCATTAGAGACATTTTGATGTATTTATTTTGAACTGGATAATAAAATTATATATAGAGGTTATTCATTACATTGCTATCTGTCCTCGGTTTATTTACATGTTAAAGTAAATGTAAGCAAATATGGCTCACTGACTGCTTGTGTTAAAACTGTTAGAACGTTGCATGCAATGGACTTTTGTATGCGGGAAGACAATGTTCTAAAGTTAGTGGTTTAAACTATGGTCTGTAGTCTATGGGGTTAGACCGAGCATCTAACTTATGTTAAGACTATTATGTTGTCTAAAACCTTGGAGGGGATGGTTTGTCTTGACTGTCTGGAGCTGGACTCCTAAGTAGAGACATAGATATATTGGTTGGTGGTGAAATATTAGACCGGGACTAAAGCGTGATTGATCTACGTAGTCCGTTATGAGTGGATTAATCTGCTTTTGACATTCATTGTGCAATAATCTTAATCCTGAGTAAATGAACTACTTCATATATATGAGTTGTGTATTTTGATGTTCCAATGGCTAAAGCGTCTCAGAGGTAGTAAGCTTATAGACCGGTTCGTTGGGTGCATGACTTGTATACGATGAAGGGTTTGTTTACAGATATCGGAATCATAGCTCTAAGGAGTTAAAGGTATCCTCTTAAAGGCATTATATTGAATGTGAAAATAGACAAGGCCTTGGGTCGTCTGCTGGGCGGATGACTTCTTATTCACACATGGTGAATAATCATTTTCTTAATTCGGTAGTATAATGGAACCTTAAGATAGCCTGATCAGTAGGATTAAACGGACTTTGACCTAAGGCTGATCATTGATATCATATGGGGGTTTTGCATATATGACAAGGTCATTGGATAGTAGCTCGTCAAAGGCTTACGTAATACGGTATATAATTGGGAGTTCAGTTTCAGGTTTATAGTGGTGTGACTCTGAAACTAGTGATCATATGATTGAGTTGTTCGGTAAAGAATGATGATCATATGGATTTGCGGGAGCCCGATTATATATGTCCAATCAGTCCCTCTACTAGCTCCACATAATTCCTTAACGTTTGGCAAATTGATTTGTGTATGCTATTGGCTGGTTTATTATGCATGGATGGTGATGACACAGGATTAGGATGGTAGACAAGATTCTCTCCAGTTGGATTCATTTTTGTTTTGGATAATACAGTACACAATTATTCGAACTCCAAATAATGTTGCCATGATTTTATTTGAGATTGGATTGGAGTTGTAGAAAATTATCCATGAGAACAAGAATTTGAAACACAACTGTTTTGTGGATTTTGAAATTTGAATTTTGAAATTTGAAATTTGAAATTTGAATTTTGAATTTGAAATTTGAATTTGAAATTCGAATTTGAAATTTGAAATTCAAATTTTGAATTACAGTCCAAGTGGGATTCGAATTTGTTGTGGGAAATCCACAAGGTTTGAAATTTGAATTTGAGTTGGATTTGGAGAGGATAATCTTGTTAGAATCCTACTTGAATTTTGAATCCAAATCCTAACAAATAGTGGATGAAATTTTGAGGATTATCCTCAACGGAATTTCGGTTTTTGTGGATAAGGTTCAAGAGAAAAATTCAAGTTTCAATCTCAGTTGAATTTGGATTCTCTCCTCCCCAGAAAGTGGCCGAAATTTTGGAGAATATCTCCTAGGAAAATTCGGTTATTTTGGATAAGGATGAGATAAGATTCAAGCTTGAAAATCCTAGTGGAATTTTGATTCTCCCTTATCCTAAATGTGGCCGAATTTTTTGAGGAGATTTTCTCCTAGGAAATTTCAGATTTTTTGGTTGAAAAAGGGAGATAAAATTCTAGTTAAAATTTTGTTTAGATTTGGATTGGATTTATCCTAAATGGCCGAATTTTATTGTTGGGATTTTCCCATGGAAAATTCGGATTTTATGGTTATGGATAAGGGAGAATATCTTTTCCTAATCCAATTCGAATTCAGAGAATCACCTCATGCAGGTCTATAAATAGAGGTCCTGCCACTCCAGTTCTTTCAGACCACAGACTCTCAGGTAAGCAGGCTTATTGTTGCACAGCCCATCGTGACAATAAAGTTCTTTAGAGATCTGGGTGGTCGGAAGAAGACTAGCAGTGCTAACATACCGATCGAGGTTCAGAGTGCCCACACACTCAACCATTCGGGAATTAGAGAATAGTAGAGAAGGCTAGTTGGTTGAAGCCTCCGGTCATTCTCCTCCTGCAAGATTGGCGTCCTTGAGATATGAGTTTTAATTGTTGTTGGTTTATTGTATATGGCATCATGAGATATTTAACGATCTTAAAAATTTTTATTGTTCCGCTGCGCCACTCTGATACGTTTTTACCGATTTATTTTCCTACAGTATACACTACATACAAAGTCATGCCTTGTATATTATTATATTACATTTTATAAATCAATCAATTTTTTCTTGATCATCACATTATTTCATAAAAAGAAAAATTTAAAGCGACAAACTTTTAACTTTCTCAATAAAAATTTAGGCTCCTCAACCCCACCATCATAACCCCCTAGGACTTTCCCACCTCGCCATCATGCATCCCTTTTGACCCCTATCTCAGCATTTTATTTGGATTTAATTTAGAATTTCTTCTATATATTTTAATTTTAATTTCAAGGGTATGTTAAGTATCTTGTGTTAAAAATTAAGAGTTCACCGAGAAAATTTATAGATACATGTACTAAATATACACTAATAATGCAAAAAAAAAAAAAACTAATTTAAAATGCAATGTGTAATTTTTGAATAAAACCAAATACATGGTATAAAAAAGTAAATAATACTTACTTTTAGTTCTTCTTTTAAAGGATAATTTTAGTATTTTAATGTCATAATTAAGTGCTAACGGAGAAAGGGTGTATATTATGAGGGGAAAGACTAGAATCTTTATTTAAAAGTTGTAGATGATCGGAATAATAAAAGTTGAGAGTAAAAGTTAGGAAAGAGATAAAAAAAAAAAAAAAAACGTTATAATAACCTATGGGCGGTAGTTTGAAATCTGCTCCTAAACAAGCCTTAAGAGCTTGTATGAGAGAAGGATTATAATCTTTAATTGAAAGGTTGGAAAGAATTACAATTAAAATTTAGTAGTAAAAATTAGGAAAAAAGACAAAAGATTGCTGTAGTAGTCGATGAGGTGGATTGAAATCCATAATTCAATGGTATAAATATGTAAAAATTAAAAACACATAGTACATTTTCGAATAAAAGCAAAATACATAATACAAAAACATAAACAACCCATTTTCGTTTTACTCTTTTTTCTTCTACCCAACGGAGTTTAATTAATCGAGCCCGAACCAAGTAAAAGCAATAATTTATTATAATTAGAAATTCCATTTATGGATCTCCCTGTCAGCAAACAAGAAATTAATAAATTTATATAAAAAAAAAAGAATTAATCAACAATATTTGACGAATTGTCCTTGATGAATTACAACAATATCAATCTTCTCCACGGCTCCTAAACAAGATATTTCACGTTGCAAATTTCTTTTCTTAATTTGCATGTATACAGCTTTGGTAGATAGCATATCAATAGCGCTAATATTCAGTCACGTACAGTAAAATTAATATATTTATTTATATATATATACAGGAATATTTAATATAAGGAGTTGCATTGCTGCCATGCATTACACATCCAAACGATGCCGTTTTGGCATGACTAATGTATTAATGATTTTACAATATTATGTTTGATATATCAATACGGAACCTATACTTTGCAGGTCCGTTGGGAGAGTTTTTGAGATTTTTTTTAGATTGAAAAAAAGTAGTTTTAGAAATATATTTAGGAAAAAAATCATTTGGAGTGGAAAAAATACATAATCTTAAAAATTTATTTGGGAAAAAATTATTAATATGAATTTTATTTCGTTCCTCTTAAAATTCTATAAAATTAAAGAAATATATCTCATTTAGATTTATTTACGTAAAGTTATTAACTTTTAAAATTTAGAGTTTATTATAATATTTTGAAGATATAAATATTAAAAAATGACGGTGAAGTAAAAAATACCACAAAATTTTGGTACCCAAACAGACTCTTAGTTATCAAAAATAAATTAAAACACTTCGGTTTTGAATATATGAAATCCCCTCTACCATCTATCATTTAAATTTTATTTACACCAAGAAACCTAAGAACAATATTAAAGGATACTATTTTGTTAAATATCATATCTAATATACCGTAAAACTAATAAATAACGGGTTTGACACTTGTGGTGACCTATAGAATTTTTCTGAATTTAAGGGCTATAATCAGGGACAGTTTACAAGTTCCTCTATCATTTGCAGTGCAACTAGGTCTTCCTCTCCATTTATCTGCGTTGACCCCACTTCTTCCCATGCCGGAGTCAACTCCGGCGATGAAGAGCTACATTGCCCTAGAGCACCGCCCTTGTTGACTTTTCCAAGCTCGGCAGTCAAAACCCAATTGGCATTGTCGGGGCGTTGACCGCCGCGCTTCCGCCAAACTCCGATGTTACAGCTTTCGGTGTCGAGCCTCAAGCAGGTCACCGACCGGGACGACGTCGTTTTGCTGCATTTTCTCAGCTTCGCGTGGAGAATGTCCGAGAAATTTCCCGTCTGCCCGGGCTTCGGCGAGGTGGGATCGGAATTCGGGTCGCCGGAGGTTTGTGTTTTGGCGGGAAAATTGGTTTTGGCGTTCCGGCCGCTCATCAAAATGGCGGCTTCGTCGTACGCTCGCGCCGCGGCTTCGGCCGTCTCAAAGGTTCCAAGCCACACCCTTCTCTTTCTGTCACACATAGATCATTATAACTAGAAGTTTAGAACATTACCACAAAAATAAAAGAAAGAAACTAGTACACCAAAAAAAAAAAAAAGGTTTTTTGCTACAAATATATGTGTGTGTGTATATATATATATTTATGTGGAGAATATGTAAATTGTGGTGCGTTTATATATATACAATAAAGGGTGCCGAATTTCGGAGACCCAGGAGCCCCAGTGGCGTTGCCTGACCCCTCTGAACTTCTTTGATTGCATTGTTTTCCTTATGATCTCTTGTGTATCTTTGGGGGGTGGGAGAGAGGGAGAGAGAGAGAGAGAGGGAGAGAGGGAGAGATCGGAAAATGATCGAATAAGTTCAAAGCAATAAGAAGAGAAGTGTTCTGGGGTATCATATAGGAGAATTGTTAAATCTAATAGTGTGGGATACTATGAAAGCAGATATTGATATTTATATAAATGTATATGTATGTATATAGATATATACAGAAGATTAATTGTACGTACGCATACACACAAACACTGTCGACGACACGTACGGCTTAAAGTGTCAGAAATTAGATAAATAGACAAGTTTTTAAACAATTATTAAAAAAGTGTATTTTTTTAATTTAACAAAATATAAAACATTTATTGATAAATGTTCAAAATTAAATAGTTCATTTACCCATATAATATAAAATGGATAAAAATTAAATTTTTTTAAAAAATTAAATTGATTTTTTTACTGAAAATATTTTTAAATAGTGTTTGACACGGATTAAACAAGCGTCCTAACTTGAATACGTTATGTTGCTGATGATATGCATGTAAGTGGCCCAGATATATTCATCCATATTGCAATAAATGTTAGCTTTTTCGTACTAAATTATTTATGATCCATTTGATCAATATTCATTTTCAAAGTGCTCCTTTGCCACGCCAGTCATTCAACTGAGTAGGGACTCTCTCTCTCATAATTAGTCAGCTCATTTTAATAAGATAAATTTTATATATTGGGAAATATTTTGGACGCTAGTATCGATCAGTTGATCCGATCCGCTCCTTAAATTCGAGATCAAAATTGGCACTTTTTTTTTGGTTACTGTAGCCGGTAAAAATGTACAACTACTACCTTCTATTGTTAATTTATATTAGAGTCTATAACCGACTTATTATCAACTAGTGGGTTGATAACAAGTAATGAGTCGAACGCATGTATGTATAGTATAATAAAGTGCATGAAATTTAATAAGAGATGTCCACAGATTTTTAAGGGTTTATACTCAATGGGAGTTATGTCCTTAATTTGTAGTTTCTGGGAGTTCCATTATAATCGAAATACGTGTTAGTATTTGATGCTTGAGAGCAAGAATGAAAAGAAAGAAGAAGAGGAAAACAAAAATTAGAGAGAGAACACGGAGAATTAGGTTAAATTGCTTGAGAATTAATAAAGCTATACTCATGCGTGAGAGTGCCTTCTATTATGGGAGAGATAAACCACATTTAGTTTTCATATTTTAAACAAATTATGTCTTCAAATTTGCATGGAAATTACCTTATCCAGCCATATTGACTTTCCATCCTGGTCATGCCTTCTTAGTATTAGAAATTTGCCTGATTCGAACGATATTCACTATTTTAGATTACATAAATATATATATATCTGATTTCTTGGATATATGAATATGCAAATTTTCTTCTTAAAAAGATGCATATCCTCAGACCGAATCGTATATATGGACTCGAGATATCAATATCAAATTGAATAAGGAGTTAATCTGGCCTTTAAGAGTCGACTATTCAGAGGGTCGATTTGATTCCTTTTGTGATCTTCAATTTCTTCAACTTGTATTCATACATATATAATGAGAGACGAGGTGTGAAATTTGACCTCAAATTTGAATGAGGAACAATTAAATATTTTCTCTAAATGCACTTAAGCAATCTAAAACTTTAATCAAAGTAATGAATAAGGATCCAATTTCTTTATTTATACCACTGATCGGAGATGTTTTACTAGAACATATTCTAGAATGTGAGATTGCTATAAGGGATTACCCTTTACACACCCTTATAAGATGGTGCTCTTTTTGGAGTCACCAATCTTATAAGATGGTGTTCGTTTTGGACTCATCAATCATGTATTGGATAGATTAGACTGCTCATCTAAGTTTGTTAAGCTTTTATATTATGTAAAATTTTAGGATTTGTTTGGTTCGCCGGTTTAGATTAATCTAGTTTAATCTAGATTGTAAATTAAGATAAGTTATCTAAATTGATTTTAGCTTAGTTAGCTTAGTAGGGTTTACTTTCACTATTTCTTATCTCTACTTTCACTATTTTAGCACAACTTCCAATACAAGTTATCTCTACTTTTATAATTTGCAATATAAGTCAACTTAAACTAAGCTGGAACAAAATATCTGATCAAGCTTAACTTACAAGCGAGATTAAGGTAGATCGGTGAACCAAATGCACACTGAGATTACTACGGGATTGAATTTTCTTCTTTAAACATCAACCTGTTAAGTGTAGTGACAAATACTATTATATGTCTATGATTATTATTATAATTTTACAATGTGGGGCTTGGTTTCTTATCACCCTTAAAATGTTAGTTTACCAATCATTTACAAAAACTTAAATTATTAGGAAGTAAGCCAAACAATAATTTTATATTTTAACACATGGATACTAGGAGATTTTTTTTCTCTCTCCTCACCTTATGAAACACCATCCCCAATGATTCCTATCCAGTGGAAAAATCCCACCACGAGGAGTTCACTCATCTTTTTAAATAAAACATAGACAAAAATAAAAACTTAAACTAAATAATACTGTTGCACCCCAATAGAAAAACGAAATTTCTCTATTGTGATAAGTATGCAAATATTCTATGAAGAGGAGTTAATAACAAAGCACAATGTAGAGTAATCTCTACACACAAAAATAAACCTCGTGACGTCACGGTATCATTGGTAACCAGTGCATACCCTGATGAATCTTGTTTAAAAGTTTATGTTTAGAGGTGGATATTGTACTACTCTATATTGAACATAACAAAATTCTATCAGGCACCTACTACTACACTACTTTTGGGATGTAAGGACATAACTGTCTCTTACCACTAGAAGCAAGGTGTTGTTGGGATGTGCAATGTGAACATGTGTCTTGAGAAGAGTGGGTTAGTTATGGAAAATATTGGTAACTGCTCAAAAGAGGGAAAAATGAGATAATAAATATTGTAAAATTATCCCTGATATAGGGCGGAGACAATTATTACTCACTAATGCTCCTTTCTGTAGCTTATTTGAATAGTGAAAACCCCTCACCTGAACATAAAGAGGATGTAGCCTGTATTAAGGCAAAACTTTCTAAAACTCTTTATATTCATTCTTTCACTATTTTAGTTGCTCAAATTCACAAGAGAAATAACGAGAACGCTCCGTAGTGAGGGTTCAACCCATTGATAGGTTTTGGCAATCAATAGCTAAAGCTAAAAGGAGGGCCTGAGTCTCAAAAGCCATGCTTTCACCATTAAAGATTCATCATTTCGCCATAGAGAATCCATAGGAAGGAAATCAAAATGCTGCTTCCCCCAGGAGAGGTAGACTGCCAATTTGAGTTGATCAAAGAATTGATCAATAGATTATTGGCAATTTGGTTAACATTTTCCAAAATGGGTTGCCAACAACAAGGAGACCAGCTTCAGCATAGTAATCTAGTAGACCATATGGGTGGTAATGGTACAAATAGGTGCTAGAAGACACATAAAGGGAACTAGAGAAACATGGGCACATCAACTAGAGGTCTCTAGGTTAAGGACTTCTACCCATGGGTCCATGGGGAATAAACAGAGGAAGGTTTAGAGAAGAGCCAAGGAGAAGGAAGCTACTATATAGGAACAACACGGAGGTGACAACCATAAGAGTCTACCACCAAGGCATCCTTAGAGAGGGCTTACCTTAAGAGATCTGCCTTGTTGCAAAACATAGGTGATTTAAGGAACAGATTGCAGGCTCGTAGTGACAATGCCTTATTAAAGACTGATGGCATGCTTATTGCCATCAAGGCCCGGGAGATTCGTAAGCATCTAGGTTCATTAAAAGAAGCAATGCACATTGAAGGGAAGGTGCTGAACACTCATAACTATCCGTTCACCTCGAAGATCATGGAGGTTTTACTCCTAGAGAGGTTCAAGGCCCCAGTGATATACCTCTATGAGGGGAAGACTAACTTGAATGACCATTTTGAGCTCTATATTAGGCATACAGTTTTGCATGGATACCCTGTGAGATTATGTACAGGGCCTTCGAGAACACTTAGTCTGGGGTAACTCGATATTAGTTTCCCAAGTTAAGAGGCCAAATTCCATTGCTAGTTGGGAGGACCTAAAAAGGGCCTTTTCCAACTAGTATCTAGGAATAAAAAAATTCACTACACCTAAGCAAAACCTTGATATTATGTATTACGGCCCATAGGAGAGTCTAAAAGATTGGATCCTCTGATTCAGTGCTGAGAAAGAAATCACTAACAATGAGGCATTGATGGGAGCACTCAATAGTATAAGGCACAACATACCATTTCGTGAGGACTTGAATCAAAAGCCTTTTAAGACTTAGTAGGAGTTTCTAACAAGGGCTCAAAGATTCATTAATGTTGAGGAGACAAAGAGTTTAGCACTAAAAAGCAAAATCATAGTACCAAAGAACGTGAACAACATTGACTAGTCATAAGGGAAACATAGTGGGAAGAAGAAAAAGAACAGGCGTAAAAATATAGAAAGTAATCATTAAGAGCATAGACACAGAGAACATCACTAGGATAGCTTTAAAAGGCATCACCTCGACGACTAGACAAAAAGGTCACATCCCTAATCTAGGTATGATAACCTTCATAACCTCACTATATGTGTAGAAGAAGTGTATCATATAATTAATAATAGAAATTATCTATGTCATCTTGAACCCTTTAAATCTATCCTATCTAAGAGAAACCAAAATAAGTATTGTCGATTCCATGAAGAGTGCAGACATTTGACATTAGAATGTTATGGGAAAATCGAAAAACATGCATAGTGGAGTTTTAAAATTTTTTTAAAAGATCATATTAACTCGTATTATCATATACAATAAATTATTCAATAATCTAAATACCTTGTGAGGAAAACACGAAGAATGTAGAAGTATGTAACTGAGAAAGCTTCAACCAACTACCCTTCTTTATTGTTCTCCAATTCTTGGATGGTGGAGTACATGGGCATTTAGTTCCTCAATCGATATTCATGCAACTTGTCTCCTTTCAACCATCCAAAACTTTAGGAATTTATTATTATAAGTAAGAGTTATAATAATAAATTTGCTCACCTAAGAGTTTATGGTCCAAGTAAAATAGAAGCCTCAAGAATCTTATTTATAGTGAATGTATTGGATGGATTTTAAATTTGAATAAGACATTTGAAAAAGATTTTCTCTCTCTTTCCCTATAGTTGATGCTTTTTCCTTGCCAGGGAGGCACAAAAATTGGCCCACTTTAGGCATAGGAGATCCAAAATTTGATTCAAATTTCAATATTTATTTATCTTATGATTTTATTTGCATGGATAATGTTCCATAATACTAGTTTAAATTCAAAATAAACTCATGACAATTTTATTTGAATTAAACAATTATGTAATGATTATCCAAATAAAATTAAATAACGAGAAAATATTTTCCTTACCTTATCCTCAAAAAATGCACCTACAATAAGCAAATAAGGACATGATTTTTTTTCTTCAATTTAAATTCAAATAAGATAATCTACATATTTAATTTAAAACATTTATTTAAATAAGATTATCTAAATATTTAAATTAATTATCTAAATAATTAATTTATCCATATCATTTAAATTTAAATTTATCTCATATTTTCTTAAAAGATAAATATAATCAATTTCAATTTGAAATCCTATCTTCCAAATAAATATTTATACACTTTAAATATTTATTCTATTAATTAAATGAAACAAAATTTTACCCTCAGCAAGAAAAACACTAACACCCACTAAGAGGTGATCTAGATTTTTCTATTCATTAAGTCCGAGAATAAAAGCCATAGAGAATATCCCAATTAATTACCATCCATTAAGAAATTATGTGTAGCTAGTAAAGGGACCGATTGAATATATATAATGTGGATTTTAATAATTTATGTAATTAATTATTTTATATCAAATAAATTAATTACACAATTATTAGTTTAAGAATCACACTACTATAAATCAGAAATTGTACTCTCAATTACATACGATATTAAGTAAGCCAGTGAATAATCACAGTCTAATGACCTTGTCATATGCAACACCCTCATATGATATTCATGATCAATTTAAGGTCAAACTCTGTTCAATTTTTTGTTCACTCTATATCCAGTAGAAAAATGATTATTTACCATATATGAATGATTAATCATTTACCAAGCAAATGACCCAAGGCCTTATCTATTTTTACATCTTGTATAATGTTGTTAAGAGGATAACCTTTACTCCCTATTAGAACTATGATTCCATATCTATAAACAAACCTTTCATCAAATAAAAGTTATGTACCCAATAAACTAGTCTAGTAGCTTACTACTACAAGATGCCTTAGCCTTTGGAACATCAAAGTACACAAGTTATATACATAGAGCCTTTTACTTACTCAGGATTAAGGTTATTGTATAATGAATATCAAAAGTGAATTAATCTACACAAGTGGATTACATAAGTTAATTATATTTTGCTCTAAGTCTAATATGTCACTGCCACTAGGAAACATATCTATGTCTTTACTCGGGAGTTGGCTCACTCTAAACGGTCAAAATAAACCATCTCCCTAATTGGCTTTAGATAATATAATAGTCTTAATATGAATTAGATACTCACTTTAACCCCATAGACTACAAACTATTAATTTAAACTACTTATTTAGAACATTGTCTTCTTACATACAAATGACCATTGCATGCAACATTCTAATAGTTTATCATGAAGTAATCAATGAGTCATATTTACTTATATTTACTTTAACATGTAAATAAGACAAGTATATATAACAATGGTGCAATGAATAAACTCTGATATATTATTAATCAGTTCAAAAATAAATGAAATACATTAAAATGTCTTTCCCTCTTAGGACATTCCTAACATATGCGTAGACCCAAAGGATGAGATAAAGAGTCTCATCAAAAGTGGATGGCTCTAGGAATTTAGGGTCAATAGTCAAGATACCAACTAATAAGGCATAGATCACAAGGAGGAATTGGGTCAAGTTGAATCGTTGGAACCTGTGGTTGTAATCAAAAACTTCTATACATGCCTTATCTCAGTGGTGAATTGAGAAGATTGCAAAAGAATTATGCAAGAGAAGCTTGCAAGAAATACCATCATGGAATTATGAGTATCTTTTAGAAAGGAAAGAAGTCTGTGAAGTTTGACATAAAGGAAATCACAATTTTGGAAACTGATGTAAACAGAGTCCATTTTCCTCATAGTAACGCACTCGACGTTATAGCCATGGTTAGAAACCACACTATATACAAAATACTGGTCGAGAATGGAAGCTCAGTGGATATTCTCTACTTGACTATCTAGAGAAAATAGAGATTAAGAAGATCTAGCTGTAACCTAACACCCAACCCCTCTACGGGGTCACAGGGTATTGCATCATTCTAGAAGGGATGATTAAGTTGCCTATCACTGTCGATGACCGATCAATCACTTCGATTGTGATGTAGAACTTTTTGGTGGTGAAGAAAGTAATGCCATAATAAGGAGACCCACTCTTAGACCATTGAAGTCCATCACATCAATCTATCACCAAACAATGAAGTTCCTGACATCAAACGGTATTAGACATGTAAAAATCAATCAATATAAGTCAAGCTTGACTTATTCTGATGTAGTCAATTTGCGCACCAACCCATAGCATGTAACTCTCATCGATGAGATGATACTGGTCATGATAGAGCCCATAAATAAGGTTAAGGAAATAAATCTAAGAGCTGATAGTGAAAATGCAGGAACAGGACCAATGGAAGAGTTAGTTGAAGTTTCAATGAATGACATTGACCCATCCAAATAGTTAAAAATTGGTTTAGGGCTAGCCGAGCAGCTAAAGGATGACCTAGTTGAATTTTTAAGAAAGAACATGAATGTGTTTACATAGACATATGATGATATGGTGGGGATAGACCCAGAAGTAATGAGCCATCATCTTATTGTTGACCAAAAGCTTTTGGCGAAGAGGCAAAAACATCAACCTATGGACCCGAAGAGGTATGAAGCCTTAAAAGAAGAAGTAGAAAAGTTGATCAAGAATGGGTTCATCAGAGAGGTTTAATACCTAGAGTAGATCTCGAATCCTGTATTGGTAAAGAAGCCCAATGGGAAATGGTGTACTTGTATATATTTCAGTGATCTAAAAAAATCTTGCCATGAGGATAGTTTTCCTATCTCGAGGATAGATCGGTTAGTTAATGCTACGGTGGGTTACCAAATGCTGAGCTTCATGGATACCTACTTTGGTTACAATTAGATACTAATGCACAATGTAGATGAAGAGCATACATCATTCATTACTGATCAAGGTCTACACTATTATAAGGTAATGCCTTTTTGGTTTGAAAAATACAGGGGCGACCTATCAATGTTTAGTAAACAAGATGTTTGCAAAACAACTAGGAATAACTATGGAAGTCCATGTCGATGATATGTTTATGAAGAATGAGAGTCCATCTAAACATGTTGAACACTTAGATGAATTGTTCCAGATTCTACAACAATACCATATAAAGTTAAACCTTTTGAAGTGTGCATTTGGCATGTTTTCTGGTAAGTGTTTATGTTTTATGGTCAATAGTAAGGGAATAGAAGCATACCTTGAGAAAATTCAAGCACTTTTTGAAATGGAATCTCTAAAATGACAAAGGAAGTGCAGAAATTGATTGGTTATATTGTAGCATTAAATAGATTCATCTCAAAGATGACAGATAAATGTATCGCATTCTTTAACAAGTTGAGAGGAATAAAAGGGTTTGAATGGACCAAAAAAAAAAAGTAAGACAATCTTTTAGCAGCTAAAGCAACATTTGGGAAAACCTTTGCTCCCATCTAAACCAGCCCTTAGTGAGACACTGAGTTTATATCTTGCTATATCGAAGTTTGTTGATCCTTGTTTGTAAGGAAGATAAGGAACAGCTCCAATGTATTATGTCAGCAAGCATCTTCTTGATGCAGAAACAAGATACTTGGAGATAGAGAAGTTAGCTCTAGCTTTTGTCATGATGTCGAGGAAACTCCATCACTACTTCCAATCTCACTCCATTCAGGTTTTGACTAGCCACCCATTAAGATAAGTTTTACAGAAACCAGATGCCTCTGGTAGGTTGCTTAAGTAATAGCCAATTTGACGTAGAGTATAGACTAAGAATTGCCATCAAAGGATAGGCTTTAGTACATTTTGTTGTTGAATTTGGGCGAAGACCTAATGGAGAAGAAGAAGAAGATGTTGCAAGTGGCCAGTGGAAGCTCTACGTGGATGGATCATCCAATGAAAATGGCTCTAGTGCATGGATCATATTGGTAAGCTGTGAAAACTTTAAAATTAATTCTGTTATCAGGTTTAAATTTAAAGCCTCAAATAACGAAGTGGGGTACGAACCACTGATTGTCAGCTTGAAGTTTGCCCTTTTCATGAAGTTATTCTTAGTTGGTAGTGAATCAAACCAATGATGAATACTAAGCCTAGGGAAAAAATAAACGTCTGTTTACTTGAATTAGGTAAGACAAGAACTAAACAAGTTTAAACATTATCACATCACTTAGGTTCTAAGAGTTGAAAACAACAATGTTGATGCATTGGTCAAGCTCATAACGTTGAAAGATTTGGAGCTGTTGCACAACATCTCTATTAAGGTCTTGGAAATCCCAACAATCATTAAAAAGGAAGGAAAAGAAATGATGCCCATCGAAAAAATAATAGGATAGATGCTGTTTATCTATAAGTATCTGAATGATAGAGAGCTCTCTAAGAACAAATGAGAGGCAAGAAAGCTAAAAAGTTAGACCATCAGGTACTTATTTATGATAATAGATTGTATCATAGAGGTTATTCTACTTTACTTCTAAAATGCCTTAACGAAGAAGAATCAAAAAATGTCCTGAGAGAAATCCATGAAGGGATTTATGAAAATCACATTGAGGGCAATCCTTGACATATCAGAACTTGAGACAAGGATACTATTGCCTGACTTTGAAAAAAGACATCGTAGAGCACTTAAAGAAATGCAACAAGTGCCAAAGGTATGCCAGTGTCCCTAAAGCACCACTGGAAGACTTGACGTCTATCCTTTGTCCTTACTCTATGCCAAGTAGAGTATGGACATAATAGGGCCATTTCGTAGATCCTCAAAAGGTTTCAAATTTGCTATTTTCACCATCGATTATTTTACTAAATGTGTTGAAGCTAAACCATGCACAGCCATAACTGAAGCCAAATGTAACTTTATTTGGAATAACATTGTATGTAGGTTTAGTATACCCCATTTACTTGTCTTCGACAATGGCAAGCAATTCAAGAATGAAAATACGTTAGAGTTTTGTGACAAGTTGGGCATGCACAAGAACTTTTCTTTAATCTCCTATTCTCAAGTAAATGGTCAAGTTGAAGCTGTTAACAAGATAATCAAGGTGACTTTTAAACGGAGGCTCAACAAGTATAAGGGAAGGTGGATAGAAAAACTACCAAAGGTGCTTTGGGATTACCGCACGACAACGAGAACAACCATTGCAAAAACATGTTCTCCCTTGCTTATGGAAAAGAGGTAGCCTTCCCATCGAAGCAAAATACCCTATGGGCAGCATCGTTCACTTCAATGAAAAGTTAAATAATCAGGCCATGAGATTAGAACTTGACCTTCTAGAAGAAAAGAAAATATAGTCTTAATTAAAACTCACCATATATCAAAGAAAGGTAGTAAGGTGTTACAACAAGAAGGTACAGAAGCATTTGATGTAAGAGATCTTGTTCTAAGGAAGGTTATGCCAAACATCAAGCCTAAGAACAATGGCGTTCTTGGCCCAAACTGGGAAGGCCTTTATAGAATCAAGGAAATCATTCAATCCTAAGCTTACAAGTTAGAAAAGCTCAATAGCAAGATGATTAAATTACAAGTGTATCAAATTGTCTAGGGTCTATGCCCAGTTAACACAACAAATAAAAGGTTGTAAGTTAAAAATAAAAGGCATGTAGGCCTTAGTTGTCCACTTTGTCACCATTGCCACCCTGGACGTCCATAGGATGTTTAGCCTCTCCCTCCTCGTCATCCTCGCCACCTAATGCGTTCTCATGAAATGTTGGGTCTTTCCTCTTTATCACAACGTAGATTAGTTGAGCAATTGAATCCATCAAGGTGCATTTCATCACCGTAAACTCTTTCGATGCCTTATACCCTTTATGGTTTGCTACTTTTTAACTTTAAATTCCTTTCTAGTGAGAAATTCTTTAATAATGTTGTCTCTATACTTGGCGAATTCTGAAAAGGCTAAATAGGCCCCCTTCATGATATTATTCTTTCTTTTTGGAAACAACTTCAATCCTTAAATTTTAGATGATCTTCCAAGGATTGGAATTTTCCCTTTTCTAGCTCCAGATCTCTGGTAAACTTCTTTCCAGCCATGCAATGAGCCTTAACCTACTTTGCAAGAGTCTTCTTGGTTTTCTCTACATCAACATTGCACAAGATTAAATAGGTCCTTATATTGGCAAAGAGATGCCAAGAACCTATAAGAAATTCAAGAAAGTTATTTTTTTTTAATAAGAAAAGATAACAAATTGGAGAAGATAAGGGAAAACTTACCCAAAGCTACATTCTGATCTACTTTTGGTATTGGTCTAGTATAGGGTGTTCACAATGGTGAGCCAGTCTGTCTCTTAATGTCTGTCATAAATAGCCTAGTAGATGAGGCTAAAATAAGAAAGGAGTATCAGGGACTGATCGATGATAGCTTTTGGGATGTCAAGAATATCAAACTCCTTGTTGATAACCTCAATAAAAGGCAGTAGAATGGGAACCTGTTGCTCTTTAGGAAGGCTTAGGTTTTCCTGGACAAGATCTGTTTACCCTTTTTGCATTGAGAATCTGAAGACGCTTTAATGTCAATAGGTGTGGTTTGGTGGGAGCCTTATGCTTCTTTTGGATGGGGTGTCCACTTTTGAAAAATGGAAAATTTTCACTTTTGGAATGGAAAAATTTTCTATCCATATGTGCAAAGTTGTTTGAATAGATAAACAAATTTTTATTTCTGAAAAGAAAAAGTTGTTTGGTAAAAATTTTCCATTTCTAGAAAGAAAAAAGTTGTTTGGTATAAAAAAAGTCCAAAAAAGAAATTGGTGAGTTACACTCTATTTTTTAATATGTATTTATTTTTTATTTGTTTAATTTGTTGTTTTTCAGTTACACTCTAAACGTCCGTATGTATGTATAATTTTTTTCAGATTAACTAACTATATATATGAGAAGGAAATATATATGAGAGAAATAAAGGGATATATTTTTAATGATAAAAAAATGTCTTGTAACTATAAAAGACGTTTTTTCATTAATTTGAACATTACATGGGTCATCTAATACCATTTTGAATGTTGTTTACCAACGTCATCTTAAAAATATGTTGATACAAGATTATAATAGAATTACATCTATTGCGTCCAACTTCTTCTAATGCTTATACCAAGGGTTCTATTGAAATGCTCTAGTACATGTATTGTATCAACCCATCTCTGAACTCTCCTATTATCGCTCTTCTACCATGTTTTACTTTTGGCCCACCAAGTATTGCATCGTCAACATCATTGTCATCGTTACTATAATCAAAGTCAGATTCTATCGAAGGCTCATCCATATAATAAGTATGTAGCAGGTCATCCTTTTGCCAGTTAACTATAATAATAAGATTATGGAGTACTGCACATGCCACTGGGATCATAACCTACTTAGCCATATTGTAATGATGCATACATTGCAATATTTTGAATCTTTTCTTCCATACTCCAAATGAAGGCTCTATACAGTTTCTAAGTGAGGAGTGTGTGTAGTTCAACACCTCTTTCAGCCCATTTAATCCACAATGATGTTTCCTATACTCCTAAATATGGTATATGCTCTCGCAATAAGGTGCAAGAAAGCAATCCCTGTTTACATTTCCTGAATCCCCTAAAAAGAACTTTCCTGCAACATTTAAAAAACAAACAACATACAAATAGTTGATACATTTTTTCCAACATATATTGATAAAGTGAATTTGAACACCAAATAACGTAGTACCATGCAGGAGCCATGGGAATAAGTTAATAGGATTCGACAATGCAGCTTCAAGTATTCTAGAATCATGAGCAAATCCCTCCCATCTAGATAGTATGTAACTGACTCTCAAATCAAATGAGCATACCGTCAATATGTTTAGTGATAAAAACCCTTTTTTGTTTCAGTAACATTCTTGTTCCTTGCTTGGTGGACTGTATGGAATATGTGTCCCGTCTATTGCACCAACACAATTCTATATGCTAACCATGACGAAATAGTTAAAACAACATCATTCATATAAAAAAAGGTGTAGATATACATAAGCACATGTTAATATAATTGTACAATATATGGGCACAAATAGCATGGGAAAAAATGAATCCATACATTGAACCATGATCTGTATTTGTGTCCATTCTCATCTTGCATTGTATCATAATCAGGTGGTGTAACAAACATATGTTTGAGACTGTAAATTACTCAAAGCACATGATCAAACCAACAACCTATTGTCTCACTCGCATGTTGCCATTGATCCTAAGATTCTCGGTTTGTACATCCTTGACAAATAGTTTCTAAAAATATAAAAAGTTGCTCCTCCGCACACATTTTAGATGTGTCTGTCAATGTGTTATTATCTCTAAGATATTGTGATATAATCTAAAAGGCCTCTTTATTCATATGAATCTTGTTACTAATAACTTTGTCTTGACCTTTTAATAGCTCTCGAACTTTTTCAGTACCACTTAACTTACTAATGTGGACCGACTCTGGCTTCTTACAGAATTATGTATACATGTAGTACATGGTAGCTCCTATAGCAGCCATTTCCTTCTTGCGACGATCCCATTTTTTTCTCTCACGTTCATCAACATTGTTGTCATCATCATTTTGAGCTCCAGATGAACCACCTCGATACATTTCTGACAACATATTGTTATACTTGCTATTAAAATGTTTGACAAAAAGTTTTAAAACAAATCATTTTAAGACATGTTATAAAAACAAATACAATATCTATTTCTCACTATAAATAGAAGTAAAGAGTATGAATGTCTTATTCCTTCAAACAAGGTTTACTATAATTATATAGATTAACTACAAAACACAAAAGACAAAAGCGTGATATTTATGTAAATGTAGATCATTCATAATGGTTTCATTTCAAAGTATAAATTCATTTGCTACATGTGCATAATTTACACTCCTAGACATTCATAATTATGGGACACAAACACACAAATATAAATGAATACAACATAATAATTATATGGTTTACCATAGGAAGTTTTAAGTAAGAGTTCATATGTTACATAGAAAACTGAATGTATTAGAACAACTGTTACAGAAAGTTAGAGTAAAACAAACAAATTGCTACCAGACAAGTAAATGAAAAATATGTAAAAAAAAATTATGGTGATTGTGGGCCATGATATTGAGGCTCTGGATAGTAATGAGTGCTCAGAGGTGGATGGTGCTAAGCAAGTTTGGTCATCAGCCAATTATACCGTCTTGATTTAGCCATGTTCACAAAATACTCGCACTAGTAAGGGTTTACATTAAATCCATCTAAAGCCTTATAGTACATGTCATTGTCCATGCCTATTTGCTCTCCGACATCTTGGCAATGTTGCTTGAGAGTAGGGGTAATTAGTTGACCTTCCTCCTGAATCATTAGATTGACACGCTGATATGCTAGTGGCAATAAGCTTCATAGCATTCAAACACCTCACTTGGTTGCTTGTGGCTAGTTTTTTCTTTTTCTTTCTAATGAACCTTGATTTGTTGGAAAATAAGGGTCCTGACTATGGGATGTGGTCGTTACTACCACCAATAAGAACCATGTCGCCATTATCTCCATCATTTGATATATCAATTGATGGTTTGACTGCATGACCAGAACTATATTGGCTGATACCAGTAGCAGTACCTTTTCTAAACACCACATCTAACATCTCTTCATCTAAAATACCACAATGTCATAATGAGTACGCCTTAGGGGTTTTCTGCAAATGAAATTTGTAAACTTGTTTCAAATCAAGCCACAATGTAACAACTATAAAAAAATAATAATAAAAATAATAAAGAACTAATGCCTCGGTTACTGTTTTGAGTGTTGGGTTCTAACCTAAACTAGTATTGCTCTTTAATTTTTGAAAGGCATTGTAAAGGCCTTATAAATGGTCCCTTTTGTCACTTAGTTGTGTGGTCGTGAACTCCTTGCCAGTTATAGATTTTAAATGTGCCCACCAATTGTCCCTGTCACTTTGGTTGGGCCTTTGTTGTCTGTGCTCTAATGCATAGTTATGGAGTAGGTGAATTAACATGAGGGTTGCCTCTTTGTCCCACAACTTCTCATCAGACATCTTTGCGAAGAATAGGAAATGGACTAAGAACGTAGAGAAAACAGAGCACAGCATAGTTTCTTTTTTATCACTACAATTCATTAATTCATTATGTAGCACAAAAGACTATCTACTAGTTAGAAGAATTCAAAAGACTATCAACTTGTTATAAGAATCCAAAAGGACTCTAGAATGTTTCTTCAATTGTCAAAATTATAATATGAGAAAAAAGGTTAGAGAATAATAAAGAAACCTTTGTATACAAGAAATTAGTGATGAAAGATTTGATGTCCACAACTTGGGCTATATACGAATCCTTTGGTTACATAAATAACCAAAACGAAAAAAATGGAATTTTATTATTGTGATTCTAGTTCCTCCTTGTCCTTCATGTTGTCATTTTGAACATGACAAATACAAGGTTAGCGAATGATACTTTAGTAGGTTATTATTTTTAGAATAAAAAGGGAAAAAAATTAAAACATATATATCTGATCCGCTTCATTTCTCTATAATGACCATATTTATTTGATCCATTATTTTCAAACAATGACAACAACCCTTTTCCTAAAGTTGTTGCATGCTGATTGACTTTTCCATAACTATAAAATAAAAAAATTTTGGATGGTTTGAATTGGTTTTGGTTTTATTGTACCCACCAAATTCTTAAAAAGAAAAGCGAAGAAAAGAAAAGAAAAGAGACTAACTGCATAACAAAAGTTTAAACCCAAAAACAATGCGCTTAAACACTCTAAAAAAAAATAGAGAAAGGAACAGTTATTGAATGACAAAACTAAATGCATTTCCTAGTTTATGTTGGAACTAGTCCAGTCAAAATAAAGAAAGCTTGATTTTTTTTAAACCTATATTTTGATGCGTCTGCTTCATATTTGCTACTTCATTTACTTTTTACATCTGTAGTAGAAAATTCATACCCACCAAATTTATCTATATAATATCCTTTGTTTTGTAAACTTTGTTACATACATCAAATTGTATAAGCAAAAAAGACAAGTTCGTTGAGAAGGAGAGACAGAGGAATCAAAACCAATAGAATATACAATGATTGGAGGAAGTGGCCTTCATAGCTATAGCATGAACTCTAATTTTCAGGTGCAAGTTTTCACTTCTACAGTTTTGAGTTTCTAATGGTCCATTTAGATCATCAATCAAACTAATAATTTAAATAGTAAATTTAAATTTTTATGATAAAAAACAATTCTGAAAAATATGTTAAAAATGGGTTTAAATCAAGGTCTTAAATGAGAGTTTATAGATTGAAGCTTGTCTACATCTGTGTGTCTTGAAACATATAAGTAGAATTTTCAGGAAAAGCATATTTTGAGGGAAGAAGCTGAACTTAAAAAAATTATATGTGATAACTGAGAAATCTACGTTCTCGGAAATATTTGTACAAATATGTAAATAAATGTACATTTACAGTGAGACATGTTACAGAATGAAAAGCAGAGGAAAATTTTGATTAACTGAGTTTTAATCAAAATTTGACAATGAATTAATGAATATAGTTTAAAAGCTAAACATTAATTCAATTTATGATGTTTTAAAATTAATAGGAAACTATGTGGAAAACACATATTAAGAGATCAATGGCACACAAGTAAGCCACATTGATCAATGGCTAAAAGGTAGCCAAACAAGCCCTATCCTTTTTCAAAAAAAAAAATGAAAGTAAGGGAGAAAGTGAGAGGCACGTGAGCATAAGGGGGGGATTAATTGATCCCCTTAGCTGCAAAGCAGCCGGCAGAAAGAGAAAGAAAGAAAGAAAGAGAAAGAGAAAGAAAGAAAAGAAAGAGAAAAAGGGAAACCGAGAAAGAAAGAAGGAAAGAAGAAAAGGGAATCCAAAGAAAGTTCGGATTTCTAGTTCAAGCAGCAGATCGATCGAGTTTCGATCAAGGATTAGCAGCAAGAAAAGCTCCCGATTAAAGCAAGGTAGACCCTAGTTTCTCACGTTTTTCTTTGGGGAAAATCTGGGGTTTTGAGAGGAAAAAAAGAGAATGTGAGTGAATCATGTTGAGGTTTTCAGTTAAATTGAAACATGATTCGAGTCTAGATGTTTTCAAACACGAATCCATGAACAGATGGTTTAGAAAACCAAGTTTAGTGAAATTTCTTCACAAAAATGCAGATTTTTCAAAAGTTAAGTCAAGAGAGGTTCATAAGCAAAATGTGGAATTTTTGCTTATGAAATCATGGATTTGTGATAGTAGAAGTGTAGTAGATACCTTGAAACGATCTTATGAAGATCGATTTCAAGTGTAAGAAGTAGAACAAAGGCCACCAAAGCCTTAGAAAACCATAGCAGAGCAGTTCAGACCCAGAATCTTGATTCTGGTATGAACACGGGCGTGTATACGGGTGTGTACAAGGGCGTGTTCAGTACACAGCCCCGAACATGCCCATACGCACGACCGTGTTGCAAGAAAAAAATCAGACCCGAGAGGTACACGGCCGTGTATCGGGCTGTGTCAAGGGGCACACGGTCAAGGGATAGGCGTGTAGCAGACCATGTTAGACAGCAGGAGAACACGGCCAGAAACACGGCCGTGTAAGTAACCATGTAAGAGACCAGAGGAGTACACGGCCAGTAACACGGCCGTGTATCCACCCGTGTAAGTATACACGGCCATGTTCCACGAAGTACACGGCCAGGCTTGTAAGTCCAGAGAGGTACACGGGCAGAGGCACGCCCGTGTAGGAGGGCGTGTTCGAAGCCAGAGAGTAAAAAAAAAAAAAAAGTCTGGAAATAGAAAATTTCATGTTTTGCCATATTTTCAGTATAAGATAAATACGGTAAATAATCAGTGATTGTTCCTTTTATAGGAGATCAAGCCAGAGACCCCAAAACAGCAGTCCCAGAGCAGTAGAAGCTTACACTAGAGGATTTTCTGTAAGTTCAAGTATTGTCCTGACTGCAACGTGGACAAGCTTGTTATATTATTATGTTATGAATGTTGTATGACGTGTATGTCAGACATTGACTATCTGCATCACGATGTCTATGTCAATTCATGTCAGTCTCATGTCAGCACAGGTCAGTTCATGTCATGCATATAGAGTTGCATGTTTCAGTACACAGACCAGACAGTACCAGAACAAGAAAACAGGTAGGTGCACAAGGCACCCTAGTGTGTTAATATAATTCACACCCCAGTAATTTGATTAACAGGTTCCGACTGTGGGGGCAATCAGTATGCTACCCAGTTGGAACACCAGCAAGATGGTAATTAAACCAGTATGGGCGTATCGGCCTCTCGACCCACGGGGAGGTTATCATGTTTAATATCAGTTAAGACTGAGGAGGTCAGCACTAATGTACCGCTCCCGGTTGCGCTAACATGTCGGTACGACTAATCAGGGGCCCAAAACCAGAACTTAATAACAGATTAATGTCCTAAGATTAAACCTCTCAGCCAGAAGCATGTTCACAGAGTCTAGTTTTATGCATGAGCACAGCAGTACAGCATGTCAGTTTCATGTTTTTATGTTTGAACTTACTGAGCTCATAACTCATCAGTTTGTTCACATGTTGCAGGTAAGAGACCTGTTCACCAGTAGTATATGGTGGATGACGAACAGGGAAGTTACATGCCGGGCAAGGTTGGGCGAGGGATATTGGTCACCGATAGTCTTTCGCTGTACAGATTTTGATTATTTAAACCATGTAGTTAAATGTGATAGGAGAATCATGATTCAGGTGCATGCTATTTTGTTAACATGATTTCCTTATCACATTCTCGAACAGTTTATGTATTTAAAAAAAAAAAAATTTGTTCCGCAAAATTAGCAAGTAGTTTACAGTTCAGCATGATTGCCGGTGACCCTAAAGGCCTGCAGACTATTGCGGTTAACTATAGAGTTGACTGTAATAGCACTATAGAGCCTCTACAGTAGGGCGGGCTGCCACATTATAATAATCCAATTTTCCATTTTTGCAGAGAAAATCTATAGATGTTGCAAATGAGTTCTATCTTTCATTATAGACCTCTTAAAATTATTAAAACCTCACCAAAATTACAAAAATAGAATCCTATCATTATAATTGTTTTCAATTGAATTCTAGTCATCATACTATAAAGCAACAAAAGAATGAAAAAAACATACAGATATCGTAAGCAAAGGAAGCAATCTTTGTGGTCCCCAAAAAAACCAAAAATAGAGGAAGACAAACTCCCATATATTGAACTTTAGCAGAATAAGATTACACAAGAGATAACAATTTATTTGCAAATGCATAACTAGTTTCAAAAAACAAAATTAAACAACAACGTTACACAAGCCATTGACAAGGATTTAAAGGGGGGGAAAAACCAAAAAAAGGAAGAAATTGGGTTACTGAGGAGGATGAGCCTATAGAGTTGCAAGGAGAACCAAGGAGGATAATACCCCAAAACGACGTGAACGGATGCTAGGAAAGAGTTGACAGTGGAAGTAGTTGTCAAGGCCAGAGAACTTTTCACTGATAGTACCTTCAAAAGTAATGGCGAACTTTGAACTTTTTATGTAAGGATGTCTTCAAACTAATTCCTGTTTTCATTAAAAAAAAAAAAAAACTTGTCAAAATTGTGCTTAATGGGGGAAATTTTGGACCTCTATTATAGACGAAATTAGGGTATGGGTTGGAAGGGAAAAGGGAACTCGATGGTAAAGAGATGGCCTTTGAATTCAAGGGAGGTTTTCTGACAGTACAATATGGTTGTTGGGGGAAGTAATGAGGAGGAGAAAGTGTTGCCTATTTTAAACTTAACTGTAGACCTACGTTCATAAAGAAAAAAAAGAATAAAGCTGAACTCTGGAAATGTTTCTTTTCCAACTTCCACAGCCAGACAACATTTCAACTCACTTTTCTCATTTTCCAAATACAAACTTGCCAGACAGACAAATAGTTCGTGTTGAGGAGATAGATCAGAACCCTTGGACTGCTTAATGAAGTCCTTATTTCTTAATAGCCTGTTGTTGCGCCGACACTAGTCCCTGAAGACCCCTCTTTTACTTCTTATTTAGGGGCTGCTCTGTTGATTTGTCACCACCTAATAAGTCTTCAGGGAGCTTAAACTTTATAGGAGTCACAACTACAAGTAATTCATGTTAGGATCCCATTTTAGCATTAATTTAATGCACCAGAAATATAAAACAGATACTGCACTAATCAAAATCAAAGATAAGTATCAATCTTAAATAAAAAGTATAGAAAGATCTTTATGTCAAAAAGCTACTTACTAAATTTCTAGAATTTGGGTTAGACCATATAGGAATTAGGCTAGTCAGTAGGATGTGAAGCATAATCTCTACAGATAAAAAATAACATAAGCTTCCAATCATGGGAGGACCTTAGAAGACCAATCACAAGACTCGAAAGGGTGTTCTTAGACTAAGAGTAGGCTGTAGACATAGAAAAATTCCTCCAAAGAAAAATCCCTTTTGAAGTGCTTGTGCCACAAGATCCATGCCCCAACAAAAATTATCCAATTATTGGGCAGGAAAGATGTTATGGATAGAGCAAAGTCTCTTTATAAAAAGATGGAAAGGTAATGTTTATGTGGCAGCCCGCCCTGCTGTAGAGGCTCTACAGTGCTATTACAGCCAACTCTGTAGTTAACCGTAATAGTCTACAGGCTTCTAGGGTCGCCGGCAATCATGCTGTACTGAAAACTTACTTGCTAATTTGTGGAATAATTTTTTTTTCTTTAAATTCATAAACTATTCGAGAATGTGATAAGGAAATCATGTTAACAAAATAACATGCACATGAATCATGATTCCCCTATCACATAATCTTAACTTGAAATCTTGTTCTTGAAACTACATGGTTTAAATTTCAAAATTTGTACAGCGGAAGACTTAAGGGTGACCAAATCCCTCGCCCAATACTCCCCGGCGTGCATCTTCTCTGTTCGTCGTCCACCGTATACTACTGGTGAACAGGTCTCTTACCTGCAACATGTGAACAAACTGATGAGCTATGAGCTTAGTAAGTTCAAACATAAAAACATGAAACATGACATACTGTACTGCTATGCTCATGCATGAAACTGGACTCTGTAAACATGCTCGTGGCTGAAGGATTAGTCTTAGGATATTATCTGTTATTTTAGTTCTAGTTTTGGGCCCCTGATTAGTCGTATCAACATGTTAGCGCAACTGAGAGCGGTACTTTAGTGCTGACCTCCTCAGTCTCAACTGAAGCTAAACATGAAAACCTCCCCATGGGTCGAGAGGCCGATACGCCAATAACTGGTTTAATTACCATCTTGCTGGTGTTCCAACTGGGTAGCATACTGATTGCCCCTACAGTTGGAACCTGTTACATGATTTACTGGGGTGTGAATTATATTAACATACTAGGGTGCCTCGTACACCTACCTGTTTTCGTGTTCTGTTACTGTCTGACATGTGTACTGAAACATGCAACTCTACATGCATGACATGAACTGACATGAATATCGTGATGTAGACAATTAATGTCTAACAACCACGTCATACAACCGGTTTCCTTGTAATATCCACCGGTTTCCTTCTAACATGGACTATGTTCTGAAATTTTCCTGTCAAACTCGCATAGAACTCACCCACTAAAGGCATGATAGCCTCATTTGTATGTTCACAAAAGACTTTCCACTTATGGACCTTTATCACAGAACTCACAAACTCGGGCATTTCTACTGTTTTCAAATGGAAGCCTTTTTCTAGACATAACGACCTATGTGCAAAGCTCTTATTAAATCTTGTCTCTATTTCCTCATTTTCGAATCTCTTAAACTCTTTTTCTCTCTCAGCAACTTTCTTCCCCTTTCTTGCCATACTCTTCACCGGCATTTTTTTTTTTTTTAATGCAATAATGCTCAAATCACTAATCTCCAATGCTGCACTTCAATGTGCCACCCCCAAACTTAAATCTCACTAACTTCCTAAATTATGCTTTCAAAAGGACTTGTGAGACTAGGTAAGAAAGCACCTTACCTATAACAATGGATGACCCGCGGCCAAGGATTTGGCTTTCTTCCCTTGCTCGACAGTCTTCCGCTCTTGATGTTCGGTGGAGAGCGACTTGCAGCGGCTGATGGCGGCGTGAAAAGGTTCGGTGCACGCTCAAACTTGTGCGGGAGAACTTCGGCAATTGACTCCAAGTCGCTCGGTTTGCTTCGAAAGCCCCTCTTTGTGTCGGCCTTGTTGGAGAAAATGCCGCCAACAAGGTTGGTTGGTGGGTGAACACAACTTGTTGGTTTTGATGTTGGAGAATGGGGAAGGTGAGAATGATTACAAATATGAGAAAGGAGGAGTGTGGAGGTGGACTTTTTAGAGAGAGAAACAGCGAATTTCTAGAGAGAGAACCGGCGGCTTTTATGCATGCATGGAAACTACCCGAAAATGGATAGAAAAGAAACTGAAATGTGATGAGGAATGGTGTGGCTTACTCGGTTTTGACGGCAAGGATGAAAATGGTGGAGATTTCGGTGACGTTCGGTGCTCGGCGTTTTGGTGTTCGGCGTTTTTGGTGGGGGCGGCAGATAAAGGAGAGTGAAAGGAGAAAAGAAAATAATAAAAGGGGCCCTTATGTAGGGTTTTCGAGGGCCCCCCTTTTTTTTTTATATATTTTTTTAATTTTTTTATTTTTTAATTTTTTTATTTTTTATTTTTTTATTTTTAAATTTTTTTTTTTAATGAAACTGTGCGTTTTGTATCTCCCCTCATCACCCAGACTTACGTTTCACGACACCTTCACTGCAATAATAATGCCACAGCTTTGCTATAGCATTGTTATTGCAGTGTTTCTGAATCACCAAACATGCACTCTGTCTCTGTTTCATCTTCAGTGGCTCCAGTACCCATATACTTGTTCTTCAAATCACCTGCAACAAACACATATTATGAAGAGTCTGAATCACAGTAAAACAAAGAAACTAGAGAGATATGCACTAAATAAAGCAAGACAACTAACTAACTAAAAATAAAATAAAATTGACTAATGCAAGGGTTGCCTCCCTTGAGCGCTTGTTTTTCGGTCGACGGCCCGACCATCCCTTATGCTCATGGGTCTTGAAGAATGATTGAAGTCTTCTCCCTGTCCACATTCCCTCCGAAATAATGTTTGAGACGCTGCCCATTCACTGTGAATTTTCTTCCAGAATTTTCTTCCTTTACTTCTACAGCTCCATGTGGGAATACTGTAACAACCTTGAATGGCCCACTCCAGCGTGATTTGAGTTTCCCAGGAAATAGCTTGAGTCTTGAGTTAAAAAGGAGGACCTGCTGCCCTTCCTCAAACTCACGGGGAAGGATTTTACTATCATGCCACCGCTTGGTTTTCTCCTTAAACAATTTAGCATTCTCATAAGCTTGTAGTCTGAACTCGTCAAGCTCATTCAGCTGTAACATTCTCTTTTCTCCAGCCAACTTCAAGTCCAAATTAATCTTAGTAACAGCCCAGTATGCTCTGTGTTCAAGTTCTACTGGCAAGTGGCATGCCTTGCCAAAAACAAGTCTGTATGGTGAGGATCCAAGGGGTGTTTTGTAGGCTGTTCTCAGCGCCCAAAGTGCATCGGTTAGGCGCTGTGACCAATCCTTACGTGATGGCCCTACCACCTTCTCCAGTATCCTCTTTATTTCTCTGTTTGATACTTCCACCTGTCCGTTTGTCTGAGGATGATACGTAGTTGCCACCTTGTGTTTGACTCCATATTTCATTACCACACTATCAAACTGTTTGCTCACAAAATGCGTGCCATTGTCGCTAATGATTGCCCGAGGTGTGCCGAATCTAGTGAAGATGTTTCTCTTGAGGAACTTCACCACTGCTTTTGAGTCATTAGTAGGCAATGCCTCAGCCTCCACCCACTTGGATACGTAATCCACTGCTACAAGAATATATGTATTCCCATAGGATGGCACGAACGGTCCCATGAAATCAATTCCCCAAACATCAAAAACCTCAACTTCAAGAATGTTGTTCAAGGGCATTTCATGCCTCCTTGTGATGTTTCCAACCTTTTGACACCTCTCACACTTCATGGCGTAAATGTTGGCATCCTTGAATAATGTGGGCCAGAACAAACCTGATTGCAGGACTTTTGCGGCTGTCCGAGTGCCTCCATAATGACCTCCATATGATGAAGAATGGCAGTGATAGAGAACATCCTCCATTTCCTCTTCAGGAATGCATCTCCTCAACACTTGATCAGCGCATTGCTTAAATAGATATGGTTCATCCCAAAAATAAGAACGAACATCATGCATAAACTTCTTCAATTGCTGCCTAGACAATTCTGGAGGTAACAGCCCACTTACCAAATAATTGACAAAATCAGCGTACCATGGTATAGTCGACTGGGTAACTGTAAATAACTGCTCGTCAGGGAATGTTTCTCTAATGAGCTGGTTTTCTTGTCCTTCACTTCCATTGTCCAGTCTTGAAAGGTGATCAGCTACTTGGTTTTCAGCCCCCCTTCGGTCCTTGATCTCTAAATCAAATTCTTGAAGTAGAAGAACCCACCGAATCAACCTAGGTTTTGCATCTTTCTTCTGAATGAGGTATTTAATTGCTGCATGATCAGTGTATACAACTACCTTTGCACCCACGAGATAAGCTCTAAATTTTTCAAAAGCATATACAACTGACAACAATTCTTTCTCAGTCACCGTATAATTCAACTGAGCTCCTGTGAGTGTCCTGCTCGCATAATAGATGGAATGAAACACTTTGCTCCTGCGTTGGCCCAACACAGCTCCTACCGCCATATCACTTGCATCACACATCACCTCAAAGGGTAATGACCAGTCAGGTGCTACTACAATTGGCGCTGAAATCAGTTTCTTTTTTAACTCTTCGAATTGCCACAGCTAAGATGTCCTTCATAAACTTTGCATAACTGGGCATTTGTTCTAGAGCTTCCACAAGTGGTATGTTGATGTGAAGTTGCTTCAAAACATCTAAAAACTTCTTAAATTGCTGGTCCTGCTGTTGCTTGTGGAATCGTTGAGGAAAAGGTGGTGGCGGTTTTCTCATTTCTTGCTGCCCGATTCCTTGCTGTGGCATTGCTGTAGCAACGTTCTGATCGGCTTGAACCTGGGTTGGGAGTGTTTCAGCGACTTCTTCTTGTGGCTTATCCTTTTGGATTAAAGTGAGCTCCCCTTTTTTAGCTGTCCCAGTGTCGGGTTCTTCCAGTTTCTTTCCACTCCTCAAAACGATGGCTTTGCATTGTTCCTTGCCTTCTCTTTTTGGGTTTTCGGTGTCGCTTGGCAGTGTCCCTTGTGGTCTACTGCTGAGAGCACTTGCTAACTGTCCCATTTGATTCTCCAAGCTCCTCAATGAGGCTGTGTGACTCTGCAACAATGCTGAATGGTCCTGAATACGGGTATCTGTCTTCGCCATGTGTTCCCTCAACAAACTCTCAATTGTTGATAGAGTTGTCTGTGGTGATTCTTGAACTTGCTGCCTCATGGGTTGCTGAAATCCCGGAGGGAATTGAGGTCTGTTTGGCATTGGAACTGATGATGTGCTTACACCTTGACCATAATAATTTGAAGTCGAGCTTGCATGCTGCTTGTGTCCCTGATTGTAATTATTGGGATAAGAGTTGTTATAACGCTGATAATTCCCAACAAAACAAGCTGATTCAGGGTTAGACGGGCACTGTTCAAAAACATGTCCTTCTCCACAATATACACATGAAACAGCTGCCAGTTGTGGCGGTTTTCCTCCTTGTGCCGTGCTCATAGACTTCACCATGTTTGTGAGTGTGGACAGTTGGGCTGAAAGAGCTGTAATTGAGTCTACTTCATATACACCACCTCCCCTTCTTGCGGCATTGGCTCTGTCAGTAGGCCATTGATAATTGTTCTGCGCCATCCTCTCTAGAATTTCATAAGCTTCATTGTATGACTTGGTAAGAATTGCTCCATTAGCTGAGGCATCCACAATGGTTCTAGTTTGCCCATCCAAGCCATTATAAAACGTTTCCATCTGGATCCAATGAGGAATCCCATGATGTGGGCATTTCCTGATAAGCTCCTTAAACCTCTCCCAAGCTTCATATAATGATTCACCTGAGAGCTGCTGAAAGCTAGTGATATCATTTCTGAGTTTCGCACTTTTTGTAGGTGGGAAATACTTCATCAAGGACTTCTCGGCTAGATCATCCCAAGTAAGGATTGAATTTGGTGCGAGTGCATTCAACCAGGCTCGAGCTCGATCCCTCAATGAGTATGGGAATAGCCTGAGTCGCAAAGCATCATCATCTACACCTGGCAGTTTAAAAGAATCACAGACTTCAATGAATAGCCTCAAATGCAGGTGTGGATCTTCTGTCGGCATGCCCGCGAACTGCCCTGCTGATTGAAGCATCTGGAACATAACAGGTTTGAGCTCAAAGTGAGGGGCCTGTATTTCTGGGCGTGCGATACCAGGATTAAGCCCTTCTAACATTGGGACCGCATAGTCTCTGATAGCTCGATCTCTGTTTTCTGCTCGGAGTAGTGCATTTCGAGCATTGTTGCCCTGGTTCACGGCTGGATTTGCTTGCTGATCGGCCATTTCAGTACCTACAGCTAAGTTACGTTGCTCCCTTCTTCTTGCACGGAAAGTTCTCTCTATTTCAGGGTCAAAAGCTTCTAATTCACCACTTCCTCGCCTATTCATAAACCAGTGTTCCTTTCACCTGTATTCACAATATTCAAAATCTGTTAAGTAAATTCCTTGTAGAAAATCACAAATTAACAACAAAATCACTTTCCCCGGCAACGGCGCCAAAAACTTGTTTGCAGATCTGTGATATATGCAATTAAACGCAAGTATACGTATCGCATCCAAGTAATATATGATGAGAAAGAGTATCGTACCCACGAGGAAAGTGCTTTTGTATTCAAATGTAATTGTTTTTACAAGAAAATCTACTTAACTAGACAAGTAACTAAATGAATTTCAATTATGGAGAAAGAATAAAATGGTAAACAGAATTTAACAAGAATTAAAATGGAATTTCCAGGTATAAAATTCAGGATTTATATTTGCACAATCAATTGGAAGAAATAAGTTGCAAGTCACTTTCCTTTCACAGTTCTGAAATCGTGCTACAG
Source organism: Antiaris toxicaria (assembly GCA_035233585.1). NCBI lineage: Eukaryota > Viridiplantae > Streptophyta > Magnoliopsida > Rosales > Moraceae > Antiaris > Antiaris toxicaria. The sequence continues at coordinate 17,851,683 of CP141165.1, forward strand.
CTTTGCTATAGCATCATTCTTTCTAGTCAGGATATAGAAAAAAATTACGTTTAGCTCTCAGATTCTAAGTCTGCATATTCCTATGTAGATTCAGATTTGAGACAATCAATTAAGAACGTTATCCTTAAAGACCATGTGATGGATGACTATTCCTAGCTTACCCACAGATTTGATTAATTTTTACTCTGAAAACTAACCAAACACATGTTATTCAATCTCAGTCAATTCATTAAACGTTTTCCAACATTCACGAATCAGTTTCTAATATCAGATTCCCTTCCAAGATCTAATACCAGATCAAATAGAATAAGCACAGATTGAACAATAAAAAGAATTATACTAAGCAAAACTGCACAGATATCAAATTCTGTTCAAGTACTCATGACTCACAACTTAGCTAAATTAAGCTTCCATGAATTCAGCCAAAATCGCAAAACGACTTTGATTAAACATCAAAATACTGTTATTCAAAAAGAAAGACTGAAACCAATACAAAACAGAATTAAGCAGTAATGATTTCCCCTTCTCCAAGGTTCGAATCAAGCTGGTACATCTCCAATGCCTTAAGCGATCTGTGAAGAATGAACCCAGACGAATTCCTTCTTGAGATGTTGAATTCCTCACGATCCGGCTGAAGTTGCTCTCAATTCCACTTTATATTTCTTTTCCGATTTTCCTTTTTTTTTTTGCTCTGTTTTTCTCTCTTCCGATTCTGTTATTTCTCCCCCTTTCTTTTTCTGTTATCTTTTTCCCGTATATCCCCCTGTCCTCTTCTTTCAGCTCAGCTTTTATAGTACAAAAAAGGGAACATTTAAACCCTACTTGTGACATGTGGATGATCCTCTGGCTGGCCGTGGACGTCGTGGTAATGCTGGGCAATGATGCTGACATTTGGAAGAATGATTGACATCATCAAAATTGGCCAGCGTGGATTAAAATGTGTGCACATTCAGCAGACCACGTCAACCAACGCCTGCTGCAGCTTTGCTTCAGGTTTTAAAAAGATTTAAGAAAGCCATTGGATGGACCATTGCTGACATCAAGGGAATCAGTCCCTCATTATGTATGCACAAAATCTTGTTGGAAGACGACTACAGAGGATCCATTGAGCAGCAACGAAGACTCAATCCAATTATGAAGGAGGTGGTAAAGAAGGAAGTCATTAAGTGGTTGGATGCTGGGATCGTATATCCTATTTCAGACAGTTCATGGGTAAGTCCAGTGCAATGCGTACCAAAGAAAGGAGGAATGACGGTAGTAACCAATCAGAATGATGAATTGATTCCCACTCGAACTGTTACAGGATGGAGAGTATGTATGGACTACCGAAAGCTCAACAAAGCTACTCGGAAGGATCACTTCCCTTTGCCATTTATCGATCAAATGTTAGACAGATTGGCAGGCAAGGAATACTATTGCTTTCTTGATGGGTATTCAGGATACAATCAGATTGCTATTGCTCCAGGGGATCAAGCTAAAACCACCTTCACCTGTCCGTATGGCACATTCGCGTTCAGGAGGATGCCCTTCGGATTATGCAATGCACCAGCCACTTTCCAGCGGTGTATGATGGCCATTTTTTCTGACATGGTTGAGGACTTCCTTGAGATATTCATGGACGATTTTTCAGTCTTTGGGAATTCTTTTGATTTGTGCTTGAGCAACTTGGCCAAGGTTCTCCATAGATGTGAAGAAACTAATTTGGTGCTCAATTGGGAGAAGTGCCATTTCATGGTGAAGGAAGGAATTGTCTTAGGGCACAAAGTTTCTAAAGCTGGGATTGAAGTCGTTTTGCGATTTTGGCTGAATTCATGGAAGCTTAATTTAGCTAAGTTGTGAGTCATGAGTACTTGAACAGAATTTGATATCTGTGCAGTTTTGCTTAGTATAATTCTTTTTATTGTTCAATCTGTGCTTATTCTATTTGATCTGGTATTAGATCTTGGAAGGGAATCTGATATTAGAAACTGATTCGTGAATGTTGGAAAACGTTTAATGAATTGACTGAGATTGAATAACATGTGTTTGGTTAGTTTTCAGAGTAAAAATTAATCAAATCTGTGGGTAAGCTAGGAATAGTCATCCATCACATGGTCTTTAAGGATAACGTTCTTAATTGATTGTCTCAAATCTGAATCTACATAGGAATATGCAGACTTAGAATCTGAGAGCTAAACGTAATTTTTTTCTATATCCTGACTAGAAAGAATGATGCTATAGCAAAGCTGTAGCACGATTTCAGAACTGTGAAAGGAAAGTGACTTGCAACTTATTTCTTCCAATTGATTGTGCAAATATAAATCCTGAATTTTATACCTGGAAATTTCATTTTAATTCTTGTTAAATTCTGTTTACCATTTTATTCTTTCTCCATAATTGAAATTCATTTAGTTACTTGTCTAGTTAAGTATATTTTCTTGTAAAAACAATTACATTTGAATACAAAAGCACTTTCCTCGTAGGTACGATACTCTTTCTCATCATATATTACTTGGATGCGATACGTATACTTGCGTTTAATTGCATATATCACAGATCTGCAAACAAGTTTTTGGCGCCGTTGCCGGGGAAAGTGATTTTGTTGTTAATTTGTGATTTTCTACAAGGAATTTACTTAACAGATTTTGAATATTGTGAATACAGGTGAAAGGAACACTGGTTTATGAATAGGCGAGGAAGTGGTGAATTAGAAGCTTTTGACCCTGAAATAGAGAGAACTTTCCGTGCAAGAAGAAGGGAGCAACGTAACTTAGCTGTAGGTACTGAAATGGCCGATCAGCAAGCAAATCCAGCCGTGAACCAGGGCAACAATGCTCGAAATGCACTACTCCGAGCAGAAAACAGAGATCGAGCTATCAGAGACTATGCGGTCCCAATGTTAGAAGGGCTTAATCCTGGTATCGCACGCCCAGAAATACAGGCCCCTCACTTTGAGCTCAAACCTGTTATGTTCCAGATGCTTCAATCAGCAGGGCAGTTCGCGGGCATGCCGACAGAAGATCCACACCTGCATTTGAGGCTATTCATTGAAGTCTGTGATTCTTTTAAACTGCCAGGTGTAGATGATGATGCTTTGCGACTCAGGCTATTCCCATACTCATTGAGGGATCGAGCTCGAGCCTGGTTGAATGCACTCGCACCAAATTCAATCCTTACTTGGGATGATCTAGCCGAGAAGTCCTTGATGAAGTATTTCCCACCTACAAAAAGTGCGAAACTCAGAAATGATATCACTAGCTTTCAGCAGCTCTCAGGTGAATCATTATATGAAGCTTGGGAGAGGTTTAAGGAGCTTATCAGGAAATGCCCACATCATGGGATTCCTCATTGGATCCAGATGGAAACGTTTTATAATGGCTTGGATGGGCAAACTAGAACCATTGTGGATGCCTCAGCTAATGGAGCAATTCTTACCAAGTCATACAATGAAGCTTATGAAATTCTAGAGAGGATGGCGCAGAACAATTATCAATGGCCTACTGACAGAGCCAATGCCGCAAGAAGGGGAGGTGGTGTATATGAAGTAGACTCAATTACAGCTCTTTCAGCCCAACTGTCCACACTCACAAACATGGTGAAGTCTATGAGCACGGCACAAGGAGGAAAACCGCCACAACTGGCAGCTGTTTCATGTGTATATTGTGGAGAAGGACATGTTTTTGAACAGTGCCCGTCTAACCCTGAATCAGCTTGTTTTGTTGGGAATTATCAGCGTTATAACAACTCTTATCCCAATAATTACAATCAGGGACACAAGCAGCATGCAAGCTCGACTTCAAATTATTATGGTCAAGGTGTAAGCACATCATCAGTTCCAATGCCAAACAGACCTCAATTCCCTCCGGGATTTCAGCAACCCATGAGGCAGCAAGTTCAAGAATCACCACAGACAACTCTATCAACAATTGAGAGTTTGTTGAGGGAACACATGGCGAAGACAGATACCCGTATTCAGGACCATTCAGCATTGTTGCAGAGTCACACAGCCTCATTGAGGAGCTTGGAGAATCAAATGGGACAGTTAGCAAGTGCTCTCAGCAGTAGACCACAAGGGACACTGCCAAGCGACACCGAAAACCCAAAAAGAGAAGGCAAGGAACAATGCAAAGCCATCGTTTTGAGGAGTGGAAAGAAACTGGAAGAACCCGACACTGGGACAGCTAAAAAAGGGGAGCTCACTTTAATCCAAAAAGATAAGCCACAAGAAGAAGTCGCTGAAACACTCCCAACCCAGGTTCAAGCCGATCAGAACGTTGCTACAGCAATGCCACAGCAAGGAATCGGGCAGCAAGAAATGAGAAAACCGCCACCACCTTTTCCTCAACGATTCCACAAGCAACAGCAGGACCAGCAATTTAAGAAGTTTTTAGATGTTTTGAAGCAACTTCACATCAACATACCACTTGTGGAAGCTCTAGAACAAATGCCCAGTTATGCAAAGTTTATGAAGGACATCTTAGCTGTGGCAATTCGAAGAGTTAAAAAAGAAACTGATTTCAGCGCCAATTGTAGTAGCACCTGACTGGTCATTACCCTTTGAGGTGATGTGTGATGCAAGTGATATGGCGGTAGGAGCTGTGTTGGGCCAACGCAGGAGCAAAGTGTTTCATTCCATCTATTATGCGAGCAGGACACTCACAGGAGCTCAGTTGAATTATACGGTGACTGAGAAAGAATTGTTGTCAGTTGTATATGCTTTTGAAAAATTTAGAGCTTATCTCGTGGGTGCAAAGGTAGTTGTATACACTGATCATGCAGCAATTAAATACCTCATTTAGAAGAAAGATGCAAAACCTAGGTTGATTCGGTGGGTTCTTCTACTTCAAGAATTTGATTTAGAGATCAAGGACCGAAGGGGGGCTGAAAACCAAGTAGCTGATCACCTTTCAAGACTGGACAATGGAAGTGAAGGACAAGAAAACCAGCTCATTAGAGAAACATTCCCTGACGAGCAGTTATTTACAGTTACCCAGTCGACTATACCATGGTACGCTGATTTTGTCAATTATTTGGTAAGTGGGCTGTTACCTCCAGAATTGTCTAGGCAGCAATTGAAGAAGTTTATGCATGATGTTCGTTCTTATTTTTGGGATGAACCATATCTATTTAAGCAATACGCTGATCAAGTGTTGAGGAGATGCATTCCTGAAGAGGAAATGGAGGATGTTCTCTATCACTGCCATTCTTCATCATATGGAGGTCATTATGGAGGCACTCGGACAGCCGCAAAAGTCCTGCAATCAGGTTTGTTCTGGCCCACATTATTCAAGGATGCCAACATTTACGCCATGAAGTGTGAGAGGTGTCAAAAGGTTGGAAACATCACAAGGAGGCATGAAATGCCCTTGAACAACATTCTTGAAGTTGAGGTTTTTGATGTTTGGGGAATTGATTTCATGGGACCGTTCGTGCCATCCTATGGGAATACATATATTCTTGTAGCAGTGGATTACGTATCCAAGTGGGTGGAGGCTGAGGCATTGCCTACTAATGACTCAAAAGCAGTGGTGAAGTTCCTCAAGAGAAACATCTTCACTAGATTCGGCACACCTCGGGCAATCATTAGCGACAATGGCACGCATTTTGTGAGCAAACAGTTTGATAGTGTGGTAATGAAATATGGAGTCAAACACAAGGTGGCAACTACGTATCATCCTCAGACAAACGGACAGGTGGAAGTATCAAACAGAGAAATAAAGAGGATACTGGAGAAGGTGGTAGGGCCATCACGTAAGGATTGGTCACAGCGCCTAACCGATGCACTTTGGGCGCTGAGAACAGCCTACAAAACACCCCTTGGATCCTCACCATACAGACTTGTTTTTGGCAAGGCATGCCACTTGCCAGTAGAACTTGAACACAGAGCATACTGGGCTGTTACTAAGATTAATTTGGACTTGAAGTTGGCTGGAGAAAAGAGAATGTTACAGCTGAATGAGCTTGACGAGTTCAGACTACAAGCTTATGAGAATGCTAAATTGTTTAAGGAGAAAACCAAGCGGTGGCATGATAGTAAAATCCTTCCCCGTGAGTTTGAGGAAGGGCAGCAAAAAACTTGTTTGCAGATCTGTGATATATGCAATTAAACGCGAGTATACGTATCGCATCCAAGTAATATATGATGAGAAAGAGTATCGTACCCACGAGGAAAGTGCTTTTGTATTCAAATGTAATTGTTTTTACAAGAAAATCTACTTAACTAGACAAGTAACTAAATGAATTTCAATTATGGAGAAAGAATAAAATGGTAAACAGAATTTAACAAGAATTAAAATGGAATTTCCAGGTATAAAATTCAGGATTTATATTTGCACAATCAATTGGAAGAAATAAGTTGCAAGTCACTTTCCTCTCACAGTTCTGAAATCGTGCTACAGCTTTGCTATAGCATCATTCTTTCTAGTCAGGATATAGAAAAAAATTACGTTTAGCTCTCAGATTCTAAGCCTGCATATTCCTATGTAGATTCAGATTCGAGACAATCAATTAAGAACGTTATCCTTAAAGACCATGTGATGGATGACTATTCCTAGCTTACCCACAGATTTGATTAATTTTTACTCTGAAACTAACCAAACACATGTTATTCAATCTCAGTCAATTCATTAAACGTTTTCCAACATTCACGAATCAGTTGCTAATATCAGATTCCCTTCCAAGATCTAATACCAGATCAAATAGAATAAGCACAGATTGAACAATAAAAAGAATTATACTAAGCAAAACTGCACAGATATCAATTCTGTTCAAGTACTCATGACTCACAACTTAGCTAAATTAAGCTTCCATGAATTCAGCCAAAATCGCAAAACGACTTTGATTAAACATCAAAATACTGTTATTCGAAAAGAAAGACTGAAATCAATACAAAACAGAATTAAGCAGTAATGATCTCCCCTTCTCCAAGGTTCGAATCAAGCTGGTACAGCTCCAATGCCTTAAGCGATCTGTGAAGAATGAACCCAGACGAATTCCTTCTTGAGATGTTGAATTCCTCACGATCCGGCTGAAGTTGCTCTCAATTCCACTTTATATTTCTTTTCCGATTTTCCTTTTTGCTCTGTTTTTCTCTCTTCCGATTCTGTTATTTCTCCCTCTTTCTTTTTCTGTTATCTTTTTCCCGTATATCCCCCTGTCCTCTTCTTTCAGCTCAGCTTTTATAGTACAAAAAAGGGAACATTTAAACCCTACTTGTGACATGTGGATGATCCTCTGGCTGGCCGTGGACGTCGTGGTAATGCTGGGCAATGATGCTGACATTTGGAAGAATGATTGACATCATCAAAATTGGCCAGCGTGGATTAAAATGTGTGCACATTCAGCAGACCACGTCAACCAACGCCTGCTGCAGCTTTGCTATGGCAATGCTACGGCAACGTCCAATTTTCAGCATTCTTCACGCTGCAAAGTTTTGCCATTCACCAAAAACAAAAACCAAACTCCAAGAACATATCACATGTTAAAAGGCTTCAAAATGCTCTAACAAAGGTCGATTCCCATGTGCTACTAAGAGTGAACTTTCACCAATGGCCACTAAAGTCAAAAATTGATAATTCTCATTTAGAGTGAACCATGACTTTTGTGATTTTAACTTCCTAAAATGGGCTATCTAAGCATGAAAATGTAACTTCATAACTCGAGAAATTCGAGTTATCACACCCCCAAACTTAAAAGTGCTGCTCGTCCTCGAGCAGTGGCAGAATTATAAAACCAACACACAAGACAAAACAATTTATTAAGCAGATAGCAATGATTACATGTCAATCCAATCCTCACTGATCATCCTGAACATTGTATGAAGAATTACTGCTCATATCACAGATTACACTCAAAACACTTCTTTTCTAAACACGCGGAGGGGGGTTCAGAACTCATTTTAGGTACCCTTAGCTTTTAAGTCATGAACGTGGCCAGCTTAAGGACTTTTCAAGTTGATCCCACGAACTCCTAGAACTCTATACAAAGGAGCCCTACCCTCAGTATCAATAGGAAATTTTCTTATTTATTTATTTATTATTATTATTATTATTATTATTTTATTTTTTTTTTTTTTTACACTAAGTTGACTTTTTCTGCTTTTTTTTTACGCGAGTGTCAACATGGGGCTCATGAAGACACCCGGTTACTCAACAGAAAACTCAAACTAAAGTGGGCTTTTACATTCATATTTTAAATTGCTGTTTTACGCGACTGTCAACATGGGGCTCATGAAGACATCCGGTTACTAAGCAAAATTAAAACAGCGGAATGCTCTCTTTCTATTTTATTTTGTTTTTTTTTTTTTTTTTTTTTTGAACAATGCCACAGCTATGCTGTAGCATTGCTGTTGCAACCGGACACTCATGTTCTGACCACTGTTTGACGCGAATGTCAACATGGGGCTCATGAAGACACCCGGTTACTAAGTGGTCTAAACAGTGGAGTATCCTTCTTCACTTGAGGGCTTTTCTAAAATTCAATTCACCATTGTTGCTGGGGGTTTACAGGCTCCTAAACATAGCATTATTTAGGGATCCACAAGATCAACCTTAAATTCCTCAAACTGGCAGCAACTTTTCCACTTAGGTTATTCAGGAGAACTTCCAAATCAACCCTCTTTGTGTCCAAACTTTTGAATCAACTTCCAAAAGTAATCAATGACATAATAAGATCATACTTCAACAATGCTAAGGACTTAATTGGAATTGACATTTAATTACCACTGATCTGCTCTTTTTTTTTTTTTTTTTTTTTATATATTATAACTAGGACACTTACTATTAAAATAAAAAAAAAGTATAAAAAAAATAAAAAATAAAAAAAAAATAAAATAAAATAAAAATAAAAATCAGACAAAAATTAACAAAACAAACATTTACTAGCTAAGAAAAGTGGTGAAATGGAAAGTGGGCTTACTGATGGGTCAGACGTGGTCTAACCCCAGCCTAGTTGCTGCCTCCACTTGGTCCTTCATCTTGGCTGCGGTATAGGTGCTCGGGAAATGCAGGAAATGAGCAGAATTTCTTGCTGTTCATGCGCAGATTTTTCTGCAAAGCTTGATCTCTTGCATGCATGTAGCGCCACATCTCCTTCTGATCTCTCTTCATTTCCTGCAAGTTCTCCATGATATCGTATTGAACACATTCCACCTGGCTTACCCTCAATTCTAATTGGGCAAGTGAAAAGCTTGCGGTGGGACTTGGTTCAGATGAAGGAGCTTATTCTTCTTCTTGCCCTTGCTCGACTCCTTCACTGCTTTGATCCTGCATTAGCCTGTTAATTGTTCTTAAGAGAATTGGCCCCTTGTTAGGAATCCAGTCATCAAACTCTTGAATCTGCACATTAGCACTTTTACAAAGCCGAGTTATCAAACAAGGAAAAATCAATGCACTTCTATCTCTTTGGGCGCAAGCTAAAATTTCTTCCCTAATTATACTGCCCACATCAATTTTTCTCCCCATTATAATTGAATGCAGAAGAGCCATTCTCTCCCAACTTACTGTTTGCCCATGGGTAGTTGGTTTGAGGGAAAACTTAATGAAATGATACCACACCTTAGCTTTAGGATTCAACCTGCAATGAAGAACTGTTAGAGATCCCTGTGGTGATCTTGTCCATTCGGTTCCAGTTGTTGTTAAGTCGGCCAGCACAGTGTCTAAAGCTTCTCTATCTGCATTTGCTAAAAACTCAGAATGCTCGTCCCCAGATCCTGATAATCCCAAGAACCCATTGATTGCATCCCTTGTAATATCCACCGGTTTCCCTCTAACATGGACTATGTTCTGAAATTTTCCTGTCAAACTCGCATAGAACTCACCCACTAAAGGCATGATAGCCTCATTTGTATGTTCACAAAAGACTTTCCACTTATGGACCTTTATCACAGAACTCACAAACTCGGGCATTTCTACTGTTTTCAAATGGAAGCCTTTTTCTAGACATAACGACCTATGTGCAAAGCTCTTATTAAATCTTGTCTCTATTTCCTCATTTTCGAATCTCTTAAACTCTTTTTCTCTCTCAGCAACTTTCTTCCCCTTTCTTGCCATACTCTTCACCGGCATTTTTTTTTTTTAATGCAATAATGCTCAAATCACTAATCTCCAATGCTGCACTTCAATGTGCCACCCCCAAACTTAAATCTCACTAACTTCCTAAATTATGCTTTCAAAAGGACTTGTGAGACTAGGTAAGAAAGCACCTTACCTATAACAATGGATGACCCGCGGCCAAGGATTTGGCTTTCTTCCCTTGCTCGACAGTCTTCCGCTCTTGATGTTCGGTGGAGAGCGACTTGCAGCGGCTGATGGCGGCGTGAAAAGGTTCGGTGTACGCTCAAACTTGTGCGGGAGAACTTCGGCAATTGACTCCAAGTCGCTCGGTTTGCTTCGAAAGCCTCTCTTTGTGTCGGCCTTGTTGGAGAAAATGCCGCCAACAAGGTTGGTTGGTGGGTGAACACAACTTGTTGGTTTTGATGTTGGAGAATGGGGAAGGTGAGAATGATTACAAATATGAGAAAGGAGGAATGTGGAGGTGGACTTTTTAGAGAGAGAAACGGCGAATTTCTAAAGAGAGAACCGGCGGCTTTTATGCATGCATGGAAACTACCCGAAAATGGATAGAAAAGAAACTGAAATGTGATGAGGAATGGTGTGGCTTACTCGGTTTTGACGGCAAGGATGAAAATGGTGGAGATTTCGGTGACGTTCGGTGCTCGGCGTTTTGGTGTTCGGCGTTTTTGGTGGGGGCGGCAGATAAAGGAGAGTGAAAGGAGAAAAGAAAATAATAAAAGGGGCCCTTATGTAGGGTTTTCGAGGCCCCCCCCCCCCTTTTTTTTTTTTTTTTTTTTAATATTTTTTTTAATATTTTTTTATTTTTTTTTTTATTATTTTTTTTTTTTAAAATTTTTTTTTTTTTTTAATGAAACTGTGCGTTTTGTATCTCCCCTCATCACCCAGACTTACGTTTCACGACACCTTCACTGCAATAATAATGCCACAGCTTTGCTATAGCATTGTTATTGCAGTGTTTCTGAATCACCAAACATGCACTCTGTCTCTGTTTCATCTTCAGTGGCTCCAGTACCCATATACTTGTTCTTCAAATCACCTGCAACAAACACATATTATGAAGAGCCTGAATCACAGTAAAACAAAGAAACTAGAGAGGTATGCACTAAATAAAGCAAGACAACTAACTAACTAAAAATAAAATAAAATTGACTAATACAAGGGTTGCCTCCCTTGAGCGCTTGTTTTTCGGTCGACGGCCCGACCATCCCTTATGCTCATGGGTCTTGAAGAATGATTGAAGTCTTCTCCCTGTCCACATTCCCTCCGAAATAATGTTTGAGACGCTGCCCATTCACTGTGAATTTTCTTCCAGAATTTTCTTCCTTTACTTCTACAGCTCCATGTGGGAATACTGTAACAACCTTGAATGGCCCACTCCAGCGTGATTTGAGTTTCCCAGGAAATAGCTTGAGTCTTGAGTTAAAAAGGAGGACCTGCTGCCCTTCCTCAAACTCACGGGGAAGGATTTTACTATCATGCCACCGCTTGGTTTTCTCCTTAAACAATTTAGCATTCTCATAAGCTTGTAGTCTGAACTCGTCAAGCTCATTCAGCTGTAACATTCTCTTTTCTCCAGCCAACTTCAAGTCCAAATTAATCTTAGTAACAGCCCAGTATGCTCTGTGTTCAAGTTCTACTGGCAAGTGGCATGCCTTGCCAAAAACAAGTCTGTATGGTGAGGATCCAAGGGGTGTTTTGTAGGCTGTTCTCAGCGCCCAAAGTGCATCGGTTAGGCGCTGTGACCAATCCTTACGTGATGGCCCTACCACCTTCTCCAGTATCCTCTTTATTTCTCTGTTTGATACTTCCACCTGTCCGTTTGTCTGAGGATGATACGTAGTTGCCACCTTGTGTTTGACTCCATATTTCATTACCACACTATCAAACTGTTTGCTCACAAAATGCGTGCCATTGTCGCTAATGATTGCCCGAGGTGTGCCGAATCTAGTGAAGATGTTTCTCTTGAGGAACTTCACCACTGCTTTTGAGTCATTAGTAGGCAATGCCTCAGCCTCCACCCACTTGGATACGTAATCCACTGCTACAAGAATATATGTATTCCCATAGGATGGCACGAACGGTCCCATGAAATCAATTCCCCAAACATCAAAAACCTCAACTTCAAGAATGTTGTTCAAGGGCATTTCATGCCTCCTTGTGATGTTTCCAACCTTTTGACACCTCTCACACTTCATGACGTAAATGTTGGCATCCTTGAATAATGTGGGCCAGAACAAACCTGATTGCAGGACTTTTGCGGCTGTCCGAGTGCCTCCATAATGACCTCCATATGATGAAGAATGGCAGTGATAGAGAACATCCTCCATTTCCTCTTCAGGAATGCATCTCCTCAACACTTGATCAGCGCATTGCTTAAATAGATATGGTTCATCCCAAAAATAAGAACGAACATCATGCATAAACTTCTTCAATTGCTGCCTAGACAATTCTGGAGGTAACAGCCCACTTACCAAATAATTGACAAAATCAGCGTACCATGGTATAGTCGACTGGGTAACTGTAAATAACTGCTCGTCAGGGAATGTTTCTCTAATGAGCTGGTTTTCTTGTCCTTCACTTCCATTGTCCAGTCTTGAAAGGTGATCAGCTACTTGGTTTTCAGCCCCCCTTCGGTCCTTGATTTCTAAATCAAATTCTTGTAGTAGAAGAACCCACCGAATCAACCTAGGTTTTGCATCTTTCTTCTGAATGAGGTATTTAATTGCTGCATGATCAGTGTATACAACTACTTTTGCACCCACGAGATAAGCTCTAAATTTTTCAAAAGCATATACAACTGACAACAATTCTTTCTCAGTCACCGTATAATTCAGCTGAGCTCCTGTGAGTGTCCTGCTCGCATAGTAGATGGAATGAAACACTTTGCTCCTGCGTTGGCCCAACACAGCTCCTACCGCCATATCACTTGCATCACACATCACCTCAAAGGGTAATGACCAGTCAGGTGCTACTACAATTGGCGCTGAAATCAGTTTCTTTTTTAACTCTTCGAATGCATGAAGACACTGCTCATCGAACATGAACACCGAGTCTTTCTCCAGTAAGCTGCATAATGGCTTGGAGATTTTTGAAAAGTCTCTGATGAATCTTCTGTAGAACCCAGCATGTCCCAAAAAACTTCGGATTCCCTTAACTGTGGTAGGAGGAGGCATCTTTTCTATTGCCTCAATCTTTGCTTTATCCACTTCAATCCCAGCTTTAGAAACTTTGTGCCCTAAGACAATTCCTTCCTTCACCATGAAATGGCACTTCTCCCAATTGAGCACCAAATTAGTTTCTTCACATCTATGGAGAACCTTGGCCAAGTTGCTCAAGCACAAATCAAAAGAATTCCCAAAGACTGAAAAATCGTCCATGAATATCTCAAGGAAGTCCTCAACCATGTCAGAAAAAATGGCCATCATACACCGCTGGAAAGTTGCTGGTGCATTGCATAATCCGAAGGGCATCCTCCTGAACGCGAATGTGCCATACGGACAGGTGAAGGTGGTTTTAGCTTGATCCCCTGGAGCAATGGCAATCTGATTGTATCCTGAATACCCATCAAGAAAGCAATAGTATTCCTTGCCTGCCAATCTGTCTAACATTTGATCGATAAATGGCAAAGGGAAGTGATCCTTCCGAGTAGCTTTGTTGAGCTTTCGGTAGTCCATACATACTCTCCATCCTGTAACAGTTCGAGTGGGAATCAATTCATCATTCTGATTGGTTACTACCGTCATTCCTCCTTTCTTTGGTACGCATTGCACTGGACTCACCCATGAACTGTCTGAAATAGGATATACGATCCCAGCATCCAACCACTTAATGACTTCCTTCTTTACCACCTCCTTCATAATTGGATTGAGTCTTCGTTGCTGCTCAATGGATCCTCTGTAGTCGTCTTCCAACAGGATTTTGTGCATACATAATGAGGGACTGATTCCCTTGATGTCGGCAATGGTCCATCCAATGGCTTTCTTAAATCTTTTTAAAACCTGAAGCAGTTGGTCCTCTTGCTCCTCAGTTAGTGAAGCAGAAACAATGACTGGTAACGTTTCTTTATCTCCCAAATATGCATATCTGAGATGATTTGGCAAAGGCTTCAACTCTAGAGTGGGCGGCTCTTCAGTGGATGGTTTGGGCAGCTTTGTTTCTCGATCTGCTAATCCCAGTGTCTCATACTGTCTTCCCCTTACATTGTTCCTTGCTGGAATTTCCACATTATTCGACTCTTCTTGTCTTAGAAATGACTCAAGATGATCTTCCAAATCTGTTTCAAGGTGGTTCTTCTCTAGCTCCTCAATTACAGCCGACTCAAGGACCTAGATAGTTGAACATTCTTCAAATTCTTCAGGAAACCTCATTGCCTTCAAAACATTAAAAGTGACTTGTTCATCATTCATCCTCATAGTCAATTCACCCTTTTGCACATCTATTAGAGCTCGTCCTGTGGCCAAAAATGGACGCCCAAGAATGATGGGAATCTCACGATCTGCTTCAAAATCAAGGATGATAAAATCTGCTGGGAAGATGAATTTATCGACTTTAACAAGAACATCCTCAATCTTCCCTTCAGGATGAGTTAACGATCTATCTGCTAACTGTAGGGTGACTGTAGTTGGCCTTGCTTTACCCACACCCAACTTTCTGAACACCGACATTGGCATCAAATTAATGCTTGCTCCAAGGTCGCAAAGAGCCTTGCCAAAATAATTGTTGCCAATTGTGCATGGAATTGTGAAACTGCCTGGATCCTTCAACTTTGGTGGCAGTCTTTTCTGGAAGAAGGCGCTACTTTCTTCAGTGAGAGCAACTGTCTCAAACTCCCCCAGTCTTCTCTTCTTAGCTAAGATGTCCTTCATAAACTTTGCATAACTGGGCATTTGTTCTAGAGCTTCCACAAGTGGTATGTTGATGTGAAGTTGCTTCAAAACATCTAAAAACTTCTTAAATTGCTGGTCCTGCTGTTGCTTGTGGAATCGTTGAGGAAAAGGTGGTGGCGGTTTTCTCATTTCTTGCTGCCCGATTCCTTGCTGTGGCATTGCTGTAGCAACGTTCTGATCGGCTTGAACCTGGGTTGGGAGTGTTTCAGCGACTTCTTCTTGTGGCTTATCCTTTTGGATTAAAGTGAGCTCCCCTTTTTTAGCTGTCCCAGTGTCGGGTTCTTCCAGTTTCTTTCCACTCCTCAAAACGATGGCTTTGCATTGTTCCTTGCCTTCTCTTTTTGGGTTTTCGGTGTCGCTTGGCAGTGTCCCTTGTGGTCTACTGCTGAGAGCACTTGCTAACTGTCCCATTTGATTCTCCAAGCTCCTCAATGAGGCTGTGTGACTCTGCAACAATGCTGAATGGTCCTGAATACGGGTATCTGTCTTCGCCATGTGTTCCCTCAACAAACTCTCAATTGTTGATAGAGTTGTCTGTGGTGATTCTTGAACTTGCTGCCTCATGGGTTGCTGAAATCCCGGAGGGAATTGAGGTCTGTTTGGCATTGGAACTGATGATGTGCTTACACCTTGACCATAATAATTTGAAGTCGAGCTTGCATGCTGCTTGTGTCCCTGATTGTAATTATTGGGATAAGAGTTGTTATAACGCTGATAATTCCCAACAAAACAAGCTGATTCAGGGTTAGACGGGCACTGTTCAAAAACATGTCCTTCTCCACAATATACACATGAAACAGCTGCCAGTTGTGGCGGTTTTCCTCCTTGTGCCGTGCTCATAGACTTCACCATGTTTGTGAGTGTGGACAGTTGGGCTGAAAGAGCTGTAATTGAGTCTACTTCATATACACCACCTCCCCTTCTTGCGGCATTGGCTCTGTCAGTAGGCCATTGATAATTGTTCTGCGCCATCCTCTCTAGAATTTCATAAGCTTCATTGTATGACTTGGTAAGAATTGCTCCATTAGCTGAGGCATCCACAATGGTTCTAGTTTGCCCATCCAAGCCATTATAAAACGTTTCCATCTGGATCCAATGAGGAATCCCATGATGTGGGCATTTCCTGATAAGCTCCTTAAACCTCTCCCAAGCTTCATATAATGATTCACCTGAGAGCTGCTGAAAGCTAGTGATATCATTTCTGAGTTTCGCACTTTTTGTAGGTGGGAAATACTTCATCAAGAACTTCTCGGCTAGATCATCCCAAGTAAGGATTGAATTTGGTGCGAGTGCATTCAACCAGGCTCGAGCTCGATCCCTCAATGAGTATGGGAATAGCCTGAGTCGCAAAGCATCATCATCTACACCTGGCAGTTTAAAAGAATCACAGACTTCAATGAATAGCCTCAAATGCAGGTGTGGATCTTCTGTCGGCATGCCTGCGAACTGCCCTGCTGATTGAAGCATCTGGAACATAACAGGTTTGAGCTCAAAGTGAGGGGCCTGTATTTCTGGGCGTGCGATACCAGGATTAAGCCCGTCTAACATTGGGACCGCATAGTCTCTGATAGCTCGATCTCTGTTTTCCGCTCGGAGTAGTGCATTTCGAGCGTTGTTGCCCTGGTTCACGGCTGGATTTGCTTGCTGATCAGCCATTTCAGTATCTGCAGCTAAGTTACGTTGCTCCCTTCTTCTTGCACGGAAAGTTCTCTCTATTTCAGGGTCAAAAGCTTCTAATTCACCACTTCCTCGCCTATTCATAAACCAGTGTTCCTTTCACCTGTATTCACAATATTCAAAATCTGTTAAGTAAATTCCTTGTAGAAAATCACAAATTAACAACAAAATCACTTTCCCCGGCAACGGCGCCAAAAACTTGTTTGCAGATCTGTGATATATGCAATTAAACGCAAGTATACGTATCGCATCCAAGTAATATATGATGAGAAAGAGTATCGTACCCACGAGGAAAGTGCTTTTGTATTCAAATGTAATTGTTTTTACAAGAAAATCTACTTAACTAGACAAGTAACTAAATGAATTTCAATTATGGAGAAAGAATAAAATGGTAAACAGAATTTAACAAGAATTAAAATGGAATTTCCAGGTATAAAATTCAGGATTTATATTTGCACAATCAATTGGAAGAAATAAGTTGCAAGTCACTTTCCTCTCACAGTTCTGAAATCGTGCTACAGCTTTGCTATAGCATCATTCTTTCTAGTCAGGATATAGAAAAAAATTACGTTTAGCTCTCAGATTCTAAGCCTGCATATTCCTATGTAGATTCAGATTCGAGACAATCAATTAAGAACGTTATCCTTAAAGACCATGTGATGGATGACTATTCCTAGCTTACCCACAGATTTGATTAATTTTTACTCTGAAACTAACCAAACACATGTTATTCAATCTCAGTCAATTCATTAAACGTTTTCCAACATTCACGAATCAGTTGCTAATATCAGATTCCCTTCCAAGATCTAATACCAGATCAAATAGAATAAGCACAGATTGAACAATAAAAAGAATTATACTAAGCAAAACTGCACAGATATCAATTCTGTTCAAGTACTCATGACTCACAACTTAGCTAAATTAAGCTTCCATGAATTCAGCCAAAATCGCAAAACGACTTTGATTAAACATCAAAATACTGTTATTCGAAAAGAAAGACTGAAATCAATACAAAACAGAATTAAGCAGTAATGATCTCCCCTTCTCCAAGGTTCGAATCAAGCTGGTACAGCTCCAATGCCTTAAGCGATCTGTGAAGAATGAACCCAGACGAATTCCTTCTTGAGATGTTGAATTCCTCACGATCCGGCTGAAGTTGCTCTCAATTCCACTTTATATTTCTTTTCCGATTTTCCTTTTTGCTCTGTTTTTCTCTCTTCCGATTCTGTTATTTCTCCCTCTTTCTTTTTCTGTTATCTTTTTCCCGTATATCCCCCTGTCCTCTTCTTTCAGCTCAGCTTTTATAGTACAAAAAAGGGAACATTTAAACCCTACTTGTGACATGTGGATGATCCTCTGGCTGGCCGTGGACGTCGTGGTAATGCTGGGCAATGATGCTGACATTTGGAAGAATGATTGACATCATCAAAATTGGCCAGCGTGGATTAAAATGTGTGCACATTCAGCAGACCACGTCAACCAACGCCTGCTGCAGCTTTGCTATGGCAATGCTACGGCAACGTCCAATTTTCAGCATTCTTCACGCTGCAAAGTTCTGCCATTCACCAAAAACAAAAACCAAACTCCAAGAACATATCACATGTTAAAAGGCTTCAAAATGCTCTAACAAAGGTCGATTCCCATGTGCTACTAAGAGTGAACTTTCACCAATGGCCACTAAAGTCAAAAATTGATAATTCTCATTTATAGTGCCAAGAACCATGACTTTTGTGATTTTAACTTCCTAAAATGAGCTATCTAAGCATGAAAATGTAACTTCATAACTCGAGAAATTCGAGTTATCACCTACATAACATCATAATATAACAAGCTTGTCCATGTTGCAGTCAAGATAATGCTTGAACTTACAGAAAATCCGCTAGCGTAAGCCTCTGCTGCTCTGGGACTGCTGTATCGAGGTCTCTGGTTCGAACTCCTATAAAAAGAATAATCACTGATTATTTCCAATATTCATATTATACTGGAAACATGGAAAAATGAGAAATTTCTATTTCCAGACTTTTTTTTTTTTACTCTTTGGCTTCGAACACGCCCTCCTACACGGCCGTGTCTCTGGCCGTGTACCTCTCTGGACTTACATGCCTAGTCGTGTACTTCGTGGAACATGGCCTTGTATACTTACACGGGTGGATACACGGCCGTGTTACTGGCCGTGTACTCCTCCGGATTCTTACACGGTTACTTACACGGCCGTGTTTCTGACTGTGTTTTCCTGCTGTCTAACATGGTCTGCTACACGCCTTCCTTTGACCGTGTGCCGCTTGACACGGCCCGATACACGGTCGTGTTCTTGGCCGTGTACCTCTCGGGTCTGATTTTTCTTGCAACACGATCGTGCATATGGGTATATTCGGGGCTGTGTACTGAACACGCCCTTGTACACACCCGTGTTCATACCAGAATCAAGATTCTGGGTCCGAACTGCTCTGCTCTGGTTTTCTAAGGCTTTTATGGCCTTTATTCTACTTTTTACACTCGAAATCGATCTCCATAAGATTGTTTCAAGGTATCTACTACATTTCTACTATCACAAATCCATGATTTCATAAGCAAAATCTCACATTTTGCTTATGAATATCTCTTGACTCTACTTTTGAAAAATCTGCACTTTTGTGAAGAAATTTCACTAAACTTGGTTTTCTAAACCATCAACTCATGGATTCGTGTTTGAAAACATCTAGACTCGAACCATGTTTCGATTTTAACCGAAAACCTCAACATGATTCACTCACATTCCCTTTTTTCTCTCAAAACCCAGATTTTCCCCCAAGAAAAACGTGAGAAAACGAGGGTTTATCTTGTTTTGAATTTTGAGAGCTTCTTGCTACTGATTCTTGACTGAAAACTCGATCAATCTGCTGCTTAAACAAGAAAATCTGAACTTGTTTGGATTTCCTTTTTCTTCTCTCTCTTTCTCTCTTTCTCTTTCTCTTTCTTTCTTTCTCTTTCTTTCTTTCTTTCTGCCGGCTGCTTCTCTTTGCAGCTAAGGGGAGTGATTTAATCTCCCCTTTAACTCACGTGCCTCTTACTCTCTCCCTTGCTTTCATTTTTTTTTTTTTGAAAATGCTAGGGCTTGTTTGGCTAATTTCTTGGCCATTGATCAATGTGGCTCACTTATGTGCCATTGATCTCTTAATATATATTTTTCACATACTTTTCTATTAAATTTTAAAACATCATAAATTGAATTAATGTTTAGGTTTTATTTTCATTAATTCATTGTCAAATTTTGATTAAAACTCAATTAATCAAAATTTTCCTCTGCTCTGTATTCTGTAACATGTCTCACTATAAATGTACATTTATTTACATATTTTGTACAAAATTTGCCGAAAGTATAGATTTCTCGGTTATCACAGTTTAACCATAAGTTAAGCACTAGGAATACACAGTTGTATAGTTTGACAGAAGGTTATAGGCTCTATATTCGAGGCTAGGAAGGAGACAATGGAAGAGCCATCCTCTATGTCAGATCACTTAATCTTTGATGTGTAATTACTCTGAAGTGAACTTTGGTTTCCTCACTGTGATAGTATCTTCTCCTACCACTATGGTAGTTTCCCCCCTCCATCACTCCAACTGTCGCCCCCCCGGTAGATGTTTGTAGTTGATAGCGGAGAACACAATTTTAGGTTGTTGCAGAGCCCTATCATCGGTCCCTTTACCATCACTATCATTGAGAGGAATGATGTTGGTGTCAATGGCGTGTGATTGAACCTCTTCTTCTTGGAATTGCTTAACTTCCCTTAATAGGGAGTTATCTCTGTTGCTTGAAAATGAGACCCTAACAGTTGCATCATGGTGAATAGTGGACTCAATGACCTCTTAACACCTAGAACTTAGAGCAGTCATTTTTTACAATCTGAAAATAAGCAAGTTTAAAGTTAAGATCCTACGAAAGGCCATAGACTAACCCTAAGTCCACTGAACACTAAAGGGATAATAGAATAAATAATCCACATCGAGTATTCAAGGACTTATTTGCTTCTGTTAAAGAAAATCCAAATTCAAGTTTGAATTTCTCTAGATAGTTTTTGTCCTTTCATTTTCCTTATATGTTTATTCTTTATATTTGAAGTTTTTTACAAAAAATTATTACAAACAAACACAGAAAATGCAAGAAAAATGGTTTAAACCAAGAAAACAACTAACAAATGGCTTGTAAATAAAATGGGTTTCCAAAAATCCCTACTAGTCTACTCAAAAGAGAAAAGGAAAACTTACTAAGGAAAAGAAGTCCTAGAAATACTTTAAAGACACTTCAAAAAATCCAATAGCAACCTTAAATCCTTTAGAAATGCAAAGAAGAACACGAGGATATCTCGGATGGAAAAGAAAGGAAATGGAGAAAATTTTGGCAAAGTTTTTAGAGTGTATGAAAATTTATATGAATTACAAGGGGTTTAAGCCCCTATTCGTAGACCTCTGACAATGATTTACAACCATTGGATGCAAAAGGTTTGATCCAATGATGAAGGCAAAAGGTCGTCATCCGGATGGCTAAAATTTTAGGCAAGAAATGAGACTTCCCATCCAATGATGGAGATAAGGGGAATCTTAAATGACACGATTGTTGATGAAACAACTCATCGGTTGGTTGATTTGACATAATGGGTGCACGTCTTGAAGCAAGTCCACATTAACTCCAACCATCACGACTGCTTAGTAAAAACTTCCTCCACAAGCTACAAATCGTTGTAAAACAAGTCATTAGCTCAACATCAATACTATTCATCACTCTTCAATCGAAAAGCTTGAACCATCTCAATGTTGAATACTAAGATGCTCCAAGGTAGGGAGCAATCATTGCACCCTGATAAAGAAATGGAATTCCTCTACTATGATAAGCATGCAAATATTCTACAGAGAGGAGTTAATCACAAAGCATAACATAAAGTAATCTCTAGGCACAAAAATGAACTTAGTGACGTCGAGGTATCATTGGTAACAATACCACACATTGATGAATCTTGCTTAAAAGTCTACATTGCGAGGTAGATGCTGTACTACTCTACTTTGAACATAACAAAATTCTAGCAGATAGCCACTACTCCACTATGTCTAGGATGTAAAAAGATAACCACCCATTACCACCAGAAGCAAGGCTATTGAGACATGCAATGTGGACATGTGTCTTGAGAAGAGTAGGGTAGTTATGGGAAACATTGGCAACTGTTCAGGAGAGGGGAAAATGAGAGAATAAATATTGTAAACTAACCTGATAGAGGGCAGAGACCATTATCAATAACTAGTGCTCCCCTCTGTATCTTTTCTCAATAGTAAAAAACCCTACCTAAACACAAAAAGGACGTATTCTATATTAAAACGAACCTCTCTAAATCTCTTTATGTTCATTATTTAAATATTTTAGTTGCTTAAATCCATGAAAGAGATAACAAGAGTGCTATGTGATGAGTATTTGATGCATTGACAGGTTTTAATCTTCAATAAAAACCAATCTAGTAATTAATATTATCTAATTAAAATATTCTGAAATTTATTTATCCATATAAGATTCTGAATTAGATAAATTATCCTATTTAAAATTATAAATTTAATCTAAAATTAAAAAAAATTAGTTATTTCTAATCCCAATTCTCGATACTAGTCATACGTATTTTATAAGTTAGCAAACGGATCCAATTGACATATATTATACAAGTTGTAATAATAACATATAAATCCATTTCGAATTCATTTATTCATTAAATTATTTTCGGTGTTACTGCAGAAAAAGCTAAACTCTTGATGATATATTATATTACAAAAGATATAAAAAACCTTTTTCATGGTATATCACAAATGTACGTAATATCCCCATAGGTGATCGATAAACGACGTAAGCAAATAGTTCCATTTTACTTTCTCAATTACTCTATCTTAAAGTTCTAATATTTTACCATTAGAAATGCCTTATTTATAAAAATCTGTACAAATAGAATATCATTTGATGACCTATATAACAAAGTGATCAAGATTTCTTTAAATAATGCTTTTAAAAGAATTACATTTACTCTTATTAGTAAAGCTATGGACTCCATATATGCAGATAATGGTCTCATCATTTATTAGTCATCCCTGTGTGAACCTTCGTTTACTGGCTCTAATTTGCCGTTGTGGGAACCTTCGTTTATTAAGATTATAATATATTCATATAAATAATTTTCAAAGTGAAATAATTTATTTAAATAAAACTATTTATTAAATTAATTTCACTTTAGGTACGGTTTAATTTATATTCACCACTTGATAATATATTTTATTTGGAGATCTCATTTCGATGATCATGATAAGTCATCTAATCAGGAGTAAAATCTCATCATTATTTTATGAAAAACAAAATATCCATATTTGTTTCATAGGTTACGGATTATAATACTAGACTATTGCACCGCAATCATATCTTCCTGCACACATGACCATATATGCACATTGAAGATTGAACAATGAATAATTTTGGTGTTTTAGTTTGTTTTTATATTTATATAATCAATTATAAAAATGATTTGCACACTACTATAAAAACGGGTTTTAGTGATGACTTTATTAGCGAGAACAATTGTCGTTGCTAATACTTGTTTGTGGCAACGACATATTGTTACAAATAAAGTCTATTTTTAAAAAATAACATGTCATCGCATTAACTAATTGTGACGACATATCACCACATTTGCTTAATTATTTGCTACAACATGTTGTTGCAAATATGTATGGACATAAGTTACGATGATATGTCATTGCAAATAAAGTTTGCAACAAAAAAATCTTGGCGTAGAAGTTTTTCCTGTCAATTTAATTATTGACGATGTAGATGTATTGTGAAAAATTCTTGACATATTTCTTTAAACCTATGCATTTGAGGTAGATGTATCCATTTGAACACTTCCTTCATTAAAGAAATATGTCAAGAATTGTGCACAACCAAAGGGATCGATTGCCAAAGCATAGAAGCTCTAACCTTTTATTCAATGTATCTAAGTGGTATTGAGACAAGATTTAATAAACTTGAGAGAAATTAGGTAAAGGACGAAGGTGATAATGTCAAGAAAATTTTTGTCTTCAAAAATTGGTATCATCCAATTGGGATGATGACCCTGATTACATTAGACAATAATAGAATAAAACCGAGTAGTATATATTATACAATTGATTAGAAATTCAACAATACATCGAGTAAGTATTACTCTAAATTTCATTAAGTAGTTGCCTCAGATATAATTGTATCACTCCCTCAAATTCCCTAATAAACAGTAAGCATAAGAAAGAGTTGGAGAAAAGCGATCATACCGGATCAAGGGATGAAATTCATTCTAGGGAATTTCCAAGATGGTTTGAGAATAAGGTACACCCTTATCTTATAATTTTGTACATCACAAATTGGATATCTAAATTTTCTGACTATTATTAGTTTCTAACAAATTTTGTTACTATTGATAAGTGTCAAATCTTAAAGATCATAACACATGATTTTTTTCACTTTCATCTAGGTTAAGCATATCTGCTAAAAACTATTCGAGGTTTGTGGTGAACAAAGTCAAGTATCTAACATACAATCAAGATATCAATTAAAATACCCAGAATAGTAGTGTTTGTGTTTGTGGACTAGAGAACCAAACGTACTACGAAGTCTTGGAGAAGATTTATGAATTATCCTACATAAATGACAATTCTGTTATTCTTTTAAGTGTAAGTGCTTTGACACTCATCCAGGAAAAAAGAGAGTTCAACAATATAAGAATAAAACGAGCATCTTTGTAAAGGACTCGTGGTGCAAAAGTGAACCATTTATACTTGCATATCAAGTAGAACAAGTTTTTTTTACATGGATGATTATTCAATAAGCTAAGCTGGAAAGTTATTGAACACTTTGGACGTCGGCATATATGGGATATTCTAAAAGCGAATGTGAACGACATGACGGTAATTCAATATACCGAATCTTCAAATGTTTTAGTTATAGAACTACTAGAGGTTGACACGTTGGCATGGAGTTAACCTGATATAACATCTAATGTCGTCACATCCAATGTTGAAGCAATCTTGAAAGACAAGTCCCCTGCTATAGAGGTTGACTTTAATACTATTGGTAGAGGATGATGAAACTTTAGAAGAGTACGAAGAAGAGGAGTTTGTCGATACTAAAGATGATGATGACGTCAATGAGGATGATGACGTTCAATACATAAGCAGCGACGATGAATAGAAAATATGTAATGTGATTGTTGATTGTTACTTTTCTTATTACTTTTTTTTAATCTCACAAACAAACATTAATATGTAATATGTACATATTCAAATATGTTATTTAACTAAATTTAATTTGTTAGCAGGTTGATATGTCTGTTCTAGTCGCAACCTCAGCTGGCTCTTCGGGGGGAGCGCAGCCTCTATTTGGCCCTTCTAGATTGCCATCACACTATGAGTTAGGAATGCTACAATTACATAATTATAATTTTGTTATAATTATTAAATCATTATTATATAATCTATAAATATTATACCAAATTACTTTTAATTTGTGTTCACAGTTGTAGACACTATACTTCGATGACATAGAGGTCAAGGGAAGGCAAAGGGTTATGAGATCGCAGGACAAGTGACGAGGGACAAAAAGATTACCCTTAAATTTGATGAGGATAGAGGTACTTAGAAGGCACTTGACTAATATGGTCCCTAGTTTAATAGTGCGGTTGGTATTCATACTAGGGATATATGTGAGCCATATCATAATGCCTGAAAAGATATTGACCCCTATCACAAGAGAAAGATTTAGGAGTGCATATTGTGTTGGAAAAAATAGAAAATAAGCATAGCATTGTCAACGTCAAAAACACAGGAAGACAACATCAGGAATGGTTTCAACCAACTAACCTTTTCTGCTATTCTCCAATTCTAAGAAGATTGAGTGTGTGGGCACCCATTTCCTTGATCGGTACTCAGCACGATTTGTCTCCTTCTGACCACCTAGATCTTTAAGAACTTATCCAAGTCATTATGCTAGCAAGGATATAGCATCAACCTATCTCATTGGATTCTTTCTAACGAGTATACATTATAGGGATTTGTTCAAGTGGCATCTCAGGTCGGGGCTCTAGTGGGCATGGTTTGTCTAGTACGAACTTGTGTCTCTCGTAACTGAGGACTATTAGTAGGTTTCTTTTCCATTCCTTATAATTGTCCCTATTCAGTTTGTTTTCAATAAGTATCGTGATTAGAGGTGTCGGTAACATTTTAAACTGATAATAAAATAAACTAAAGCATTATTACAAAGCTCAAGCAAATATAAAAGATTTTAACAAAGCAAACATATGAATATGTTCCTACATGAAAAAACTTAAACAAAAATACATAGCATTGTAATGGTAATTTTCAGCATCTATCACTCCATGCCATCTCCGGGTGTACATGAAATAAATAGCGAGAACATGGATCCTATCCAATTAATATATGTTACCTTAAATCCTTTAAGATTAAGACATATATTAATAATTATTTGTTTTGACCACCAATTTGACTAACAAAGCTCCTCAGGGAGGTTAATAGCCAAATCAATCTTGAGTGTGTAATCGTTGTTTATAATGTCTGATCCATGCCCTATTCAAGCCATCTCAGGATGGTCCCAAATTAAACATGTCCAAACATGTTTTCCACATAGGATATCCAACCTAGTATATTGACGGTGGTAGACACCTACCGAAGGTATGGTAAGGGTGAAACTGATACGAGGCGCTACTGTTCTTTCACAAATGGATCAACAATGTAGGCCGTAGGTTTTATTTGAAACCCTCTCCCACTTAATATTTTAAGACAATAAGTTGTTATTCAAAATATGCTTGATTAACATAGTATGAGCAAAATTCTTCTATTCTATATGACATGTCATCAAATATACAACATAACATTTTCTCAATATATATTTATTCATACATGACAAAATATAGGAAAAATAAATGATGAAAAATTTAAATAACCAAGTCATGATTCTATCCTAGAAAAATAGAAAAACAAAGATTATAAAATTTCATCCAAAGCATTCTTTGGGTCTTGAATTTTGCTCCATCTTTGTGTATCTATCTTCATGCAGCTCCATTTATTTCTCATCTCATAAATTCCTTTAAAATTCAAATTTTGAAAAAATTCAAATTTTAAGCCATTTTCAAATTTCAAAAATCACATATGATTATACACAAATTAAAATTTAAATTTAAATCATTGATGATTCACAAAAAATTCCATCCTGACCTCTAGGGTGTCGGAGTGCAAGAGAAACGGCCCCTGGGGTTGCCTAGGGCTGCCACGGGTTTGCACCCGTGGCTGCTTGCAAGTAGTTGAGGCTACAACAACAGGCTATCAGCAGCCACAGGGGCTACCAGCAAACCTTGGTTGCTGCTAGGTAGTCATGGGCTGCAGTAGTCCATGGCTGCCTAGGCCTATGGCTCCCACCTAACATCCACAGCTCTTTTTCTCGATTTTCATGTCAAATTCTAATTTCACACTTTAGGATATCTTAATTAAAAATTAGAATTTTTCACACAAAAATAATTTTTAAATAATCAAAATTAAATTCTAATTATGGGAAATATAAATTTAAAGTCTTCAATCTTGATCTCTGCCATGAATAATTTCATTAAATTTCCTATATCATTTCTATTGTACAAAAATTCTAAATATTCAAAGATATAAAAATCCATGGGAAAATTATAGTAATAATAGACCACTCCCATAATTACATGAAAATTCCTGTATACAATTTTTTTAAAATTCTAAGGAACTATATCCGGTAAAATTAAACATGTTTATAATAATCACAAAATTAAAATAACCATACGCAATATATCACATAATCCATGATAACAACATATAAGATTCCTAGAATGCCACATTTTAAATATTAAATCCATACATATTAGAGATATAATCAATTGTATAATTTATATATATGACATATTCATAAGTTGACTCTGATACTCCTTGTTGGAAAAAACGAAAAATAAATACAATGGAATTTTAAATTTTTTTTGAAAATCGTTAGAACTCATGTTACCATATACAATAAATTATCAACAATCAAATATACCTTTCTGAGAAAACACCTTAGATGTCAGTGTCAATGTTAGAAACACAAGAGGACAACACCAAAAAGGGTTTCAACCAACTAGCCTTTTTCACTATTCTTCAATTCCAAGATAGTTCAGTGTGTGGGCACCATTTTCCTCGATTGGTACTCAGCACGACTTGTCTCCTTCCGACCACCCAGATCTCTAAAAACTCATCGTCACGTGATTTGTGCAATAATAAGCTTACTCACCTGAGAGTCTGTGGTTTTAAAAAAAATAGGAGTGGAGAAAACCTATTTATAATATTACATGAGGTGACCTTTTGAATTTTGAATTGTACCAAAAAAAGATTTTTCTCTCCCTTATGCACCTAGCAAAAACAAAATTTCCCTAAAAATTTTCTCCTCAAAAATTCGGCCATATAGGATAAAGGATATTCAAAAATCAAATAGGATTTAAATAAGATTTTTCTCTCCTTTATCCACAAGAAAATCCGAACTCTTCATGTGCATTTATCCACAATAAAATTTGGCCTCCCAAGGATTTGTGATTTAAAACTTGATTCAAATTTTAAATTTTACAAATCTTTGAATTTTATCCACATTCATAATTTTTCACAACTCCAATTTAAATTCAAATAAAATCATGGCAACTTTATTTGAATTTCAAATAATTATGTAATTTATTATCAAAAACAAAATTCAAATTCAAATTAGGAGAAAATCTTACCTTCCATCCTTATCCATAAAGCATGCCACCTATGATTGTGTAAGGAGAAAATTTTGTTCAATTCAAATTCAAATAGGATAATCTTTTAAATTTCAAATATTTATTTTAAGATAAGATTTTCAAAATTTAAATTAATCACATATTTGAATTTCAAATTCAAATACAATTAATTTAAATTTCAAATCTTACTTTTCAAAAATAAATATTAATTTAATATTTATCCTATTTATTGAATAATACAAAATTAAAATTTTACCCCCCTAGTACACAGAGAAAAAATGCCTACACCCTTATGGAGGGTAATTTGGATTTTTCTCATCACTAAATACAAGACAACTAGTCACAAAAGAATATCCCGATTAGCTACCATCTTTAAGGAATTATAGGAGTTACTAAAAGGACTTATTGAACATTTATAATCGAGCTTCCGTAAATCAATGTACTCATTGTTCTATACCAAACAACTCAATCACATGATCACTAATTTCAGAATCATTCCACTATAGACTTGAAACTAAACTCCTAATCATATTACCTTAGAAAAGACACCATCTAATGACTTTGTCATTAATGCAAAACCTTCATATGATATCCCTGATCAATCTAGGTCGAAGTCCGCTTAACTTTTTGATCATGCTATCTTAAAGATCCATAATATACCTAAGAGAATGATTATCCACTATATGTGAATAATAAATTGACTACAAAGCAAATGACCCAAGGCCTTGTCCATCTCACTAATCCGGTATAATGCCTTTAAGAGGATAACCTTAACTCTATATAAGAGCTATGATTCCATATTTGTAAGCAATCCCTCCATCATATGTGTACTGTGTATCTAATAAACTGGTCCATTAGCTTACTACCTCTGAGACGTCCTGGCCTTTGAAACATCAAAGCATACTAGCCACATACACTGAGCTGTTCACTTACTCAGGATTAAGGTTGTTGCACAATGAACATTAAAAGTAGATCAATCCACTCATAGTAAACTACGTAGATCAATCAGGCTTTAGTCTCTGTCCAATATGCCACCACTAAGCAACATATCTATGTCTCTAATTAGGAGTCAAAACTTCAGACAGTCAAAACAAACTATCCCCTTAATTGACTTTAGATAATATAATAGTCTTAACATGAGTTAGATGCTCGCTCTAACCCCATAGACTACGAGCCATAAATTTAGACCACTTACTCTACAACATTGTCTTCTCGCATACAAAAGATCATTGTATGCAAAATTCTAGTAGTTAATACAAGCAGTCAATGAGTCATATTTACTTATATTTACTTTAACCTGTAAATAGATTGAGAACTAATAGTAATGTAGTGAATAATCTCTAAAATTATTTTATTAATTAGTTCAAAAATAAGTGAAATATATTAAAATGTTTTTCCGACTTAGGGCATACCTAATGACTGGTATTATTCAACTTCACTGGTATTAACTTTTTTTATAAAGTTATTCATAATAAAATCAATTAACATGTTTACTATATTGCAGTATTGTTTTAATCTTGGTTACAATTACAAGAATAGTATCTTCCATTTCGTAGTTGATGAGGATGCTTTCAAATACTACAAAGATTAGAAAAGTGACCTCCACAGTCATTTCAAAGCTCTTAGTGGGGTAGCAAATGAAAAGACAATTAGATCCACCCCCTACTAACATCAGAAAATAAAATCATTAAGGTTCTTGTTACAACAGGTTCACGTCCGATAAGTTTCAGGTAATTGTAAATCAATTGAGTTGGTGGTTGATTATTTATAATCATTTCATTTTTACTAATACTGACTATAATCATAAATAATAAAAGTTAGAGATAAACAAAAGTAATCGCAGCAACCAAAAGTGGTCCAGCTTATATGGTCGCATATCAATTGCCCAGCATCATCAGAAAAAGGTTAGTAAGATTTTGTTAATTTCCCATTTTTTTAAAACTTTTCTTTGGTAATAGAATAATATTATACTAACACATTTGAATTGTTGGACAGGCCAACATGGGGATCTAGTAGCCGATGGTTGCCATAGACAATTAGGTCGACATGTATCGTCATCAAGATGCTTGGGTTAACCCTCAAGCTGAGCAGACACTTGTAAGGTTTTTTAATATTATAATTTCTTGTTCAAATTAAACCATATAATTATAACATATGTTTACTTTTTAGCACTCATTGAAGGGGGAGAGGAAAACCCAAAGGACACAGTCCACTTCTAGATCATCCACACAACTGTCTGTAAATGAGGAAAGAATTATGGAGCATGTCTTGAGTACATGTAGAGGTCATAAGATTGGCATAGGCCCTACAATCCCATGCAGGATTGTCTCTAGTGCTTCTTCATCTTTTGGTTCATAGTTCGATGATAGATCTTTAGCTCATGTTGACCTACACGTCGAATAATACTTGTGACAATAATACAAGCAAAACCTATAGGGCCACAAGATGATTCAGGAGATGTTGGCTCGGATGCATCCAGATATTCAGTTTCTGACCATCCCCCCACTCGAGCCATATGTCCCTTTAGGTTTTTCACCTTCTTTTGTTGCAGACGACGACGACAACAACGATGATGATGCTAGTGATGCTACTGTCAATTTAGGAGATTAATCACTAGTTATTATTTATATATATATATTTGTAATTTAATACATTATACTTTATTTATTAGATTTATTTTTTTAATAAGTGTATGACTTTCAATTATTTTTTTAAATATTATGATTTATTTTCATTATTATAATTCACATATTTCTACTTAATTTTGAATTTAAATATATAACAGTAACATATATCAATAAAATTATTAAATTAATAAATAACAATAAATTATTAAAAAATTATACAAAATAAAATAAAATGTATGTCGTCACAAATAACAATTTAACCTATCACTATTAGCGATGTCTTTTAAAAACGTGTCATTGCAAATATTTTGTGCCACATAGCCAGATACCACTTATTTGCCATGGCATTTTTTATTTTTGTGGTCACAAAAAATGACTGTCATGTCAACCCGATTGATCTTTCGATGATATTGTTGTAACGATATTTTAACGATGACTATTGTTATTATTGTTATTGTGACAATGCCTTGTTGTCACAAAAAATTCATTTGTAACAGGGTATTAATATCGACTTATATGTGGAGATTTTTTGCTGTAAAAAACTTATTTGTAATGACTTCTTACCTATTATGATGACATTATATTCTCACAAAAAACCCTAATTATTGTGATGGCATAATACTAACAAAGTTTTATACCAATCATTATGTAAGATTCATTAGTTTCGCTTCTTTCAATTTTTCTAGTGCTTTAATGCTCATTTGAATTTTCTACTAAATAAGCTAACAACTTACAATTCAAACAAATTTGGCATCTTAATTCCTACATCAACACTTAAAGCTTAAATGAAGTGAAATTTATTTTTTCTTGTCTTTTAACATGCAAAATTTTTGTTTAAATATTTTTAATCTCGTTTTTCCATCAACTTTTTTTTTTCAACAGAAAAATAACTAATCCATTTAATCTTTACTTGAGCTATTCACATCTCTAGTATTATTTTTGAGAAATTTTTTAAGAGTTGATTTTTTTAATAAATTATTTGTTCTTTTTTTTTTTCTTGAGTTTCCCATCTGCTGATTCATACTTTCTTGTCTACATATTTATTCCTAATAACTTTGATATAAAAGCCAAAAAAAATATATATTTATTATAAAACTCAAACCATATTAATCAATAAATTGGCACACAATTCACCAAAATAAATTGTGATACCCGAGAAATCTACGTTCTCGGAAATATTTGTACAAATATGTAAATAAATGTATATTTACAGTGATACAGATTACAGAATAAAGAGCAGAGGAAAATTTTGATTAATCGAGTTTTAATCAAAATTTGATGATGAATTAATGAATATAGTTTAAAAGCTAAACATTAATTCAATATATGATGTTTTAAAATTAATAGAAAAGTATGTGGAAAATACATACAAAGAGATCAATAGCACACAAGTGAGCCACATGGATCAATGGCCAAAAGAACTTGCCAAACAAGCCCTTGTGCATTTCAAAAAAAAAAAAAGGGGAGAAAGCAAGGGAGAGAGTGTGAGTGGCACGTGAGCTTAGAGGGATTAATTAATCCCTTAGCTGCAGATGCAGCCAGAAGAAAGAGAAAAGAAAGAAAGAAGAAAGAAAGAAGAAAAGAAAGAAAGAAAGAGAGAAAGAAATCGTGGAAAAGAGGGAGAAGAAAAAGGAAATCCAAAAATTTCGGATTTTCTAGTGCAAGCAGCAGGTTGATCGAGTTTCGATCAAGGATTAGCAGCACGAAAAGCTCACGATTAAAGCAAGGTAAACCCTAGTTCTCACGTTTTTCTTTGGGGAAAAAAATCTGGGGTTTTAAGAGGAAAACAGAGAATGTGAGTGAATCATGTGAGGTTTTCGGTTAAAATCGAAACATGATTCGAGTCTAGATGTTTACAAACACGAATCCATGAACAGATGGTTTAGAAAACCGAGTTAGTGAAATTTCTTCACAAAAATACAGATTTTTCAAAAGTTAAGTCAAGAGAGATTTATAAGCAGAATGTGGAATTTTTGCTTATGAAATCATGGATTTGTGATAGTAGGAATGTAGTAGATACCTTGAAACGGTCTTATGAAGGTCGATTTCAAGTGTAAGAAGTAGAACAAAGGCCACAAAAGCCTTAGAAAATCAGAGCAGAGCAGTTCGGACCCAGAATCTTGATTCTGGTATGAACACGGGCGTGTACCAGGGCATGTTCAGAACACGGCCCCGAACATGCCCATACGCACGACCGTGTTGGAAGAAAAATCAAACCCGAGAGGTACACGATCGTGTATCGGGCCGCGTCAAGGGGCACACGGTCAAGAGGAAGGCGTGTAGCAGGCCATGTTAGGCAGTAAGAAAACACGGTCAATAACACAGCCGCGTAAGTAACCGTGTAAGAGTACAGAGGAGTACACGGCTAGTAATAAGGCCGTGTAAGTAACCGTGTAAGAGTGCAGAGGAGTACACGGCCAGTAACAAGGCCGTGTAAGTAACCGTGTAAGAATACAGAGGAGTACACGGCCAGTAACACGGCCGTGTACCCACCCGTGTAAACATACACTGCCATGTTCTACGAATTACACGGCCAGGCTTAAAGGTCCAGAGAGGTACACGGGCAGAGACACGCCCGTGTAGGAGGGCGTGTTCGAAGCCAGAGAGTAAAAAAAAAAAGTCTGGAAAGGAAAATTTTCATGTTTTGCCATATTTACAGTATAAGAAAAATATGGTAAATAATCAGTGACTTTTCCTTTTATAGGAGTTCAAGCCAGAGACCCCAAATCAGCAGTCCCAGAGCAGCAGAGGCTCACGCTAGAGGATTTTCTGTAAGTTTAAGCATTTTCCTGACTACAACGTAGACAAGCTTGTTATTTCATGATGTTATGAATGTTGCATGACGTGTATGTTAGACATTGATTGTCTGCATCACGATGTTTATGTCAGTTCATGTCAGTCACATATCAGCACAGGTCAGTTCATGTCATGCATATAGAGTTGCATGTTTAAGTACACAGACCAGACAGTATCAGAATAAGAAAACAGTTAGGTGCACAAGGCACCCTAGTGTGTTAATTAATTCACACCCCAGTAATTTGATTAACAGGTTCCGACTGAGGGGGTAATCAGTATGCTACCCAGTTGGAACACCAGCAGGATGGTAATTAACCAGTTATTGGCGTATCGGCCTCTCGACCCACGAGGAGGTTATCATGTTTAGCATCAGTTAAGACTGAGGAGGTCAGCACTAAAGTACCGCTCCCGGTTGCGCTAACATGTCGGTACGACCAATCAGGGGCCCAAAACCAGAACTTAATAATAGATAATGTTCTAAGACTAAACCTTCAGCCAGTACAGCATGTTTACAGAGTCCAGTCATGCATGAGCACAGCAGTACAGCAGGAGCACAGCAGTACAGTATATCAGTTTCATGTTTTTATGTTTGAACTTACTGAGCTCATAGCTCATCAGTTTGTTCACATGTTGCAGGTAAGAGACCTGTTCACCAGTAGTAGATGGTTTGCATGCCGGGCAGGATTGGGCGAGGGATATTGGTCACCGATAGTCTTCCGCTGTATAGATTTTGAATGTAATTTCAAAAAGATAAGTTTTCAAGTCAAGAGTATGTGATAGGGGAATCATGATCAGATGCATGTTATTTTGTTAGCATGATTTCCGTATCACATTTCAAACAGTTTATGAAATTAAAGAAAAAAAAAATTTATTCCACAAAATTAACAAGTAGTTGACAGTTCAGCATGATTGCCGGTGACCCTAGAGGCCTGCAGATTATTGCGGTTGACTACAGAGTTGGCCGTAGTAGCACTGTAGAGCCTCTACAGTAGGGCGGGCCGCCACAGGTGGTATCAGAGAAGTTTGATAGGTCTAGTTTAGAATACTTACT
The DNA here is from genome assembly GCA_035233585.1 of Antiaris toxicaria. Lineage (NCBI taxonomy): Eukaryota > Viridiplantae > Streptophyta > Magnoliopsida > Rosales > Moraceae > Antiaris > Antiaris toxicaria. Next base: position 17,886,579 of record CP141165.1, read on the forward strand.
GTAGCACAGTGGGTATTATCAGAAAGGTTGGTTGACCATATCTCGCCTGACCCTGTGCATGTCCTGTTCGCCGATCCAAGTAAGTTATGTTTATGTTAATATAAGCAGCTAGTTATGCATGAAAGTAAAGGTCTGTAGAGACCTATACTTTGTAGTAAGTATGTGATGTTATGATAAATACAAGAAATCATGTGGATCCTTTTTATACAGGATCTAACACAAGTTCATCGTGTGATTATAGGAGATACAGTAGCACGATGGAAAATTAGGGCCAAGGCCAAGGCCAAAGAAGGAGAAGGGGACGCCCATCTCTAACTCAATGACTAGAAGAGATGCAAGCTCTTCTAGAAAATCAAATGAAAGAAAACGCAGAGTTAAGACAGAGGCTAGAACAGTTAGAACAGGGGCAGGGATCAGTATGGACTCCTGCACAACCAGCAGCAGAGGCAGAACAGGTAGTGCCACCAGCGGCACCAGAAGTGGTTCAGTAACTACCGGTCAGGGTGAATCCAGAGCCGCTATATTAGAGATTTCGGAAGATGAGGCCTCCGGAATTTGAGGGTTCAACAAATCCTCTAGAGGCAGAAGATTGGCTTTCTTCAATACAGATGATAATGGAGTTCATGAGACTCACAGATGAGGAGAAAGTCATGTGCGCATCCTTTGTTCTAAGAAAGGATGCAATATTTTAGTGGGACACAGTCCGCATGAGGAGGGACGTGACCACAATGTCATGGGTAGAGTTTCTGGAGGAGTTCAACCAGAAATACTATGATCCTGCATCACTCCGACCCCAGCAGAAAGAATTTACAGAGTTACAGCAGGGGGACATGTCAGTCAGTGAGGTTTGCAGGAAATTTGATCAGCTCTCCCGCTTATGTCCCTATATGGTGCTTACGGAGAGGGAGAAGATACAGAAGATGATGGGTATGTTCAGGCCTGAGATCTCTACTCTAATTGACGTTGGCCTATTCCCACCAGTTTCAGTAGCCGACTGCGTTAGTCGTGCTTTGAGGGTAGAGTACCACCTAGCCCGATAGAAAGAAGCGAGAGAAAAGGTCTGGGAAGCCAGGAAGCAAGAAAAGATCCTAGCTAAGGCCTCTTAACCTAGAGAGCACAGCAAGGGCAGTCAGAGCACAAGACCAGAGCAGTCCAGTCATCCAGGCCCTCAGTCCCAACAGAAAAGAAAGGAGAATTTTCAGGGAACTCAGAGTCAGGACAATAGAAGTCAGTCAAGGAGGACTCACACCACTACAGTTCCAGGTAACCCCACTTGTCCAAGCTGTGGGAGGAAACAGGTGGGTCAGTGCAAAGCTGGCACTACTGCCTGTTTTCAGTGTGGAAGAGAGGGCCACTTCATCAAGAATTGCCCCATGAACCGCCAGTCAGTATCAGTATCAGGAGCAAACTCTTCACGTCCACAGTAGTCCCAAGTATATGTACTCAGGTTGAGTTATGAAAGCCCAACAGAAGTGCCTCCAGCAGTGCAAGAAAGAGCTACACAGGCAGATGCTAGGGTGATGGCCTACACCAGAGAAGAAGCAGAGGCAGGGACGTCCAACGTGGTGACAGGTCAGATTTCTGTCGCTAACCACTTGGCATCTATACTATTTGACTCTGGGCCTACCCATTCTTTCATATCATGTGCATTTGCTGATAAGTTAGAATACCCTAGAGATCACATGGGAAGGACTTTTAGAACTGCTCTCCCATAAGGAGAAATCATGTTGTTAGAGTACTGGTTACCTCATGTACTAGTAATCGTGGCAAATAGAGAGCTGTATGCAGAGTTGATCATGATGAAGATCGTAGACTATGATGTAATCTTGGGAATGGATTTCCTAGGAAAATATCAAGCTACGATAGATTGTAGAAACAGAAGAATAGTATTCAAGCCAGAAGATGAAGAAAGTTTCGAGTATGTCGATTCTTCGAGAAGATGCAGCAAAATGATGATCAGTTTAATGAAGGCTAAGAAGCTAATAGTCAGTGGTTGTACTGGATATTTAGCTTATGTGACATATACAACAGAAGAGAAGAGGTTACAGCCAGAAGAGGTTCCAGTTGTCAGAGAATTTCTCGAGGTCTTTCCCGAGGAACTACCAGGATTACCTCTAGAACGGGAGATCTCGTTTGAGATAGAGCTCCTACCTGGAATAGCACCGATCTCCAAGGCACCGTACCGCATGGCACCAGTGGAGTTGAAGGAGTTACAAGTACAGTTGAAGGATCTACTTGACAAGGGATTCATCAGCCCGAGCTATGCCCCATGGGGAGCTCCCGTACTGTTTGTCAAGAAGAAAGACGGGACGTTCTGCATGTGCATAGATTACAGAGAATTGAACAAGGTCACAGTCAAGAATAGGCACCTATTACCTAGGATTGATGACCTGTTCGATCAGTTCAAGGGTGCAGCAGTGTTCTCAAAGATTGATTTGAGATCAGGATATCATCAGCTGAGAATCAAGGAAGATGACGTTCCCAAGACAGCTTTCAGAACCCGTTATGGGCATTATGAGTTCCTAGTAATGCCATTTGGGTTAACGAACGTGCCAGCTGCTTTCATGGACCTGATGAACAGAGTCTTCAAGGAGTATCTAGATAAGTTTGTCATTATGTTCATCGATGACATCCTTGTATATTCAAAGACTCACGCAGAGCATGAAGCCCAGTTAAGAGTTGTTTTTCAGAAGCTGAGAGAGCATCAACTCTATGCCAAATTCTCAAAATGTGAGTTCTGGCTAGACAGAGTGCATTTCCTCGGTCATGTAGTGTCCAAGGAGGGAATTGCAGTAGATCCAGTCAAAGTAGAAGCAATCAACCAATGGCCTGCACCTAAGAGCGTGACAGAGATAAGCAGTTTCTTAGGGTTAGCTGGCTATTACAGGAGGTTCGTGGAGGGATTTGCAAGACTGGCAGCACCTCTCACCACCCTCACACGCAAGGAAAAGGAGTAAATATGGACAGATGAGTGTGAAAGAAGCTTCCAAGAGCTGAAGAGACGACTGACAAGCGCGCCGATCCTCACACTCCCTACTAAAGGGGAGAAGTATGAGATCTACAGTGATGCTTCTAAAGTGGGTTTGGGAGCAGTATTGATGCAAGAAGGCAGAGTGATTGCCTACGCTTCACGTCAACTGAAAGAGCACGAGAAGAACTATCCCACCCACGATCTAGAACTTGCTGCAGTAGTGTTCGCACTCAAGATTTGGCGACACTATCTGTATGGAGCACAGTGTCAGATTTATACAGATCATCAGAGCCTAAAATACTTCTTCACACAAAAGGAGTTGAACATGAGGCAGAGAAGATGGTTGGAGTTGGTGAAGGATTATGACTGTGAGATCCTTTATCACCCAGGAAAAGCCAACCGAGTAGCAGACACTTTGAGCAGAAAAGCTACAGTTCCACAGCAGTCGCCTATTGACAGGTTGCCAAAAACCTTGCAGCAAGAGGTGCATTCGCTCGAGTTAGAGCTGATATCAGGAAAATTGTCAGCACTGCAGTTGAAGTCATCATTGTTTGATGATATCAAGGAAGCTCAGAAGCAAGATTCAAGTCTGACAGACTCCCAGGAAGAGATGTCCACAGATGGATTAATTAGGTATCAGGGGAGAATTCATGTGCCAGCAGATGAAGAGCTTCGAAGGCGAATCATGTCAGAAGCTCATGAGATGCCATACTCAGTCCATCCTGGAGCCACCAAGATGTACCAAGATTTGAAGCTATAGTTTTGGTGGAAAGGGATGAAAGGAGACATTGCAAGATTTGTGAGTAAGTGCCTTACTTGTCAGAGAGTAAAGGCTGAGCATCAGCATCTTGGAGGAAAGCTAGAACCTCTGGAGATTCCAGAATGGAAATGGGAGAACGTTACCATGGATTTTGTGGTAGGGTTACCTAAAACAAGAGGAAGACACGATGCCATCTGGGTAATCATGGACAAATTGACAAAGACAGCCAGATTCATACCAATAAAGATCACTTACTCATTGGAGAAGCTGGCACAGCTGTACGTAGATCAGGTTGTCAGGTTACATGGAGTTCCAAAGTCCATAGTATCTGACAGAGATGCACGATTCACCTCCAACTTTTGGGAGTGTGTGCAAAGAGCCATGGGCACAGAACTGAGGTTCAGTACAGCTTTCCATCCTCAGACAGATGGACAATCAGAACGGACTATCCAGACTCTAGAGGATATGCTCCGAGCATGTGTCATGGATTTTCCAGGAGCTTGGAATAAGAAGCTACCACTAGTGAAATTCTCATATAACAACAGTTACCAAGCTTCCATCAAGATGGCACCTTATGAGGCTCTATATGGAAGAAAGTGCAGATCACCCATCCATTGGTATGATCTGAAGGAAAAACAACTGCATAAGACAGATTTCATGTAGGAAACTTGCGATGCAGTTGTCAAGATCCAGCAAAGAATGAAGAGTGCTCAGAGCAGACAGAAGAGTTATGCAGACAGAAGGCGGAGATCCCTAGAATTCAAGGAAGGGGACTTCATTTTTCTAAAAGTGTCACCCATGAAGGGGATCATGCGTTTTGGTAAGAAGGGAAAACTGAGTCCAAGATACATCGGACCTTATGAGATTATCAAACGTATTGGGAAGGTTGCCTACAAGTTGGCATTACCTCCTGACCTATCAGCAGTTGACAACGTGTTCCATGTCTCCATGCTCAGAAAGTACATGTCAGATCCATCTCATGTGCTACAGCATGAACCAATCTAAGTCCAAGAGGATTTGACCTATGAAGAGCAGCCAGTTCAGATACTGGCTAGAGAAGAAAATGTAGGAAAATAAACCGGTAAAAACGTATCAGAGTGGCGCAGCGGAACAATAAAAATTTTAAGATTGTTAAATATCTCATGATGCCATATACAATAAATCAACAACAATTAAACTCATACCTCAAGGACGCCAATATGCAGGAGGAGAATGACCGGAGGCTTCAACCAACTAGCCTTCTCTACTATTCTCCAATTCCCGAATGGCTGAGTGTGTGGGCACTCTGAACCTCGATCGGTATGCTAGCACTGCTAGTCTTCTTCCGACCACCCAGATCTCTAAAGAACTTTATTGTCACGATGAGCTGTGCAACAATAAGCCTGCTCACCTGAGAGTCTGTGGTCTGAGAGAACTGGAGTGGCAGGACCTCTATTTATAGACCTGCATGAGGTGAATCTCTGAATTTGAATTGGATTAGGAAAAGATATTTTCCCTTATCCAAACCCAAAAAATCCGAATTTTCCAAGGGAGAATCTCCACAATTAAATTCGGTTTTCTAGGATAAATCCAATCCAAATCTAAACAAGATTTTAACTAGAATTTTATCTCCCTTTTCAACCAAAAAATCCGAAATCTTTAGGAGAAAATCTTCTCCAAATTTTCGGCCACTTTTAGGATAAGGAAGAATCAAAATTCCACTAGGATTTTTCAAGCTAAATCTCATCTCAACCTTATCCAAAAATAACCGAATTTCCTAGGATTTAGGCTCCAAAATTTCGGCCACTTTTAGGGAGTAGAGAGAATCCAAATTCAACTAGGATTGAAGCTTGAATTTACCCCTGAATCTTATCCATAAAAAACCGAATTTTCCATTGAGGATTATCCTCAAAAAATTCGCCCACTTTTGTTGGGATTTGGATTCAAAATTCAAGTAGGATTCTAACAAGATTATCCTCTCCAAATCCAACTCAAATTCGAATTTCAAACCTTGTGGATTTTCCACAACAAATTCGAATCCTACTTGGACTGTGATTCAAAATTTGAATTTCAAATTTCAAATTCAAATTTCAAATTTCAAATTTCAAATTTCAAATTTAAATTTCAATTTCAAATTTCAAATTCGAATTTCAAATTCAAATTTCAAATTCGAATTTCAAATTCAAATTTCAAATTCAAATTTCAAATTCAAAATTCAAATTTCAAATTTCAAAATTCAAATTTCAAATTTCAAAATTCAAATTTCAAATTCCACAAAACGGTTGTGTTTCATATTCTTGTTCTCATGGATAATTTTCTACAACTCCAATCCAATCTCAAATAAAATCATGGCAACTTTATTTGGAGTTCGAATAATTGTGTACTCTATTATCCAAAACAAAATCTGAATCCAACCGGAGAGAATCTTGTCTACCATCCTAATCCTGTGTCATCACCATCCATGCATAATAAACTAGCCAATAGCATACACAAATCAATTTGCCAAACGTTAAGGAATTATGTGGAGCTAGTAGAGGGACTGATTGGACATACATAATCGGGCTCCCGTGATTCCATATGATCATCATTCTGTACCGAACAACTCAATCATATGATCACTAATTTCAGAGTCACACCACTATAAACCTGAAACTGAACTCCCAATTATATACCGTATTACGTAAGCCTGTGACGAGCTACCATCCAATGACCTTGTCATATATGCAAAACCCTCATATGATATCCATGATCAGCCTTAGGTCGAAGTCCGTTTAATCCTACTGATCAGGCTATCTTAAAGTTCCATTATACTACCGAATCAAGAAAATGATTATTCACCATATGTGAATAAGAAGTCATCCGCCCAGCAGACGACCCAAGGCCTTGTCCATTCTCACATTCAGTATAATGCCTTTAAGAGGATACCTTTAACTCCTCAGAGCTATGATTCCGATATCTGTAAACAAACCCTTCATCGTATACAAGTCATGCACCCAACGAACCGGTCTATAAGCTTACTACCTCTGAGACGCTTTAGCCATTGGAACATCAAAGTACACAAGTCATATACATGAAGTAGTTCATTTACTCAGGATTAAGGTTATTGCACAATGAACGTCAAAAGCAGATTGATCCACTCATAGCGGACTACGTAGATCAATCACGCTTTAGTCCTGGTCTAATATGTCACCACCAAGCAACATATCCATGTCTCTACTTGGGAGTCCAGCTCCAGACAGTCAAGACAGACCGTCCCCTCTAAGGCTTTAGACAACATAATAGTCTTAACATGAGTTAGATGCTCGGTCTAACCCCATAGACTACAGACCATAGTTTAGACTGCTAACTTTAGAATATTGTCTTCTCGCATACAAAAGTCCATTGCATGCAACGTTCTAACAGTTTTAACACAAGGAGTCAGTGAGCCATATTTGCTTACATTTACTTTAACATGTAAATAAGACGAGGACAGATAGCAATGTAATGAATAACCTCTATGTATAATTTTATTATCCAGTTCAAAATGAATACATCAAAATGTCTCTAATACTTAGGGCATTTCCTAACAATCTCCCACTTGCCCTAAGCCAGCAGATGTGCCATGTTACGCATCCCCATCGCCTCTACATGCCTCTCAAAGCTTCTAGCTACCAAAGTCTTAGTAAAGGGATCAGCGATGTTGTCCTCGGACGCGATCTTACATACATCCACTTGTCCTGTCTCCACATGCCCTCTAATTATGTGATACCTCCGATCGATGTGCTTGGTCCTCTTGTGGTGCCGAGATTCCCTTGTGTTGGCAATAGCCCCTGTATTATCACAGTAAAGTGTGATAGGCTTGTCAACACTCGGAATGACCTCAAGGTCTCTAAAGAACTTGCGGAGCTAAACCGCTTCTTTAGATGCCTCAGCCGCAGCCACATACTCAGCCTCCATAGTAGAGTCAGCTGTGCAGCCCTGCTTCACGCTCCTCCACACAATGGCGCCTCCTCCGAGCAAAAACACTGATCCAGATGTCGATTTCCTCGAATCCTTACAAGTCTGGAAGTCTGAGTCCGTGTATCCTACGGGTGTTAGGTCCCCTCCAGAATACACTAGCATATAATCCCTCGTTCTCTTAAGATACTTGAGTATATGCTTTACTGCTTGCCAGTGCTTGGTTCCAGGATTCGCTTGATATCGACTCACCATACCTACTGCAAAACATATGTCCGGGCGAGTGCAAAGCATAGCGTACATAAGGCTACCCACAGTGGATGCATAAGGGACCTTACTCATACGCTCTCTTTCTTCCGATGTCTTGGGACAGTCATCCAATGAAAGAGTTAAACCGGCAATAGAAGGTTGTGAGCCTTTCTTTGCCTCTAGCATTGCATATTTGTCAATTATTTTATCTATGTATGAAGCTTGGGATAACGCTATCATTTTGTTCTTTCAATCTCTGAAGAGACGAATGCCTAGAACATAATTAGCTTCTCCCAAGTCCTTCATGTCAAACTGTTGGTGTAACCAAAGCTTGACCGATGATAAGTTCCCTACATCATTCCCAATGAGTAGTATATCATCGACATAGAGTATCAGAAAGACCACTTTTCCATCCTTAATACGTTTATAAACACAAGGTTCATCAACGTTCTGCTCAAAACCAAATGTCTTAATCGCTTGATCAAACCTCTGGTTCCATGAGCGGGATGCCTGCTTTAATCCATAAATGGATCTAAGCAACTTGCAGACTTTCCTATCTTGGCCTTTTGCTACGAACCCTTCGGGCTGTATCATATAGATACACTCTTCAAGATGGCCATTCAAGAATGCCGTCTTGACATCCATTTGCCAGATCTCGTAATCGAGAGCCGCAGCAATGGACAGAAGAATACGGATAGACTTCAGCATAGCAATAGGCGAAAAGGTTTCCTCGTAATCGATTCCAGCCTTTTGCGTGTATCCCTTTGCAACCAGTCTAACTTTGAAAGTTTCCACTCTCCCTTCCGCATCCTTCTTTCTTTTGTAGACCCATTTGCATCCAATGGGTTTTATCCCATCCGGCAAATCTACAAGTTCCCAAACAGAGTTGGATTTCATAGAATCCATCTCATTATTCATAGCCTGTTTCCAAGATCTAGAATCAACATCCTTTATAGCTTCATCATATGTGACCGGATCTTCCTCATGCTCATGAGCCTCGGCCTGGTATACCTCAGCATCATACATAAAGAAATTAGGTTTCTTAGAAACCCTCCCACTACGACGAGGCACCCTAAATTGTTGATCGTCTGCAGGTCTTTCACTGGAACTCGGACTTGCGTCCAAGACCGAAATCTGTGGAGCAGTTCTTTCACCCGATAACTCCTCTAGCACCACTTTGCTTCGAGGCTTAAAGTCATTCATGTGACTTTCCTCCAAGAATGTCGCATGGGTTGAGACAATGACTTTTTGTTCCTTCGGGTTATAGAACAGACCTCCTTTAGTTCCCTTTGGATACCCTACAAACATGCACAATTCTGATCTTGGTTCCAACTTCTTCGCATCCCCATCCAGTACATGTGCCGGGTAGCCCCATATTCTCATATGTCCAAGGGAGGGCTTCCTGCCACGCCACAATTCATACGGAGTTCTAGGAATTGATTTGCTCGGAACTTGGTTCAGAATATAGCATGTCGTTTGTAAAGCATGTCCCCAAAATGATAATGGCAGCGTTGAGTAACTCATCATGGACCGTACCATATCCAATAAGGTCCTGTTTCTCCTTTCGGCTACACCATTCTGTTGTGGAGTACCAGGTGCAGTCAATTGGGATAAAATCCCGTTCTCTACAAGATGTCATAGAAATTCATCAGAGAGGTATTCGCCACCTCGATCAGATCGAAGTGTCTTTATGGATTTATCCAATTGCTTTTCCACTTCCGCACGATACTCTTTGAACTTGTCAAAGGTTTCGCTCTTGCGGTGCATCAGATACACATATCCATACCTCGAGTAATCATCTATGAAAGAGACATAGTACTCGAACCCTCCTCGTGCTGTGACGTTCATGGGGCCACATACGTCAGTGTGCACAATTTCTAAGAGCTCCTGTGCCCTTGTACCCTTAGCTCCAAAAGACCTCTTAGTCATCTTACCCTCTAGACAAGTCTCACATTGGGGAAGTCGTACCTCCTCCAGAGATTCCAGAGGACCGTCTTTCACCAATCTTTGAATCCTATCCTGATTAATATGACCAAGTCTTAAATGCCAAAGATACGCCTTGTTAGAGTGAGAAACTTTCAACCTTTTAGAGTTATCAATTAATTCAGTGTCAAGCAGTGAGTACATCTTTGGTCTGATCAAATATAGGTTTCCATCCATCCATCCAGAACAGATAAAAGACTTATTTCTACGAATATCAACTCTTTTACTAAAAGAAACTGAATAAGAATCCTTTATTAAACAAGCTACCGATATAAGGTTCCTCCTAAAATTAGGAACATAAAAACATTCTTTCAATAAACCTAAATTGATCAAAATAAAGATGAACGTCTCCCACTGCCTCAGCCACCACAAAGCTACCATCTCCAGTCCGCAACGAGAGGCTCCTATCATGTAGACTTCTCGTTTCCACGAACCCCTGCATAGAAACACAAACATGATTAGTGGCGCCCGAATCAATGACCCATGTGTCTTTCGATTCTTCCACCAAACACGCTTCTAAGTAATGAAGTTCCTTACCTTCCTTGCCCTTGGAGGCTAGGAATTCCCGGCAAGCCTTCTTGAAGTGACCTACCTTCCCACAGTGGAAGCATTTGGACTTTTTAGGGTCCTTCGGCTTCTTGTTCTTCTTCTTCTTCTTCCCGTCCGAGACAGGAGGATTAGAAGAACTGGAAGCCACTTGCTTCTTATTTGGCCTCTTCCTCTTCCGTGAGGGATTGGAAGATTCCGCCAAATTGGCCTCTCCTTTAGGTCAGACCACATCTTCATCCCTGATCATCCGCTCATAAGCCTGTAGTTGCTTCATGAGCTCGGTAAGTCCTAACTCCTTTGTCGCCAGATTGTATGCGGCCTTAAACCCCACAAAATCTTTAGACAGAGTCTTGAACACCATCTCGATCTGGGTGTTGTAGTCTAACTCAGCACCATTCTCGGCAGCCTCAGCGAAGAATCCCATTAGAGTGATCATATGGTCCTTCACCGGAGCACCCGCCTTTTGCTTGGAGTTCATAATGCTGGTGATAGCGGACTGTCGAGCCAATTTTTCTTGGCCTCCGAACATGTCCTCCAGATTTTCCATGATCTCCCCAGCAACTTGATAAGTCTCATGCTGCTTTTGTAAAGCACTCGTCATGCTAGCAAGGATGTAGCATCGAGTTATCTCATTGGATTCTCTCCAACGATTATAGGCAACCGGGACCTCCTCAAGTGGTGTGTCAGGTTTGGGCCCAGGTGGGCATGGTTCGTCCAGTACGAACTTGTGTCTCTCGCAGCTGAGAACTATTAATAGATTTCTTTTCCAATCTTTATAATTGTCGCCATTCAACTTATTTTCAGTAAGTATCGAAATGAGGGGTGTCGGTGACATTTTGAACTGAAATAAAATTATACTAGACATCATTACAAAGCCCAAGCAAATATGCAGATAATTTAGCAAATAAAACATATAAGTATGTTGCTACATGAAACTTGAAAAAAAATGTAGCATTGCAACGGTAATTCTCAGCACCTATTGCCCCAAGCCACCGAGGGGTGGTCATGAGAACAAATAGCCGGAACATGGACCCTGTCCAATTAATATATGTTACCTTAAATCCTCCAAGGTTAAGACATATATTAATAACCGCTTATTTGGCCACCAGTTTAGTTAACAGAGCTTCTAGGGAAGGTTAATAACTAAACGAGTCTTGAGTGTATAACCATTGTTTACGTAGCCCGATCCACGTCCTACCAAGCCACCGAGGGGTGGTCATGAATAGGATCGCATCCGAACACGTTTTCCACATAGGAGATCCAATCTAGTATACCGGCGGCGGTAAACACCTACCGAGGGGTGTGGTCAGGTCAGAACTGACGCGAGGCGTTACCATGCTTTCACATATGGATCAACAATGGAGGCCGTGGGTTTTGTTTGAAACCCTCTCCCACTCAATATTTTGAAAAACATGCAAGTTTTGACAAATTATGTATGATCAATATAGTATGAGCGGCACTAACCTATCCTATATGACATGTTATCAAATATGCATACAAAACATCCATCAATACATATTTATACATCCATGACATATCACAGAAAAATAATTGACAGAATAACCAAGCCATGGTTCCATCCTAGAACAAAGAAAATAAAGATTACAAAATTCCATCCAAAGCATTCTTTGGGTCTTGAATTTTGTTCCGTCTTCTTGTATCCATCTTTATGTAGCCTCTCCATTTATTTCTCATCCCAAGAATTATTTAAAATTTAAATCTCCAAAAATTTAAATTTCAAATTCAAATTCTAAATTTGAATTTCAAATTTAAACTTCAAATTTAAATTTTTTAAACAATTTTAAACATCATGTGTAATAATATGTAATTTCAAAAAATTTCAAATTTTCAATTACATATTTTTAAACATGATTTAAAATTAAATCTAAAATTTAAAAATCAAAATTTTCTGATTTTTGGACCGTCGGACCGCCGCCCCCGTAGGCGGCAGCCGCCGTGGGCAGCCACCAACCCCGGAGGGGCTAGCAGCCCACGGCCGCCCCTTGTGCAGCCTGCCGGGCTGCAGGCCAAGCCTGCAGCACCAGGCTGCAAGCCCAGACTAGGCGCAGCAGTCGGCAGGCTGCAGGCAGCGCCTGCAGCCAGAGGCTGCACGCCCAGGCTGCGGCCAGCCTTGGGCAGGCCACGGCCACCCCTGGCTGCAGGCAGAGCCTGCGGCCGTGGGTGGTGTGGGCCTGCACAGGGGCTGCCGCAGCCCCATCCTGCCCGAGGGCAGGGGCTGCAGCCCCACCAAGATTTGTCGGCCTATCCCGAGGGGTCGTGTCTCGATTTTCGTGCCATATTCCAATTTACCTATTAGGATCTCCAAAAAATTAATTTGAATCCTAATTAAATTGAAATTTTCCACACAATCAAAATTTCAATCTTTAAATTAAATTTAACTTTTGGGAAAAATAAATTACGGTCTTCAATCTTCAATCTCCTCCAAGAATAATTATAAAATTTCCTAAACCGTTTCCGGTGTACAAAAATTCTAACCATAAAAAATCTAAGAGATAAGAATTAAAATCCATGGGAAAAACACAGTGTTAATAAACTGCTCCCATGGTTACATAAAAAAATTCCTAGATACAATTTTTCTAAATTCTAAGGAACCATAACCGGTATAAACAAGCATGCTTATAATAATTTAAAAAATTAAAATAACCACATACTTTATACATAATACATGATAACAACATAAAGGAACCCTAGAATGCCACTCTCTAAATATCAAATCCATACATAAATAAAAAGACTAAGTAATTGTCTAATTTATGTACATGGCATAGTCATGAGATGTCTCTGATACCAATTGTAGGAAAATAAACCGGTAAAAACGTATCAGAGTGGCGCAGCGGAACAATAAAAATTTTAAGATCGTTAAATATCTCATGATGCCATATACAATAAATCAACAACAATTAAACTCATACCTCAAGGACGCCAATATGCAGGAGGAGAATGACCGGAGGCTTCAACCAACTAGCCTTCTCTACTATTCTCCAATTCCCGAATGGCTGAGTGTGTGGGCACTCTGAACCTCGATCGGTATGCTAGCACTGCTAGTCTTCTTCCGACCACCCAGATCTCTAAAGAACTTTATTGTCACGATGAGCTGTGCAACAATAAGCCTGCTCACCTAAGAGTCTGTGGTTTGAGAGAACTGGAGTGGCAGGACCTCTATTTATAGACATGCATGAGGTGAATCTCTGAATTTGAATTGGATTAGGAAAAGATATTTTCCCTTATCCAAACCCAAAAAATCCGAATTTTCCAAGGGAGAATCTCCACAATTAAATTCGGTTTTCTAGGATAAATCCAATCCAAATCTAAACAAGATTTTAATTAGAATTTTATCTCCCTTTTCAACCAAAAAATCCGAAATCTTTAGGAGAAAATCTTCTCCAAATTTTCGGCCACTTTTAGGATAAGGAAGAATCAAAATTCCACTAGGATTTTTCAAGCTAAATCTCATCTCAACCTTATCCAAAAATAACCGAATTTCCTAGGATTTAGGCTCCAAAATTTCGGCCACTTTTAGGGAGTAGAGAGAATCCAAATTCAACTAGGATTGAAGCTTGAATTTACCCTTGAATCTTATCCATAAAAAACCGAATTTTCCATTGAGGATTATCCTCAAAAAATTCACCCACTTTTGTTGGGATTTGGATTCAAAATTCAAGTAGGATTCTAACAAGATTATCCTCTCCAAATCCAACTCAAATTCGAATTTCAAACCTTGTGGATTTTCCACAACAAATTCGAATCCTACTTGGACTGTGATTCAAAATTTGAATTTCAAATTTCAAATTCAAATTTCAAATTTCAAATTTCAAATTTCAAATTTAAATTTCAAATTCAAATTTCAAATTCGAATTTCAAATTCAAATTTCAAATTCAAATTTCAAATTCAAAATTCAAATTTCAAATTTCAAAATTCAAATTTCAAATTTCAAAATTCAAATTTCAAATTCCACAAAACGGTTGTGTTTCATATTCTTGTTCTCATGGATAATTTTCTACAACTCCAATCCAATCTCAAATAAAATCATGGCAACTTTATTTGGAGTTCGAATAATTGTGTACTCTATTATCCAAAACAAAATCTGAATCCAACCGGAGAGAATCTTGTCTACCATCCTAATCCTGTGTCATCACCATCCATGCATAATAAACTAGCCAATAGCATACACAAATCAATTTGCCAAACGTTAAGGAATTATGTGGAGCTAGTAGAGGGACTGATTGGACATACATAATCGGGCTCCCGTGATTCCATATGATCATCATTCTGTACCGAACAACTCAATCATATGATCACTAATTTCAGAGTCACACCACTATAAACCTGAAACTGAACTCCCAATTATATACCGTATTACGTAAGCCTGTGACGAGCTACCATCCAATGACCTTGTCATATATGCAAAACCCTCATATGATATCCATGATCAGCCTTAGGTCGAAGTCCGTTTAATCCTACTGATCAGGCTATCTTAAAGTTCCATTATACTACCGAATCAAGAAAATGATTATTCACCATATGTGAATAAGAAGTCATCCGCCCAGCAGACGACCCAAGGCCTTGTCCATTCTCACATTCAGTATAATGCCTTTAAGAGGATACCTTTAACTCCTCAGAGTTATGATTCCGATATCTGTAAACAAACCCTTCATCGTATACAAGTCATGCACCCAACGAACCGGTCTATAAGCTTACTACCTCTGAGACGCTTTAGCCATTGGAACATCAAAGTACACAAGTCATATACATGAAGTAGTTCATTTACTCAGGATTAAGGTTATTGCACAATGAACGTCAAAAGCAGATTGATCCACTCATAGCGGACTTCGTAGATCAATCACGCTTTAGTCCTGGTCTAATATGTCACCACCAAGCAACATATCCATGTCTCTACTTGGGAGTCCAGCTCCAGACAGTCAAGACAGACCGTCCCCTCTAAGGCTTTAGACAACATAATAGTCTTAACATGAGTTAGATGCTCGGTCTAACCCCATAGACTACAGACCATAGTTTAGACTGCTAACTTTAGAACATTGTCTTCTCGCATACAAAAGTCCATTGCATGCAACGTTCTAACAGTTTTAACACAAGGAGTCAGTGAGCCATATTTGCTTACATTTACTTTAACATGTAAATAAAACGAGGACATATAGCAATGTAATGAATAACCTCTATGTATAATTTTATTATCCAGTTCAAAATGAATACATCAAAATGTCTCTAATACTTAGGGCATTTCCTAACAGAAAAGGAGCTGAGAAACAAGACCATCCCATTAGTCAAAGTATTGTGGAGAAATCACAACGTTGAAGAGGGTACGTGGGAGAGAGAAGATGAGATGAGACGTTCATACCCTCATTTGTTTTAAATTTTCGAGGACGAAAATCTTATAAGGAGGGGTGAATGTGATACCCGAGAAATCTACGTTCTCGGAAATATTTGTACAAATATGTAAATAAATGTACATTTACAGTGATACAGATTACAGAATAAAGAGCAGAGGAAAATTTTGATTAATCGAGTTTTAATCAAAATTTGATGATGAATTAATGAATATAGTTTAAAAGCTAAACATTAATTCAATATATGATGTTTTAAAATTAATAGAAAAGTATATAGAAAATACATACTAAGAGATCAATAGCACACAAGTGAGCCACATGGATTAATGGCCAAAAGAGCTTGCCAAACAAGCCCTTGTGCATTTCAAAAAAAAAAAAAAGGGAGAAAGCAAAGGAGAGAGTGTGAGTGGCATGTGAGCTTAGAGGGATTAATTAATCCCTTAGCTGCAGATGCAGCCGGAAGAAAGAGAAAAGAAAGAAAGAAGAAAGAAAGAAGAAAAGAAAGAAAGAAAGAGAGAAAGAAACCGTGGAAAAGAGGGAGAAGAAAAAGGAAATCCAAAAAGTTCAGATTTTCTAGTGCAAGTAGCAGGTTGATCGAGTTTCGATCAAGGATTAGCAGCAAGAAAAGCTCACGATTAAAGCAAGGTAAACCCTAATTCTCACGTTTTTCTTTGGAGAAAAAAATCTGGGGTTTTGAGAGGAAAACAGAGAATGTGAGTGAATCATGTGAGGTTTTCGGTTAAAATCGAAACATGATTCGAGTCTAGATGTTTACAAACATGAATCCATGAACAGATGGTTCAGAAAACCGAGTTAGTGAAATTTCTTCACAAAAATACAGATTTTTCAAAAGTTAAGTCAAGAGAGGTTCATAAGCAGAATGTGGAATTTTTGCTTATGAAATCATGGATTTGTGATAGTAGGAATGTAGTAGATACCTTGAAACGGTCTTATGAAGATCGATTTCAAGTGTAAAAAGTAGAACAAAGGCCACAAAAGCCTTAG
Source organism: Antiaris toxicaria (assembly GCA_035233585.1). Lineage (NCBI taxonomy): Eukaryota > Viridiplantae > Streptophyta > Magnoliopsida > Rosales > Moraceae > Antiaris > Antiaris toxicaria. The sequence goes on from CP141165.1 coordinate 17,903,378, forward strand.
AAAATCAAAGCAAAGCAGTTCGGACCCAGAATCTTGATTCTGGTATGAACACGGGCGTGTACACGGGCGTGTTCAGAACACGGCCCCGAACATGCCCATACGCACAACCCTGTTGCAAGAAAAATCAAACCCGAGAGGCACACGGCCAAGAACACGGTTGTGTATCGGTCCGCGTCAAGGGGCACACGGTCAAGAGGAAGGCATGTAGCAGGCCATGTTAGGCAGTAAGAAAACACGGCCAGTAACACGGCCGTGTAAGTAACCGTGTAAGAGTACAGAGGAGTACACGGCCAGTAACAAGGCCGTGTAAGTAACCGTGTAAGAATACAGAGGAGTACACGACCAGTAACACGGCCGTGTACCCACCCGTGTAAACATACACGGCCATGTTCCACGAATTACACGGCCAGGCTTAAAGGTCCAGAGAGGTACACGGGCAGAGACACGCCCGTGTAGGAGGGCGTGTTCGAAGCCAGAGAGTAAAAAAAAAAAAAAAGTCTGGAAAGGAAAATTTTCATGTTTTGCCATATTTACAATATAAGAAAAATATGGTAAATAATCAATGATTTTTCCTTTTATAGGAGTTCAAGCCAGAGACCCCAAATCAGCAGTCCCAGAGCAGCAGAGGCTCACGTTAGAGGATTTTCTGTAAGTTCAAGCATTGTCCTGACTACAACGTGGACAAGCTTGTAATTTCATGATGTTATGAATGTTGCATGACGTGTATGTTAGACATTGATTGTCTGCATCACGATGTTTATGTCAGTTCATGTCAGTCACATATCAGCACAGGTCAGTTCATGTCATGCATATAGAGTTGCATGTTTAAGTACACAGACCAGACAGTATCAGAATAAGAAAACAGTTAGGTGCACAAGGCACCCTAGTGTGTTAATTAATTCACACCCCAGTAATTTGATTAACAGGTTCCGACTGAGGGGGCAATCAGTATGCTACCCAGTTGGAACACCAGCAGGATGGTAATTAACCAGTTATTAGCGTATCGGCCTCTCGACCCACGGGGAGATTATCATGTTTAGCATCAGTTAAGACTGTGGAGGTTAGCACTAAAGTACCGCTCCCGGTTGCGCTAACATGTCGGTACGACCAATCAGGGGCCCAAAACCAGAACTTAATAACAGATAATGTTCTAAGACTAAACCTTCAGCCAGTACAGCATGTTTACAGAGTCCAGTCATGCATGAGCACAGCAGTACAGCATGAGCACAGCAGTACAGCATGAGCACAGCAATACAGTATATCAGTTTCATGTTTTTATGTTTGAACTTACTGAGCTCATAGCTCATCAGTTTGTTCACATGTTGCAGGTAAGAGACCTGTTCACCAGTAGTAGATGGTGGACGACGAACAGGGAAGTTGCATGCCGGGCAGGATTGGGCGAGGGATATTAGTCACAGATAGTCTTCTGCTGTATAGATTTTGAATGTAATTTCAAAAAGACAAGTTTTCAAGTCAAGAGTATGTGATAGGGGAATCATGATCAGATGCATGTTATTTTGTTAGCATGATTTCCGTATCACATTCTCAAACAGTTTATGAAATTAAAGAAAAAAAAAATTTATTCCGCAAAATTAGCAAGTAGTTGACAGTTCAGCATGATTGCCGGCGACCCTAGAGGCCTGCAGACTATTACGGTTGACTGCAAAGTTGGCCGTAGTAGCACTGTAGAGCCTCTACAGTAGGGCGGGCCGCCACATAAATAAATTGGCACAAAATAAGAAAAATATAATCAGTTTGTTCACATGTTGCAGGTAAGAGACCTGTTCACCAGTAGTAGATGGTGGACGACGAACAGGGAAGTTGCATGCCGGGCAGGATTGGGCGAGGGATATTGGTCACCGATAGTCTTCTGCTGTATAGATTTTGAATGTAATTTCAAAAAGACAAGTTTTCAAGTCAAGAGTATGTGATAGGGGAATCATGATCAGATGCATGTTATTTTGTTAGCATGATTTCCGTATCACATTCTCAAACAGTTTATGAAATTAAAGAAAAAAAAAATTTATTCCGCAAAATTAGCAAGTAGTTAACAGTTCAGCATGATTGCCGGCGACCCTAGAGGCCTGCAGACTATTACGGTTGACTGCAAAGTTGGCCGTAGTAGCACTGTAGAGCCTCTACAGTAGGGCGGGCCGCCACATAAATAAATTGGCACAAAATAAGAAAAATATAATCATTGTAAATAGAGTTTAGTGGTAAATCTAAACCTATTTTTATTAAAGATATAGCATTTGAATCTCTCTACATAAGTTAAAAAATAAAAAATAAAAAAGAAAAAAGAAAAATAGATATATTTTAGAATGTTGAAAACTTGATAAAATCTTGAAGGCTTGTTAATAAGTAGGAAAGTAGAGAAAAGTAGTAAAACCAAGAGAGATTAGAGCTTTTATTCTTTTTTTTTTTTTCCTGTTCTTCTTTGATCATTTTATTTTGATAAAATAGATATATATATATATATAGGTATATAATTAAAAGGTTTTAAAAATATATAAATATATATATAACGCCTTTTGATCTATGTTTTCAAAACAAGAAATCTGTTGAATGTCCTAAAAAAAAATCCACTGTTTTGTTTTCTTTAAATAAGAAAAGACAGAGAAAGAAAATTGACGTTGAAGGAATAACTTTTTTTTTTTTTAAAGAAATTGAATAGAATTAATTGAACATTAATGGAGAAATAAGGATTTTCTTGGGCAAATCTATTAATGAGGTTAGCTAGCAGATTTAAACAAAATTTAAAATTTTCATATATATTAAAAATAAAAAATGACTATTGATCTCTCCTATGAATAATTTGTGTATAAGATAAAAAGAAGTGTATTCAAGTACCAAAAAAAGGAACAACAAAATGAAATATTTTATGAAATTTTTTATTCAAACGCCCCATTAATAGCTTGGATTGCCTAAAGATTGGGCCGGCACTGACACCTTATCTTCTCTACCCTATATTAATTATAACAAAAATTTCTTTTCATTCAGCCAATGAGGATGAAACTATATGAATGAGATAATGAGAGGGCGTACCTTACACCCTTTTACTAGGAGCGGCTGCCCGACAAATGGATATATATATATTAAAAAAAAATCTAATTGTTTTGGCTACTAAATGGCCAAATGGATTTTGTTGCCCTGTAATTAGTAGGCACTATATATATACCCTTATGTTATGGTTGCTTTCTCAATAATAACAAATGCAGCAACATTAAGATGAGTAGTGTGCATATATATACACACACATATATATTTATAGTAATGGAGAGAGGAACTTATAGTAGAGAAATTAAACAGAACGTATATATCAAACAAGTCTTGATATATAAAGATTCATCATTTTCCTCTTCTTCTTTTTGGGCTTTTAGTCTTTGTTATACAGCGAGAAGTTCGTTTGTTGTCAACAAAACTTACGATCGCATTTGGTACGGCGATTTAGTTATCACTAGTGATCGTGATCGTACTTGGGCAAAATAACTTCGAATTAGCATGCTTAATTACTTTAAATATGTAAACCTGTCATTTACATTTATGGCACCAATAATAGCAATTAGGTCACAATTAATCCACTTTAATATGTAGTATTCCCATTGTACGCTCGTTGTTATTACTAGTATTAATTATCTGATCAATTCTTAATTATTCATTATCAAAAATTAAAAAATATGCAGGAATAATTTCAAGAAAAATTTAAAGTAGCATGCAAATGCTTTTCCGAAACAATCTAGTGTTTAGAGATGGCAACACGAAAAGCTCGGGATGGGTTGGTTAGCTGGCCAACCTATGAAGAAAAATGATACTCATCTCCCTTCAAAATTTAATATGTTTATAACAAACTCATTTAGATTGGATTTTTTTAATGTCTTATTCATGACAGGTCATTGCAGGTAAATAGGTTCATGGATAGAATTGGCAACGCTTAGAAACATTTTTTCTAGCAGTGTAAAATAACTTCTAATATATCAGAATATGTTAAAAATGATAATATTTAAAGCATAATTCTTATTATTATTTTTTTTTTGGAAATGAAAATATTTGAAGTAAATAACAACATTTTAAAATATTTAAAGTAAATAGAAAATTGGTTAGATAAATTACATTTTTAAAAGTAGAAATAAATAATTTATTTTGGTAAATTTGTTATTTATTGTTATTTACTCCATATATCTTAAAAACTTTCTGTTCACTTTAATTTGTTTTTGAAACATGCTATTTACTTCTTTCTCTCTCTCTCTTTAATTTTTTTTTTTGGTAGGGAAACACATTTTTTAATGAATGTCCATAGTTTGTTAAATTAAAATAAAATTATTTCCCAAAAAAAAGTAAAGAATCAATAATTATAAGATTGCAAATAAATAAATTCAACATGCATTAATAAATTCAGAATGAATCAATAATTTAAAAAAAATGAATAAATACTTTGCGGAAGTCCTTTTTTTTTTTAATAAAGATGTTTCTAAATTTTTAATTTTTTTCTCATATATTTTATTTTATTTTTAGGTCATGCGTGATATTTATTTTAGTAAAGCTAAATAAGTTTACATAAATTAGGTTTTAAAAGGGGTTATCTCATGCAATTTCTCTAATTTTGTATATTTAATTTAGCAAATGTGAATTTATGCAACATTTTGTAACGTGATACGAACCCTGTCAAGAATAATGAGACCCATTACAATTAGGCACCCAAGATCATTCTACAATTAGATTTGCATGGAAGACTTTGACCCGTTATTTTACCAAAAACAAGAATCTCGGTATATTTGACCTCAACCAGTTATTTAATACGAAATAAGAACCTCAGTATAAGAAAGACATCACAAATAGTGGTGGAAATCTGTTTGATAAGTCGATGGTAAATGCCACATAAAATTCTGATAAGTTCGAATAGTTCGTCAAAGAACCAAAGAGAAAATACGCAATCAATTTGCTGGATAATGATCTGCCTTTCATTGATACAAAGACGCCTATTAATAGGCTTAATGTTACAAAAAAGTTTCTAAAATTAGCTATCTTAATTAAGACTAAAAATCTGGTAATTAAGGCTAAACGAAAAAAAAAAAAGGAAACCATCAGCCCCCTTAATTGGCTGATCATGAAACACGCCAATTTGCTTGATGAGATAAGGCTTGGCTTTGATCGAAATCTTCTAAAGCTTGAACAATGCTAATGCATTTGGGATTGCACATGTGGACCATGCTCAATAGGCTTCCACAAATTTGATTGAAACCAAATTTCTTGAATCAGCCCATTAAGTGCCTCTTTATACCTCTTTGCTTGCACCCTTGTAACCAAATTAATGGGAACTTGAACTGGTTCCTTTGAAGCCGTATTTTGCTTCGCATCATTCCTTTCTTCTTAAGAAGGATTTGTCTTTAAATTATCACCATCTCCCTTAAGAAGTCACTTGGAATGCTTTGTGTCGAAATTCGTTTGTCTCTTACATGTAGCCAAACCTAATCTCTGAGATCAAAAACTAATTTGTGATACCTTTTATTGGCTTGACTTTGAATCCTCTTAGTCTTCTAGGGATTATTACAATAGACTTGTCGGTTTGGATTAAAAGCTTTAGGCACAAAATCACTTTGATGTTTGAACCCTCAAATAGATGGTAATCCGTGTGGTACTTCTCGGGAAGGACATCCTCAAAGTCCTGCAAATGAAAGGCGATACAACTAGGCAAAGCGGGGTTAAGCTAGTTAGGGTTAAAAACTCCTCCTTATATAAAAGTATAATCATTGGTTGGTTTGAAAACAACACTCTTTTGATTTCACTCGCTTTTGCTTATAAATTCTTTTGTTTTCTCTCTGATTTTTATTCCATGGCCGTAAGACTCTTCTATTAGTTTTGCTTTCTTTTCTTGGCCTCTCTTTCTTTTTCACTCTCTTTCTTTTGTTGGCTCTCTTTTACACTTTTTTATTTTTTGGTCACACTTGTTTTCACTCTTTTTCTTTTGTTCACTATTTTGTTTATGTTTTGTCTTTAGGTCACTCTCTTTTTCACTCTTTTTCTTTTATTCACTCTGCTTTTGTAATCTCCTTGTTCTTCATAGCCCTGCCTCAGAGTTAACGGTATAAGTGTGACTGGCTGTTTGTTGAACATGAATGAGTACTTATTGGTGAAGTAATCCGGTTTGACATACCGATCAAACTGCTTCTCTAAGTCGTCAGGGACTATTTTACCTTGAAACAAAGGAATTTTCATAAAAATGCTATCCAAATTGTTATCTTCCCTATTCCTAACTTCTCTAATCCGCCCTCCATATCTCTTATTACTAACAACCAAATCTCGAGCATCTTCTTCATCAAAACTAAACCCATTACACTCTTCATCTTCAACCCTCATTCCCCTAGGCCGAACTCTTTCCCTTCTACGTACATTAGGAGTGTTTTGTGGCTACTTCAAATGTGCATTCTTTATCTGGTCTAATCGTTTATGCACTTATCCTAATTTAACCCTCAACATTTATCTTATCTCCCCCATCAATGCCTGTACTTGTACATTTGGAATAATTGGTTGTTACACCTCTTTGGTTGAGTTTTCTTCTTGATTTTGTGACATTTTTAGAATCTACAAAATAATATTAGGAACCTAACAAGCACTCCCTCATGTGTTTCACTCAAGAAAAGAAAATTCACTCACTCTTGTATGTATCACTCAATTGGCTTTTACCCTCTAATATGCTCACCACTCTTGCCTTTTTTCACTCATCGATTCTTTTTCAGTTCTTTTCAAACTAAACAAACAATAACCAAAATTTCTAGTGGCAATTCACCAAGAACCCACAAAGAAACAATAAGTACATAAATTGACAGCAAGAAAACAATTTCATAAAACTAAATCTTTCTTGATAATGAATTAATGTTTTTTTTTATTTTTTATTTTTGAATCAGAATTTTTTTTTTCAGATCCTCTTGTTTTCTTCTTTCTCTTCTTTGAATCCTCTCTGGTTTTTTTTTTTTTCGGTTCCTCATGTTTTCTTCTTTATCTTCTATCAATCCTTTCTGAGTTTTTTTTTTTTTTTTTCAGAATTATCACAAACTGAAAATTAACAACTAGTATTTGAAACAATTAGAATAAGAAAACCACAAAAAAATTCATCCAAAACTAGCCTTGAAAATAAGGCCCATGAATTTTGACTCAAAAACAATAACAAAGATAGGCAAACCTGACTTAGAGCTTTGTTCTGATACTAAATGATGCGAACCCCGCCAAGAATAACGAGACCTGTCACAATTAGGCACCCAAGATCATTCTACAATTAGATTTGCATGGGAAACTTTGACCTATTGCTTCAGCAAAAAAAAAGAACCTCGATATATTTGACCTCAATCCTTTGTTTAACGCGAAACAAGAACCTCGGTATAAGTAAGACGCCACAAATGGTAGTGGAAATTTGTTTGATAAGTCGATGGTGAATGCCACTGAAAATTCTTATAAGTTTGAATAGTTCGTCAAAGAACCAAAGAGAAAATACGCTCTCAATTTGCTGAATAATGATCTACCTTTCATTGATACAAAGACGTCTAGTAATAAGCTTAATGTTACAAAAAAGTTCCTAAAATTAGCTATCTTAATTAAGACTAAAATCTGGTAATTAAGGCTAAACGAAAAAAAAAAAAAAAAAAAAGAAGGAAACTATCAACCCCCTTAATTGGCTGATCACAAAACATGTCAATTTGCTTGGTGAGATAAGGCTTGGCTTTGATCGGAATCTTCTAAAGCTTGAACCATGCTGATGCATTTGGGATTGCACATGTAAACCATGCTCAATGGGCCTCCACAAATTTGATTGAAACCAAATTTCTTGAATCAACCTATTAAGTTTCTCTTTGTGTCTCTTTGCTCACGCACTTGTAATCGAACTAGTGGGAACTTGAATTGGTTACTTTGAAGCATACTTTGATTCGCATCATAATGCATCTAATTTCTATCCTTAAAAAAAAAAAAAAGGAAGTGGCGGAAAAAATATGAAAGAGTTGGTACACGATCCCTAATTGATGATCATGCATGATCAGATTTATGTCATGTATACCTTATGTGTATGTTATTCAACAAGAAATTAATTAGAATTTTGCTACCTTGTTAGGATAACTTAGTTGGTGAGAAGGGAAAGATCAAAATATAAGTTTCTCAGATTTGAAATCTGAGAGGTTTTCTTTCAATGAACAAAATGAGTGTTTTCTTTCAACTTGATAAAAGATTAAAATAAAGTGTTAAAAATTAAAAGATATAGAATTATTCTTTTTATTTAATAATATTAAGATGGGAGTTTGGTAAAAAAAAAAAAAAAAAAAAAAGGGATAGTTTTTCAGTGGCGGAAGTTAGGTTCTTTAGATATCAATTGCTCTCTCGTTATTTACAACTCTAGGTCCTTGAAGCAAGTTAAAATGTGAATTAATAACCTTATGTAAAAAAAAAAAAAAAAATCAATACTAACATATTGAAACATAGAAATGAAAACAAACATTCTACCCCAGCGTGAAATTGGAGTTTAATAAGTACTTTAATTTTCATTGACCCCAAAATCAAATATAACCTGATTTTACCCAAATGTAGTACATAGTAATATATTTATTTATGTCATGAAGAAGCTTCTTGGCCAGCTTCATTTGCATAATTAGATTTTCTCAACCATTTGTCAGGTCTCACGCTTAATAGAATGTTACGACTGTCGCTCTTATATGGTATAGAGTTTTTCATGTAAATATTATATATATATTTTAAGACATCCCTGAATTTTTAAAATTGGCAATTTATATATTTACTTTGTTTAGTACACCATTTTTTTTTTACCTATTTTTCATTTTTATTTACTTTTTTTATTGTGTTTTATCTTGTATAAATTTGAATTTACTATTTGAATAATGTTTTTAACCAAAAATCCAAACATGAATTTAGTTCTTAAAATTTTTTTGCTTTAACAATCAACCCCCCAAACTTATAATAATTGACACTATAGGCACTTTTATCATGTCAATTGAATTTTGGGCCATTTTTAATACGTGACAACCCAAAAAAAAAAAAAGAAAAGAAATTGTCGATCGTTTTACTTAATTTTCAAACAATTTATTTCAAAGTTTAGGTTCAAAATTGAATTATGACATTTCAAAAAAAAAAAGTTTAAGTTATGATTGAATTAGTCTCAAGTTTGAAAATTAGTAAATAAGCTACTAGCAATGCCTTTCTTAGGTTATCATTAAAGAAATTAAAGAATAAAATAATTAAAATAAAGAAAGAATTAGAGAACACAAAGATTTTTAATGTACGTATGTCTATGTCTATGAATTAGGAATAATAAAAAAAATTTACTAGTGTAGAGTATTATGAATGGACTCTCATATAAATACAAGTTTACAGTGTATATAAATATTAGATAAGTTTCATAATACTAACAAATCTATTGAAATCAACACATATCATAAAATTTGATAATTACAAATAAATCAAAAATTTCTAATAAAAATAATTATATACAAAATAATAACTTTTCTTAATAGTCATGTACTCAAATCATGTAAAAAACAAAATAAAAAATAAAAAAACAGTCCAAAAATTTAATGGGCATGAGCAAAAAGACACCATTAATTAACTTCAGGAATTATTTCATCAAATTCATAAATGTTCAAAGGTGTCGTTACCCAATTTTGTGCAGACAACTCTTCAGTGATCATACAAAATATGTATATATATGTTTATATATATATATATGAGTATGCATATTCTTTCGAAATTCGTTATCCTGGTATAGTTTCTATAATTACATTGATAAGTAATAAGAAGTGTGAATTTTTTCAATAAAATGAAAAGTTGGTTCTACAGAAAAGTAAACATGAATAAGGAAAGACAAAAAAAATGAGGGAAAACAAAAGGTTTAACATCGGTTCATCTACAAACGAGGATAAAAAGGATAAATCACTATATATTGAGTAGTATTATTAGTAGACCCTTATATAATTTGGAGTTTATATATATATATATATTTAAGTTACACAAAAGAGTTGAGTCTCCTAATAAAATTAAGAAATTTGCTATTTATTGATATAAAAATTAATATAAATAAATTCAAATCTTCTATATTAAAATAAATTAATCTAAAAATTAAAAAAATCATAAAATATCATTTCAATAAATATTTGATAATATTTCAAATCTTGGTATATCCATAATGTGGTCGTCGTGATCGAGGCGATAGAAAAGGACGAAGGTAAAATCCCAACAATAAAGGGGGCTCATGCAGATATATGTGTCAGTGTCCAAAGACATGGAGGTCAAATCAACCAAATGAAAATAAAGGCCTACGCATGTGCAGTACATATGTTTGGTCACTACCAAATCAAAAATCATACTGTAGTTGACGTCTAAAATGGTTAATAATGGCCAGAGTTGGTACTCCATAATCCTAGACCTACAGGATCATAATTGATCAGCCGCTTCCACGTAAGGATGTGTTATTAGCTTTCAACTTTTAAGCTCAATGTCGATGCAGCAGATTCACAAAGAAAATTCTTTAGACAATGTTGGTATCGTCATCCAAGACCATGTGCGGTGAAGAAGTAAAAAATTTTAGTGAGGAGACGAATAACTACATAATTTCAATTTTCAGAAGAGTAAATTGAAATTTTTAACTTTTTAGAGAGTTACACGTAAATTTGAGTCAACTACATGAATAAAATGATAAACGAGAAAAAATCAAGGGTCCCTGACCATGAGGACACTTCATTTGGGGAACATTCCAAAAATTTAGTGGTTGCCTTTTGGTCTCTTTACTTGAACTAATTGCTATCGGATAAGGAGTTTTATTTACTGTAAATAGTGGTTTACTATCTCGACTTATTGAGAGTGATCGTAAATGAAATATGTCCCATTTGCAAAAAAAAAAGGTAGAAACAAACGCTACCTTATCATGCTATGCATCTAACCCTAAAAGAAAATAATAATAATAGTAATAACTGGGGTATTATTTAGGATTCTCAGCATTATTAATTTAGATCTTTAAAAGGATTTTTCAAATTTACCGAATTTAGGTGTGTGAGAAATCAAAATCTTTGTGGCGATCATTTTCATTCGAGAAATCTTATAAAGCAAAAATTTTAGACCTTCATAGAGTTTAGAAAAATCATTTGAAAGGATTTTAATTTCTAAAACCCTTGAATTGTATATGAGAGATAGTGAATAGACTTAATTAAAATTGACGATTATAATGGATTATAATGGTCTTTAATTTTTTTAATGTAAAAAAAGAAAATTATTAGTGCCTTTTTATCTCTTATCTCAGTCACTATCTATAAAAACAACCATATGATGGCCCACTAATTTAATGAAAATGACATAATTTAATTCTACTCAAACAATCGGCCAAATTTTATGCAAACTACTATGGTTACGACATTACACAGCCCCTTGGCTGCATAATTTTAATTAGAAATATAAGTAAACTGACAATATATAGTAATATTGGTGAAATGTTTTTAAGAAATAAATAGGATATTTAAAAGTTAAACGTGAAGATGGTAGAAATCCTATAAAAGCTATAGGGATTTCTACTGTAGGGAACAATTCTTTTTCCAATTTAATAAGGTAAAACTCCAAAGCGTTCAATGGAAATTCAAAGCTTCTCTAAGCATTTCACCAAGGGTGGAATTTATAACAACAAATTCTATGATGGGACAAGACCTCTATCCAATGAACATCATGGAGAAACCGTCATAACGAGTGTGAAAACGGGGATTTTAAGTACGGGAATTTTTTGAGTGTTATAATACCAACTTTGTAAGAAGAGGGTTATATAAAGCAAGGAAGAACTTGAAGGGATTGGAAAGGATTTTAAAGCATCCTTTAGAAAGTGCAGTGAAGAAGGATGAGGAAAATCTTATGTTCAAAAACGATGTATGCCAGAATTTAAGAGATGAGTTTCCAATGCTTCATTTCGTAGCTTCTTACCGTATTTGATTTGGACCATGGCCCGGGTAATAGCTTTGTCTCCATATAGATTTTGTCATAAATTATAGAAAACATTTATTAAAAAAAAAAAAAGGAACCTAAAGAGTAATTAGTATGGTTTTAAAATATTTAAATAATATACCATTTTTATAGTAAAATGCTATTTATTTACTCAAAAAATGCTATATTTCAAATATTTTAAAACCATGTTATTTACTTGTTTAAGTTTTTTTTTTTTCAAGGGTAAATGGCAAAGTTAATCCTTACTTTTAAGTATATGTAACTATGGTCCTTTTTTTTTTTTTTGGTAGGTTGAGAGAATCTAAACTATTAAAATGTTACCACATTAATCCTCTTTGTTAATTTTTGTACGGAATTCATTATTGAGCATCAAATTTTGATCAAAATTACTTATGGATTTTGTTCCAAAATTAGTGGAAATGACTATTATAATATATTTTAATAGTTTAGGGCCATTAAAAAAAGGGAAAAAAAATAAAGTTTCATGAACCTAAAAATTTAGGGATTAAATAAGCTATTTAACCTTTTTTTATAATACTATTTACTATAATTTCTATAAATTTATTGGGGAGTGAATTGAAACAAAAAATTGTAAGAAAAAAAATTTTGGGGCCAAAGTTTGAAGAAGCCCCTGGGTTGGGCGCGCTACTCAGCCAAGTAAAATGTTTTTTTTTTTTTTTACTTCTATTAAGAAATGAAAATTCCATATTCGAATGTTGGATTACAAACTTATACACTCACGTACTCAACCAATTAAGCTAACCCCTATTGACCTAGCTAAATACTATGTAACAAAGAAAAACCATAATATTCCAATTGGCATGTGGATAGTTTTTTTGGCAAGGACTCTTTCTATATGATTTTTTTTTTTTAGTTTTATGTAAATAATGATGACGTCTTCATCATCTTATTTGAGTGTTATATTTCTATTTGTTAATTCTAGTAACACGAGGTTTCCCCATCTTTTGCATTGGTGGTTCCCAAGTTGCTTCTATATGGAGTTAGTGATGATCTATGGCCCTCAATTGGTCGAGGAATTCTATTATCGGGGTTTTATCAAAAAGAACTTTACATATATCCGATTTTAGTATGCTAAGGTGTATATCGGACCTCAAGTGTACATCTTTCCCTATAAGTGTCATCAAACTTTACCAAGGGATCCATTCTTATAAAAGGTTTTTGTCTTATGTATTACAAGTTGTTTAATATATTGTATGCTTTTGTATCTCCTTAATGAGCTTATTGAATTTTCACCTTACTTCAAGAGATAATGAAGAAATAAATTACATTTTTACATTAAATAGCTAAAGTAAATAGATTTTAAAATATTTATAATAAATAGGTAAATAGAGATTAACCTAGTTTACAATTCCACAATAATCTACAATTCCACCCACTCCACATCAAATCTTGAGGTGTGATAACTCTATAAAAGTAGAGTTATTTTCACTATTTTTGTTCATCTAATTGACTATGTTCTTGAGAATTTTAATTTATTTTAAGTTAATTTAGTTTAATTTTGCTTAATTTTAATTAATATTACTTTATTTTGGTTTATTTTGTTTTGCATAATTTTATTTTTATTTTATTTATGTTAATATTAATATTAATTTATTGTTATTTAGTTTCCCTTTAAATAATTAAATGTTCCTCATTGTGTAATTTAATTAGGTGAAATTTGGAGGCAAAAAGGTCATTAATGGCTTAAAAATGGATTAAATATTCAAATTTACACTTAGATGATCTGAAGCCTACGCACGGAGCTCCACATGCTGCCACACTCGCCTTCAAAACCATAGGATCAAGCCGCCAAGGTCCCAGATCCAACGCATGACTTCTACACTTGATAAGGCACGTGCGTGCTATTACAGTCCTACTTATTAGGTGCGATTGATTATCATAAGTGCACAGGTCATGAACAAGTAATAAAGAGTGCATCATAATGGTTTCAAATTTTGTAGATCCTCAAATGGTTTCAAATTTGCTATTTTCACCATTGATTATTTTACTAAATGGGTCAAAGCTAAACCATGCACAACCATAACTGAAGCTAAATGTACTAACTTTATTTAAAATAACATTGTGTCCAGGTTTAGTGTTCCTCATTTACTTATTTTTAACAATGGCAAGCAATTCAAGAATGGAAATTCCTTGAAGTTTTGTGATGGGTTGGGCATACGCTAGAGCTTTTTGTTAATCTCCTATCCTCAGGCAAATGGTTAAGTCGAAGCTGTTAATAAGATAATCAAGGTGACTCTCAAACGAAGGCTTAACAAGTATAAGAGAAGATGGGTAAAAAAACTACTAAAGGTGCTTTGGGCTTACCGCACGACGGCAAGAACAACCATTGGAGAAACATGTTCTCCCTCGCTTATGGAATGGAGGCTGCCCTCCCCATTGAGGTAACATACCCTACAAGCAAAGTCATTCACTTTAACCAAGAGTCAAATAATGAGGCCACGAGATTAGAACTTGACCTACTAGAAGAAAGGAGAATATGGTCTTAATTAAAGCTTGCCACGTATTAAAGAAGGGTAACAAAGTGCTACAACAAGAGGGTAAGGAAGCATTTGATGTAAGAGATTTTGTTCTGCCAAACACTAAGCCTAAGACCAATAACACTCTCGGCCCAAACTGGGAAAGCCCTTATAGAATCAAGGAAATCATTCAATCTCGAGCTTGCAAGTTAAAAATCTCAATAGCAAGATGATTAAGCATACTTAGAACCCTGAACATTTGAAGAAATTCTACGTTTAAATTGTGTCAGGTTTGTTCTAGTTTGTCTCATTGTATTTCAATTTTTGGATTGTATGTTTTGATTGCTTATAAAATAGCCTTGGATTATCTGTTATCTTCATCAAATGAAAAGCCCAACTAAGGCCACATTTGCTTTGTTACTAAGTTCATTGAAAATATTAATCTACATCAATCACTAACAAAGCTTACTAAATTGATTAATCTGCATTAATCACTCTCAACAAGGGTGAGGGCAAGGAAAGATACCAATTAAAGTTCTAAAATCCCAAAAGACCATTCACTTGTTACACTCGAGCCTACGTCAACTTAATAATTGTCAAAACAGAACAATGTTATCTCTTAATAAGAAGGCAGGGTGAGTGCATACATAGGCCCCTATACAAAAAACCTCATAAAATAAACAAAGTGTTCAAGAAGAATTCTATACTTAGAAAAATTTTCTTCAAGTATTTCAAGCAAAGTTTAAAATGATGACAACACATAACAAATGAATGAGGAGTAAAAAAGTGCAAATCAAACAAAAGAAAGCAAATTAAACAACGTAGAATAGCAAATAGAAAAACATAATTTAAACTACAAGTGTATCAAATTGTCTTGGGTTTATGCCAAGTTAACACAACAAAATAAAGGTTGCAAGTTAAAATTAAAAGGCATGTAGGCCTTAGTTGTCCACTCTATCACCATTGCCACCCTGAATGTCCGTGGGATGTTCACCCTCTCCCTCCACATCATTTTCTTTATCCTTGTCACCTAATGTGTTCTAATCAAAGATTAGGTCCTTCCTCTTTATTGCGATGTAGATTAGTTGAGTAGCTGAATCCATCAAGGTGCATTTCATCACTATAAACTCTTCTGATGCCTTATACTCTTAATGGTTCTCTACTTCATAACTTCAAATTCCTTTCTAGTAAGAAATTCTTCAATAATGTTGTCTCTATGCCTAGCAAATTCTAAAGAGGCTAAATAAGCCTTAACAGCAAATTGGGGTCCCTCTTGATGTTATTCTTTCTTTTTGGAAACAACTTTAATCCTCAAATTTTAGAGATGATCTTCCAAGGATTGGAATTTTCCTTTCTCTAACTCCAGAACTTTGGTAAACTTCTTCTTGGCCATGTAATGAGCCTTAACCTGCTCTGTAAGAGTCTTCTTGGTTTTCTCTACATCAACATTACACTGAACAACATCAAACAGGTCCTTATATTGGCAAGGAAAGGTCGAGAACGTACAAGAAATTCAAGAAACTTATTTTTTTAATAAGAAAGGATAATAAGTTGGAGAAAAATAAGGGAAAACTTACCCAGAGCTACATTCTAATATACTCTTGATACTGGTCCAGTATGAAGAGTTCATAATGGTGAGTCAGTCTGTCTTATAATGCAAGTCATAATTAGCCTGGTAGATGAGGCTAAAACAAGAAGGAAGTCTCAAGGACTGATTGATGACAACCTTTGGGATGTCAAGAATATCGAACTCCTTATTGATAACCTCAGTAAAAGGTAGTGGAATGGGAACCTATCACTCTTTGGGAAGTCTTAAGTTTTCTTGGACAGAATACCTTTACCTTTTCTACGCTAAGCATCTGAAGACGCTTCAATGTCAATAAGGGTGGTCTGGTGGGAGCCTTAGTGTTAAGGAGATAGCCCAGAACCTTTGGATTGCCCGATGGAATCTTCATTCCTTAATAGCCTTTTGTTGCACCAGTATCAGTCTCTGATGAAGAGCCAAAACTCTTCTTCTGCTTCTTGTATAGGGGCTGCTCCATTGATTTGTCACTGCCTATTAAGTTTTAAGGGAGCTTAAACTATATACGAGTCACGACTGCAGGTAATTCATGTTTGGATACCATTTTAGCATCAACTTAATACACCTGAATCTAAAATAGAAACTGCATAAATCAAAATCAAAGATAAGTATCAATCTTAAGTAAAAAGTACAAAAAGATCTTTATGTCAAATAGTTACTTACTAAATTTCCTAAACTTGGACCAGATCATATGGGAATTAGGTCCGTCAACAAGATGTGAAGCATAATCTCTATCGATAAAAAAAAATAAGCTTCTAATCATGGGAGGACCTTAAAAGACCAATGATAAGACCCGAAATGGCATTCTTAGACCGAGAGTAGGTACTAAAATAGTACCATCCATCATTCCCTAGCGAGGATCATAGGCTGTAGACATAGAAAAATTCCTCCAAAGAAAAGTCTCTCTTAAAGTGCTTGTGCAGAATGATCCATGCCCTAACAAAAATTATCCAATTATTGGGGATGAGACAGGCAGGAAAGATGTTGTGGATAGAGCAAAACCTTTTTTTAAAAGAACGAAATGGTAATGTTCAACCATAAGTAAAACACTAGGTATACATAGCTGTATAGTTTGACAGAGGGTTATGGGCTCTGTATTCGAGGCTAGGAAGAAGACAGTGAAAAAGCCATCCTCTATGTCAGATCACTTAATCTTTGATGTGTAATACTTCAAAGTAAACTCTAGTTTCCTCACTACAATGATATCTCCTCCAATTGTTGTAGTAGTTTCTCCCTCTGTCGCTCCAGCTGTCAACCCCTGGTAGTGTTAGGAAATGTCCTAAGCATTAGAGACATTTTGATGTATTCATTTTGAACTGGATAATAAAATTATATATAGAGGTTATTCATTACATTGCTATCTGTCCTCGTCTTATTTATATGTTAAAAAAGTAAATGTAAGTAAATATGGCTCACTGACTGCTTGTGTTAAAACTGTTAGAACGTTGCATGCAATAGACTTTTGTATGCGAGAAGACAATGTTCTAAAGTTAGCGGTCTAAACTATGGTCTGTAGTCTATGGGGTTAGACCGAGCATCTAACTCATGTTAAGACTATTATGTTGTCTAAAACCTTGGAGGGGACGGTTTGTCTTGACTGTCTGGAGCTGGACTCCCAAGTAGAGACATAGATATGTTGTTTGGTGGTGACATATTAGACCGCGACTAAAGCGTGATTGATCTACGTAGTCTGCTATGACTGGATCAATCTGCTTTTGACGTTCATTGTGCAATAACCTTAATCCTTAGTAAATGAACTACTTCATGTATATGACTTGTGTACTTTGATGTTCCAATGGCTAAAGCGTCTCAGAGGTAGTAAGCTTATAGACCGGTTCGTTGGGTGCATGACTTGTATACGATGAAGGGTTTGTTTGCAGATATCGGAATCATAGCTCTAAGGAGTTAAAGGTATCCTCTTAAAGGCATTATACTGAATGTGAAAATGGACAAGGCCTTGGGTCGTCTGCTGGGCGGATGACTTCTTATTCACATATGGTGAATAATCATTTTCTTAATTCGGTAGTATAATGGAACTTTAAGATAGCCTGATCAGTAGGATTAAACGGACTTTGACCTAAGGCTGATCATGGATATCATATGAGGGTTTTGCATATATGACAAGGTCATTGAATAGTAGCTCGTCACAGGCTTAAGTCATACGGTATATAATTGGGAGTTCAATTTTAGGTTTATAGTGGTGTGACTCTGAAACTAGTGATCATATGATTGAGTTGTTCGGTAAAGAATAATGATCATATGGATTTGCGGGAGTCCGATTATATATGTCCAATCAGTCCCTCTACTAGCTCCACATAATTCCTTAACGTTTGGCAAATTGATTTGTGTATGCTATTGGCTAGTTTATTATGCATGGATGGTGATGACACAGGATTAGGATGGTAGACAAGATTCTCTCCGGTTGGATTCAGATTTTGTTTTGGATAATAGAGTATACAATTATTCGAACTCCAAATAAAGTTGCCATGATTTTATTTGAGATTGGATTGGAGTTGTAGAAAATTATCCATGAGAACAAGAATTTGAAACACAACCATTTTGTGGATTTTGAAATTTGAAATTTGAAATTTGAAATTTGAATTTTGAATTTTGAAATTTGAAATTTGAATTTTGAATTTGAAATTTTAATTTGAAATTCGAATTTGAAATTTGAATTTGAAATTTAACTTTGAAATTTGAATTTTGAATTTTGAATTTGAAATTCGAATTTGAAATTTGAAATTCAAATTTTGAATCACAGTCCAAGTGGGATTCGAATTTGTTGTGGAAAATCCACAAGGTTTGAAATTCGAATTTGAGTTGGATTTGGAGAGGATAATCTTGTTAGAATCCTACTTGAATTTTGAATCAAAATCCCAACAAACTATGGGCAAAATTTTGAGGATAATCCTCAATGGAATTTCGGTTTTTGTGGATAAGATTCAAGGGAAAAATTCAAGTTTCAATCCCAGTTGAATTTGGATTCTCTCCTCCCTGAAAAGTGGCTGAAATTTTAGAGATAATCTCCTAGGAAAATTCGGTTATTTTGGATAGGGTTAAGATAAGATTCAAGCTTGAAAATCCTAGTGGAATTTTGATTCTTCCTTATCCTAAAAGTGGCCGAATATTTAGAGAAGATTTTCTCCTAGGAAATTTCAGATTTTTTGGTTGAAAAAGGGAGATAAAATTCTAGTTAAAATCTTTTTTAGATTTGGATTGGATTTATCCTAAGAAAACCAAATTTTATTGTTGGATTTTCCCATGGAAAAATTCAGATTTTTTGGTTATGGATAAGGGAGAATATCTTTTCCTAATCCAATTTGAATTCAGAGAATCACCTCATGCAGGTCTATAAATAAAGGTCCTGCCACTCCAGTTCTTTCAGACCACAGACTCTCAGGTGAGCAGGCTTATTGTTGCACAGCTCATCGTGACAATAAAGTTCTTTAGAGATCTGGGTGGTCAGAAGAAAACTAGCAGTGCTAGCATACCGATCGAGGTTCAGAGTGCCCACACACTCAGCCATTCGAGAATTGGAGAATAGTAGAGAAGGCTAGTTGGTTGAAGCCTTCGGTCATTCTCCTTCTGCAAGATTGGCGTCCTTGAGGTATGAGTTTTAATTGTTGTTGGTTTATTGTATATGGCATCATGAGATATTTAACGATCTAAAAAATTTTTATTGTTCCGCTACGCTACTCTGATACGTTTTTAACGATTTATTTTCCTACAATTAGTATCAGAGCCATCTCATGACTATGCCATGTACATAAATTAGATAATTACTTAGTCTTTTTATTTATGTATGGATTTGATATT
The DNA here is from genome assembly GCA_035233585.1 of Antiaris toxicaria. Taxonomy (NCBI): domain Eukaryota; kingdom Viridiplantae; phylum Streptophyta; class Magnoliopsida; order Rosales; family Moraceae; genus Antiaris; species Antiaris toxicaria. The sequence goes on from CP141165.1 coordinate 17,923,226, forward strand.
TAGAGAGTGGCATTCTAGGGTTCCTTTATATTGTTATCATGGATTATGTATAAAGTATGTTATTTTAATTTTTTGAATTATTATAAGCATGCTTGTTTATGCCGATTATGGTTCCTTATAATTTAGAAAAATTGTATCTAGGAATTTTTATGTAACCATGGGAGCAGTTTATTAACACTGTAATTTTCCCATGGATTTTAATTTTTGTCTCTTAGAATTTTTATGATTAGAATTTTGTACACTGGAAACGGTTTAGGAAATTTTATGTAATTATTCTTGGAGGAGATTGAAGATTGAAGACCGTAATTTATTTTTTCCAAAAGTTAAATTTGATTTAAAGATTGAAATTTTGATTGTGCAGAAAATTTCAATTTAATTGGGATTCAAATTAATTTTTGGAGATCCTAATAGGTAAATTAGAATATGGCATGAAAATCAAGACACGACCCCTCGGGATAGGCCGACGGGCCTTGGTGGGGCTGCAGCTCCTGCCCTCGGGCAGGATGGGGCTGCGACAGCCCCTGTGCAGGCCAACACCACCCACGGTTGCCGGCCAAGGGTGGCTGAGGCCTGCCCAAGGCTGGCCGCAGCCTGGGCATGCAGCCTCTGGCTGCAGGTGCTGCCTGTAGCCTGCCGGCTGCTGTGCCCAGCCTGGGCGTGCAGCCTGGCGCTGCAGGCTTGGCCTGCAGCCTGGCAAGGCTGCACATAAGGGGCAGCCGTGGGCTGCCAGCCCCTTAGGGGTTGGTGGCTGCCCACGGCGGCTGCAGCCTTCGGAGGCGGCGGTACGACGATCTAGAAAATCAAAAAATTTTGATTTTTAAATTAGAAATTTAATTTTAAATCATGTTTAAAAATATGTAATTGAAAATTTGAAATTTTTGAAATTACATATTATTACACATGATGTTTAAAATTGTTTAAAATTTGAATTGGAAATTTAAATTTGAAATTCGAATTTGGAATTTGAATTTGAAATTTAAATTTTTGGAGATTTAAATTTTAAATAATTCTTGGGATGAGAAATAAATGGAGAGGCTACATAAAGATGGATACAAGAAGACGGAACAGAATTCAAGACCCAAAGAATGCTTTGGATGGAATTTTGTAATCTTTATTTTCTTTGTTCTAGGATGGAACCATAGCTTGGTTATTCTGTCAATTATTTTTTCTATGATATGTCATGGATGTATAAATATGTATTGATGGATGTTTTGTATGCATATTTGATAACATGTCATATAGGATAGGTGAGTGTCGCTCATACTGTATTGATCATACATAATTTTTCAAAATTTTCATGTTTTTCAAAATAGTGAGGGGGAGAGGGTTTCAAACAAAACCCACGACCTCCATTGTTGATCCATATGTGAAAGCATGGTAACGCCTCGCGTCAGTTCTGCCCTGACCACACCCCTCGGTAGGTGTTTACTACCGCCAGTATACTAGATTGGATCTCCTATGTGGAAAACGTGTTCGGGTACGATCCTATTCATGACCGCCCCTCGGTGGCTTGGTAGGACGTGGATCGGGCTACGTAAACAATGGTTATACACTCAAGACTCGTTTAGTTATTAACCTTCCCTAGAAGCTCTGTTAATTAAACTGGTGGCCAAATAAACGGTTATTAATATATGTCTTAACCTTGGAGGATTTAAGGTAACATATATTAATTGTACGGGGTCCATGTTCCGGCTATTTGTTTTCATGACCACCCCTCGGTGGCTTGGGGCAATAGGTGCTGAGAATTACCATTGCAATGCTACATGTTTTTCAAGTTTCATGTAGGAACATACTTGTATGTTTTATTTGCTAAATTATCTGTATATTTGCTTGGGCTTTGTAATGATGTCTAGTATAATTTTATTTCAGTTCAAAATGTCACCGACATCCCTCATTTCAATACTTACTAAAAATAAGCTGAATGGCGATAATTATAAAGACTGGAAAAGAAATCTATTAATAGTTCTCAGCTGCGAGAGACATAAGTTCGTACTGGACGAACCATGCCCACCTGGGCCCAAACCTGACACACCACTTGAGGAGGTCCCGGTTGCCTATAATCGTTGGAGAAAATCCAATGAGATAGCTCGATGCTACATCCTTGCGAGCATGACGAGTGCTTTACAAAAGTAGCATAAGACTTATCAAGTTGCTGGGGAGATCATGGAAAATCTGGAGGACATGTTCGGAGGCCAAGAAAAATTGGCTCGACAGTCCGCTATCACCAGTATTATGAACTCTAAGCAAAAGGCGGGTACTCCGGTGAAGGATCATATGATCACTCTAATGGGATTATTCGCTGAGGCTGCCGAAAATGGTGCTGAGTTGGACTACAACACCCAAATCGAGATGGTGTTCAAGACTCTGTCTAAAGATTTTGTGGGGTTTAAGGCCGCATACAATCTGGCGACAAAGGAGTTAGGACTAACCGAGCTCATGAAGTAACTACAGGCTTATGAGCAGATGATCAGGGATGAGGATGCGGTCCGACCTAAAGGAGGCCAATTTGGCAGAATTTTCCAATCCCTCACGGAAGAGGAAGAGGCCAAATAAGAAGCAAGTGGCTTCTAATTCTTCTAATCCTCCTGTCTCAGACAAGAAGAAGAACAAGAACAAGAAGTCAAAGGACCCTAAAAAGTCCAAATGCTTCCATTGTGGGAAGGTAGGTCACTTTAAGAAGGCTTGCCGGGAATTCCTAGCCGGCAAGGGCGAGGAAGGTAAGGAACTTCATTACTTAGAAGCATGTTTGGTGGAAGAATCGAAAGACACTTGGGTCATTGATTCGGGCGCCACTAATCATGTTTGTTTTTCTATGTAGGGGTTCGTGGTAACAAGAAGTCTACATGATAGGAGCCTCTCGTTGCGGACTGGAGATGGTAGCTTTATGGTGGCTGAAGCAGTGGGAGATGTTTACCTTTATTTTGATCAATTTAGGTTTATTTTATTGAAAGACTGTTTTTATGTTCTTAATTTTAGGAGGAACCTTATATCGGTAGCTTATTTAATAAAGGATTCTTATTCAGTTTCTTTTAGTAAAAGAGTTGATATTCGTAGAAATAAATCTTTTATCTGTTCTGGATGGATGGATGGAAACCTATATTTGACCAAACCAAAGATGTACTCACTGCTTGACACTGAATTAATTGATAACTCTAAAAGATTTAAAGTTTCTCACTCTAACAAGGCGTATCTTTGGCATTTAAGACTTGGTCATATTAACCAGGATAGGATTCAAAGATTGGTGAAAGACGGTTCTCTGGAATCTCTGGAGGAGGTACGACTTCCCCAATGTGAGTCTTGTCTAGAGGGTAAAATGACTAAGAGGTCTTTTGGAGCTAAGGGTACAAGGGCACAGGAGCTCTTAGAAATTGTGCACACTGACGTATGTGGCCCCATGAACGTCACAGCATGAGGAGGGTTCGAGTATTATGTCTCTTTTATAGATGATTACTCGAGGTATGGATATGTGTATCTGATGCACTGCAAGAGCGAAACCTTTGACAAGTTCAAAGAGTATCGTGCGGAAGTGGAAAAGCAATTGGATAAATCCATAAAGACACTTCGATCTGATCGAGGTGGCAAATACCTCTCCGATGAATTTCTAGGACATCTTGTAGAGAACGGGATATTATCCCAATTGACTGCACCTAGTACTCCACAACAGAATGGTGTAGCCGAAAGGAGAAACAGAACCTTATTGGATATGGTACGGTCCATGATGAGATATTCAATGCTGCCATTATTATTTTGGGGATATGCTTTACAAATGGCATGCTATATTCTGAACCAGGTTCCGAGCAAATCAATTCCCAGAACTCCGTATGAATTGTGGCGTGGCAGGAAGCCCTCCCTTGGACATATGAGAATATGGGGCTGCCCGGCACATGTATTGGATGGGGATGCGAAAAAGTTGGAACCAAGATCAGAATTGTGCATGTTTGTAGGGTATCTAAAAGGAACTAAAGAAGGTCTGTTCTATAACCCGAAGGAACAAAAAGTCATTATCTTAACCCATGCAACATTCTTGGAGGAAAGTCACATGAATGACTTTAAGCCTCGAAGCAAAGTGGTGCTAGAGGAGTTATCGGGTGAAAGAACTGCTCCACAGATTTCGATCTTGGACACAAGTCCGAGTTCCAGTGAAAGACCCGCAGATGATCAACAATTTAAGGTGCCTCGTTGTAGTGGGAGGGTTTCTAAGAAACCTAATTTCTTCATGTATGATGCTGAGGTATACCAGGCCGAGGCTCATGAGCATGAGGATGATCCGGTCACTTATGATTAAGCTGTAAATGATGTTGATTCTAAATCTTGGAAACAGGCTATGAACAATGAGATGGATTCTATGAAATCCAACTCTATTTGGGAACTTGTAGATTTACCGGATGGGATAAAACCTATTGGATGCAAATGGGTCTATAAAAGAAAGAAGGATGCGGAAGGGAGAGTGAAAACTTTCAAAGCTAGACTGGTTGCAAAGGGATACACGCAAAAGGCTGGAATCGATTACGATGAAACCTTTTCACCTGTTGCTATGCTAAAGTCTATCCGTATTCTTTTGTCCATTGCTGCGGCTCTCGATTACGAGATCTGGAAAATGGATGTCAAGACGGCATTCTTGAATGGCCATCTTGAAGAGTGTATCTATATGATACAACCCAAAGGGTTCGTAGTGAAAGGCCAAGGAAGAAAAGTCTGCAAGTTGCTTAGATCCATTTATGGATTAAAGCAAGCATCCCACTCATGGAACCAGAGGTTTGATCAAGCGATTAAGACATTTGGTTTTGAGCAGAACGTTGATGAACCTTGTGTTTATAAACGTATTAAGGATGGAAAAATGGTCTTTCTGATACTCTATGTTTATGATATACTACTTATTGGAAATGATGTAGGGAACTTATCATCGGTCAAGCTTTGGTTACACTAACAGTTTGACATGAAGGACTTGGGAGAAGCTAATTATGTTCTAGGCATTCGTCTCTTCAGAGATCGAAAGAACAAAATGATAGCGCTATCCCAAGCTTCATACATAGATAAAATAATTGACAAATATGTAATGCAAGAGGTAAAGAAAGGCTCACAACCTTCCATTGCCGGTCTAACTCTTTCATTGGATGACTGTCCCAAGACATCAGAAGAAAGAGAGCGTATGAGTAAGGTCCCTTATGTATCCACTGTGGGTAACTTTATGTACGCTATGCTTTGCACTCGCCCGGATATATGTTTTGCAGTAGGTATGGTGAGTCGATATCAAGCAAATCCTGGAACCAAGCACTGGCAAGCTGTAAAGCATATACTCAAGTATCTTAAGAGAATGAGGGATTATATGCTGGTGTATTCTGGAGGGGACCTAACACCCGTAGGATACACGGACTCAGACTTCCAGACTTGTAAGAATTCAAGGAAATCGACATCTGGATCAGTGTTTTTGCTCGGAGGAGGCGCCATTGTATGGAGGAGCGTGAAGCCGGGCTGCACAGCTGACTCTACTATGGAGGCTGAGTATGTGGCTGCGGCTGAGGCATCTAAAGAAGCGGTTTGGCTCCTCAAGTTCTTTAGAGACCTTGAGGTCATTCTGGGTGTTGACAAGCCTATCACACCTTACTGTGATAATACAGGGGCTATTGCCAACACAAGGGAATCTCGGCACCACAAGAGGACCAAGCACATCAATCAGAGATATCCTATTATTAGAGGGCATGCGGACACAGGACAAGTGGATGTACGTAAGATCGCGTCCGAGGACAACATCGCCGATCCCTTTACTAAGACTTTGGTGGCTAGAAGCTTTGAAAGGCTTGTAGAGGCGATGAGGATGTGTAACATGGCACATCTACTGGCTTAGGGCAAGTGGGACATTGTTAGGAAATGCCCTAAGCATTAGAGACATTTTGAACTGGATAATAAAATTATATATAGAGGTTATTCATTACATTGTTATCTGTCCTTGTCTTATTTACATGTTAAAGTAAATGTAAGCAAATATGGCTCACTGACTGCTTGTGTTAAAACTGTTAGAACGTTGCATGCAATGGACTTTTGTATGCGAGAAGACAATGTTCTAAAGTTAGCGGTCTAAACTATGGTCTGTAGTCTATGGAGTTAGACCGAGCATCTAACTCATGTTAAGACTATTATGTTGTCTAAAGCCTTGGAGGGGATGGTTTGTCTTGACTGTCTGGAGCTGGACTCCCAAGTAGAGACATATATATGTTGTTTGGTGGTGACATATTAGACCGAGACTAAAGCGTGATTGATCTACGTAGTCCGCTATGAGTGGATCAATCTGCTTTTGACGTTCATTATGCAATAACCTTAATCCTGAGTAAATGAACTACTTCATGTATATGACTTGTGTACTTTGATGTTCCAATGGCTAAAGCGTCTCAGAGGTAGTTAGCTTATAGACCGGTTCGTTGGGTGCATGACTTGTATACGATGAAGGGTTTGTTTGCAGATATCGGAATCATAGCTCTAAGGAGTTAAAGGTATCCTCTTAAAGGCATTATACTGAATGTGAAAATGGACAAGGCCTTGGGTCGTCTGCTGGGCGGATGACTTCTTATTCACATATGGTGAATAATCATTTTCTTAATTCGGTAGTATAATGGAACTTTAAGATAGCCTGATCAGTAGGATTAAACGGACTTTGACCTAAGGCTAATCATGGATATCATATGAGGGTTTTGCATATATGACAAGGTCATTGGATAGTAGCTCGTCACAGGCTTACGTAATACGGTATATAATTGGGAGTTCAGTTTCAGGTTTATAGTGGTGTGACTCTGAAACTAGTGATATATGATTGAGTTGTTCGGTAAAGAATGATGATCATATGGATTTGCGAGAGCCCGATTATATATGTCCAATCAGTCCCTCTACTAGCTCCACATAGTTCCTTAATGTTTGGCAAATTGATTTGTGTATGCTATTGGCTAGTTTATTATGCATGGATGGTGATGACATAGGATTAGGATGGTAGACAAGATTCTCTCCGATTGGATTCAGATTTTGTTTTGGATAATAGAGTACACAATTATTCGAACTCTAAATAAAGTTGCCATGATTTTATTTGAGATTGGATTGGAGTTGTAGAAAATTATCCATGAGAACAAGAATTTGAAACACAACCATTTTGTGGATTTTGAAATTTGAAATTTGAAATTTGAAATTTGAATTTTGAATTTGAAATTTGAATTTGAAATTCGAATTTGAAATTTAAATTTAAATTTAAATTTGAAATTTGAAATTTGAAATTTGAAATTTGAATTTGAAATTCGAATTTGAAATTTGAAATTCAAATTTTGAATCACAGTCCAAGTGGGATTCGAATTTATTGTGGAAAAACCACAATTTTTGAAATTCGAATTTAAGTTGGATTTGGAGAGGATAATCTTGTTAGAATCCTACTTGAATTTTGAATCCAAATCCCAACAAACTATGGGTGAAATTTTGAGGATAATCCTCAATGGAATTTCGGTTTTTGTGGATAAGATTCAAGGGAAAAATTCAAGTTTCAATCCCAGTTGAATTTGGATTCTCTCCTCCCTGAAAAGTGGCCGAAATTTTGGAGATAATCTCCTAGGAAAATTCGGTTATTTTGGATAAGGTTGAGATAAGATTCAAGCTTGAAAATCCTAGTGGAATTTTGATTCTTCCTTATCCTAAAAGTGGCCGAATATTTGGAGAAGATTTTCTCCTAGGAAATTTCAGATTTTTTGGTTAAAATAGGGAGATAAAATTCTAGTTAAAATCTTGTTTAGATTTGGATTGGATTTATCCTAAGAAAACCGAATTTTATTGTTGGATTTTCCCATGGAAAAATTTAGATTTTTTGGTTATGGATAAGGGAGAATATCTTTTCCTAATCCAATTCGAATTCAGAGAATCACCTCATGCAGGTCTATAAATAAAGGTCCTGCCACTCCAGTTCTCTCAGACCACAGACTCTCAGGTGAGCAGGCTTATTGTTGCACAGCTCATCGTGACAATAAAGTTCTTTAGAGATTTGGGTGGTCGGAAGAAGACTAGCAGTGCTAGCATACCGATCGAGGTTCAGAGTGCCTACACACTCAGCCATTCGGGAATTAGAGAATAGTAAAGAAGGCTAGTTGGTTGAAGCCTCCGGTCATTCTCTTCCTGCAAGATTGGTGTCCTTGAGGTATGAGTTTTAATTATTGTTGGTTTATTGTATATGGCATCATGAGATATTTAACGATCTAAAAAATTTTTATTGTTCCGCTGCGCCACTCTGATACGTTTTTAACGATTTATTTTCCTACAGGTAGATGTTTGTAGTTGATGGTGGAGAACATAATCTTGGGTTGTCGTAGAGCCCTATCATCGGTTTCTTCATCATGACTATCATTGAGAGGAATGATGTTGGTGTCAATGGCGTGCGATTGAACCTCCTCTTCTTGGAATTGATCGAACTTCCCTTAATAAGTAGTTATCTCTATCGCTTGAAGATGAGGCCTTAATAGCCTTCACCCTTGCATCATAGTGAACAATGGACTCAATGACCTCTAGATGCCTAGAACTTAAAGCAGTCATTTTTTACAATCTAAAAACAAGCAAGTTTAAGGTTAAGATCCTATGAAAGGCTATTAACTAACCCTAAGTCCACTGAACACTAAAGGGATAACAGAAAAACTAATCCACATCGAGTACTCAAGGACTTATCTACTTCTATTAAAGAAAATCTAAATTCGAGTTTGAAATTCTCTAGACAGGTTTGGCTTTTCATTTTCCTCAAATGTTTATTCTTTATATTTGATTTTTTTTAAAAAAAAATTATTACAAACAAACATAGAAAATGTAAGAAAAATGGTTTAAACCTAGAAAACAGCTAACAAATGGCTTGAAAATAAAATGAGTTTCCAAAAATCCCTACTAGTCTACTCAAAAGAGGAAAGGAAAACTTACTAAGGAAAAAAAGTTTTGGAAATATTTCAAAAACACTTCAAAAATCCCAATAGCAAGCTTAAATCCTATAGAAATGTAAAGAAGAACATGAAGATATCCTAGATGGAAGAGAGAGGAAATGGAGAAAAATTTGGGCAAAGTTTTGGGAGTGTGTGAATATTTTTATGAATTTCAAAGGGTTCAAGCCACTATTTATAAACTTCTGACAAGGACTCACAACCATTGGATCCAAAGGGTTTGATCCAATGATGAAGGCAAAAGGTCATCATCTGGATGACCAAAATTTTAGGCAAGCAATGAGACTTCCCATCCGTTGATGGAGATTAGAGGAATCTCAAATAACACAATTGCTAATAAAACAACCCATTAGTTGGTTGATTTGACATAATGGGTGCACATCTCAAGGCAAGTCCACATTAACTCTAACCATCATGACTACTCAATAAAAACTTCCTCCGCAAGCTACAAATCGTCTTGAAACAAGTCATCACCTCAATGTCGATAATATCCGTCACTCTTCAACTAGAAAGCTTGAACCATCTCAATGTCAAATACTAAGATGCTTTAAGGTGGGGAGCAATTGTTGCACCTTGATAGAGAAATGGAATTCCTCTACTACGATAAGTATGCAAATATTCTACAGAGAGGAGTTAATAACAAAGCACAATATAGAGTAATCTCTATGCACAAAAATGAACTTAGTGATGTCGAGGTATCATTGGGAACAATACCACACGTTGATGAATCTCGCTTAAAAGTCTACATTGAGATGTGAATGCTGTATAACTCTACTTTGAACATAACAAAATTCTATCAGACAACCACTACTCCACTATGTCCAGGATGAAAGGAGATAACCACCCAATACCACCAAAAGCAAGGCTATTGGGACGTGCAATGCGGACATGTGTCTTGAGAAGAGTAGGGTAGTCGTGGGAAACATTGACAACTATTCAGGAGAGGGGAAAATGAGAGAATAAATATTGTAAACTAACCTGATAGAGGGCAGAGACCATTATCAATAACTAGTGCTCCCCTCTGTATCTTTTCTCAATAGTAAAAAACCCTACCTGAACACAAAAAGGATGTAGCCTATATTAAAGTGAACCTCACTAAATCTCTTTATGTTCGTTCTTTTAATATTTTAGTTGCTTAAATTCATAGAAGAGATAACAAGAGTGCTTTGTGGTGAGGATTTGATGCGTTGACAGGTTTTAACTGTTAACAAATACCAATCCAATAATTAATATTATCTAATTAAAATATTAAGAAATTTATTTATCCATATAAGATTCTGAATTAGATAAATTATCCTATTTAAATTTGTAAATTTAATTTAAAATAAAAAATTAGTTATTTATAATCCTAATACGTAGTTTATAAGTTTGCGAACGGATGCAATTGACATATATTATACAAGTTGTAATAATGACATATAAATCCATTTCAAATTAATTTATTCATTAAATTATTTTCGGTGCCACTGTAGAAAATGCTGAACTCTGGATAATATATTATGTTATAATAGATCTAAATAACTTTTTTCATGGTACATCATAAATGTATGCAATATCCCTATAGGTAATCGATATACAGCATAAGCACATAGTGTAACAACCGAGATTTTCTAACTGTTCTCGGGATCACTGTATAGTAGAAATTTATATATATTAGTATGATGTAAATATATATAAATTTTACTCTAATGATGATTTATTAGAGTTGATAAATGTTTTATGGCTAAAGATATAACGATTTTTGAATCGAAACGCTTCAAATAGTGCATTTTCGATATCAAAAAACAGAATTTTACTAAGACTTAGAATGTGACAAACATAGTCCGCAGATAGAAAATAATGAAATATCTAGGGTTTATGGAGTGTTTTAAACGATATAAATACATCGAAAGGCTCTAATAGCATTTCGGGAGGTAAACTGCGAAATTTGGCCAGTATAGCTTTCGGTCAAAATTTCGACAGATGAAAATTATACTGTAATTAAAGAAAAATCTATACTGTATAAAAAATAATATTTTCTTATTAACATAAGAATTAATGGATGAGATCACATCTTCATTTTGATCCAATGGTCATCAAAAATAGTAAATTTTTAGAATTTCTTTCAAAATTCAATTAAGAAAGAAATTTTGCATTTAATGCAAAGCATGGTTGTCCATGCACGTGGAAGAGGGGGGAGAAACAGCTGTTTTTCAGCTGAAAAAGTCCCAAATATTTTGTAAAAATACCCCCAAGAAATTTTCATTTTGACCCCAAAATTTTTACAAATTGCAAAAAGGCCCCTCAGGATTTGTATAAACTTTTTTCTCTGATTTTTCACATCCCCCACAGTAGAAAAATCACCATTTCCCCTGTTCTTCATCTTCTCCATGTTCCCAAAGCCACCAAAATTTCAAAATTTTCAAAAGTTGCAAATTTTGAAGAAAAAGTGTGAGAAAACTTCATCTTGAGGAGTCTTCGCCTTAAAGTTCAAGTAAGTTCTTCAAAATCTTGTTTTAATGCTTGTTTTTAAGTACTTTTATGCTTATGGGAATAGTGGAACAAAATGGGGTTAGAATGGTTTTGAGTGTTTTGATGAAATTCATGTGGAAAAACATATTTTAAGCTTGTTTTTGAAGTGTTTGTGGGGTTAATTTTTGGAAATAAATGTGTTACATGGGGGAGGGAAATTGACGTGGATGAAGGGTGGAAAACCCTTATGGAATAGTGAGGAATATGTATTGTGAATTAGAAAAAGAATTGATGAGGTTTAGAAGTGTAGAAAGAAAGAAAGACAAAGAAAATTTAGGGTTGTGAGCCAAAAAACTAAGTTTGGAAAATGTGAAAGTTATGTTATATGGAATGCATGGGAATGAATTTGTGATTGTGTATTGGGATTTTGAGCAGGTTTATAATGAAAACTGTGTTCAATAATGCAATTTAAGTTGTTTTGGCACAGTGGGAAAGTAAGGATTTAAGCCGTTATAATACGGAAATTTTCGGACTTATAACCAAGGCTAAGGGTTTAAGAATGATAATGTATATAAGAAATGTTTGAATGCCCTAGTGTTGACCTATAAACATTTCATTGAAAGTCGAACTGTTTTATTATAGGACAACGACTGGAAACCAAGGAAAGGGAACCAAGAGATTAATCTAAGGAAACATTAGCAGATTTCTGGTAAGTTCTGACATTTAAATGTCTAGACATAAACAACTGGAACCCTATGTTGTTTTTGAACTTCAATTCACGTATAGCCTAATTTCTTTGACTAGAAAAGTTATATGTTATTATGAACTCGTTAAAACGCCTAAATTGGTGAGTATACGAGTATGTATTGATGTGTTATGTGTGCATGATTATGTTATATGGATTTTGACCCTAGAATGCATTAATCATGTCTTAGGGTTGATTATATGTGTGAGAAATGGCTTTGGTGTCAAAATGTGTTTAAAAGCCTATTTTAGCCGGAGCCAAGTGCTGGTCAACAAGTGCCCCGACGCTGAGCTCTCGGCCGAAATTTGGTGTTAAAAATCCAATAGGGGTGCCAGGCGCTAGGGTATGAGCGCCAAGCGCTAATGTAAAAATTGGCGGAAGTGCCAGGCGCTAGTGTAAATATTGGCGGAAGTGCCAAGTGCTAGGGTATGATCGCCAGGCGCTTGCACTGGATTTTCAAAAGCGCCAGGCGCTGCAAAGGGAGCGCTGAAGCGCTGAAGTTTTTGTCCAAAGTTTTACAGAAAAATAAGATGAAGGGCCAGGCGCTCCAACTGTTCCAAAAATATATAATTAAAGTTTTGTACCTCATTTCCAGTTCTAATCACGCCCCAATGTTTAAGTGTGTGAATGATGAGTTTTAAACGGTATTTTTGGACTGAATGGGCATAACATTGAGTACATTAATTATAAATATATACACTGGAATAGTTAAGATGTCATAGTAAGTAGCATTGCATAGTAAACAACAAGGTAATGAAAACCTAATGTTTTGGCATACCGGCCTCTCGCAAGGGGAGGTTACCTTATGTCGAAGCAAAAGACATACCATAGATGAGGGAGAGTCAGGGTCGCTCCCAAGCCTCTCTTATAGCGCGCACAAGGTACGACCAAAAAGGGCCCATAGACATAGTAAATGAACATTGTAAATGTAAATTGAACATAATGAACTCCATACATATTTGTTGAGTTGCATTGTGATGTTTTATTGTTTTAAATGTTATGTTGAACTTACTGGGCATGTAGCTCACCAGTTTGTTCGTGTTCAGGTAATCGTGGTAAGCATCTTGTAACCTGAGCCACAGTGTATGGATTGGACTGCAGGGATGAAGTGCCAGTGTCATGATAAAAGGTTATGGACCTGCCAGGCTAATTCCGCAAAGAAAGGGAAAAGGAAAAAGAAAAGTACAATTGTATGATATTGTATAAAATACACTGCTATGTTTGATTTTAACTATTTCTAATACAGTATGATATTATTATATGCAAGTAATATGAAATAGTTTCTAACTATGATAATTTAGTTTTGGAGAAATCGTAGTACTATGTATATCGATGGTTTTCGAAAAAAAAATTCCGCAATCTATTATGTTATGTTTTGAAAAAGAAGAATTAAAGTAGCAGAATTTCAAGTGACGTCTCCCACACAAGACAAGAGGTGTCACATAGTTCCATTTTGCTTTCTCAATTACTCTATCTTAAAGTTCTAACATTTTACTATTAGAAATGCCTTATTTATGAAAATTTGTACAAATAGAATAACATTCGATGACCTATACAACAAAGTGATCAAGTTTTCTTTAAATAATGCTTTTAAAAGGATTACATTTACTCTTATTAGTAAAGCTATATGGATTCCATTTATGTAGATAATGGTCTCATCATTTATTAATCATGCCTATGTGAACCTTCGTTTAGTGGCTCTAATTTGCCTGTGTGGGAACCTTCGTTTATTAAGATTAAGATATATTCATATAAAAAATTATCAAAGCGAAGTGATTTATTTAAATAAAACTGTTTATTAAATTAATTTCACTTTAGGTACGGTTCAATTTATATTCACCACTTGATAAACAATTTTATTTGGAGATCCCATTTCGATGGTCAGGATAAGTCATCTAATTAGGAGTAGAAACTCATCATTATTTTATGAAAGACAAAATGTCCATCTTTGTTTCACAGATTACGGATTATAATACTAGAGCATTGCAATCATATCTTTCCGCATATAAGGCCATATATGCACATTGAAGATTGAACAGTGAATAATTTTGGTGTTTTAGTTTGCTTGTTATATTTATATAATCAATTATATAAAATGATTTGCAAACTACTATAAAAGGGGGTTTAGCGACGACTTTATTATTGTTGTCGCTAATACTTGTTTGTGGTAATGATATGTTGTCACAAATGAAAGTCTATTTATATAAAACATATCATTGTATTAACTAATTACGACGATATGTCGTTGTATTTACTTAATTATTTACGACAACATGTCGTTGCAAATATGTATGGACATAAGTTACGCCAATATGTTGTTGCAAATAAAGTTTGCCGTTAAAAAAAATCTTGGTGCAGAAGTTTTTCTCGTCAATTTGCAGTTATTTGCGATGACATGTCGTCACAAAATGTAGGTTAATTATAGCTGGCATTGAATATTTAATGACATTTGTCAAAGGTTTTTTTAGCGATGATATGTCATTGCAAATGAAAATTTGAAATTTAAAATTTGATGAAAAAATAGCGAAATTTTTGCATTTTTACAATGACATATCGTCGCAAATATTAAATGGTTACAATTGCCATCAACCAACCATTGTCTTTTAATGTTGTAGTATTTGTGATGATATATCGTTACAAATAATTTTGAAATTCAAATTTGACGAAAAAAATAGAGGCTTATCATCGCAAATACTAAACGGTTACAATTCTCATCAACCAACTATTGCCATTTATTGCTTTATTATTTGTAATGATATATCATCATAAATAAATTTGAAATTCAAATTTTGATGAAAAAATGACGGATTAATTGGTGGCTTTTGTGCAATATTTGCAATGACATGTTAAAAAAGTCGTTGCAAAAAAATTTTTGGTAATTATTCCAGAGCATTCGTGGAATATTCACACAGTACATTTAATGACTATGATAAAACAATGTCATTTTTGTCAATATTTGCATAAAACATCATGAATTTTCATAAAACATCATAAATTCATATAAAATTAACCACCTAGTTTTTTGTTCTCTATATTGTGATTTGTAACTATATAGTTACAAAATAATAAAAAAAAAATTCCATACATAGGTGCGACTTGTTGATTTGTATTTTACATGTGTATTCATGAATTACCTTTAGACCTATACGAGGATCGGTACATAGTGATTGATACTTAAATTGTCCTGTTTGGATAGTTTTGTATCGTACTTTATGTATTTGTTATCATATTTCACACGCGCTTTTGGTAGATGTTTCAGTATGTCTTCCTTTGTTCTTTAGGTATGCATACAATAACGCACTTAGGAGTACTAAAGGGAATGTTGTCGAAATTTCTACAAAAAAAGGGCATTGTTGGATGAGTAACATAATGTGTAGATTACAATACTAAATTAGATAGGGATTTACCTTGTAGGTTTGGAGTAAAGGTTTTGTGTAGAATTACAGATGTATATACACATTATATAATTGACTTTAATAATTCTGTATGTTATTGTGTCTACAATTGAAAAGCCAATGGATAAAAGTTAGATATATATGAAGAATAGATTATCTGATGAGTTTTGGGATGAGTTGTCTTCTTTTATCAAGATCACAAAGAACTATACAAATCTCATCGAGCATTTCAGTTATCCCTGCATCAGGTGTAAAAACCATGAGATGATGTCAGTAGAAATAGTTAAGGCATACGTACATCGATTTGACTTTAATACAACGTACACTAAATGGATTCACCATGGTAAAGTTAAACCGATTTCAAGTACTAATTTAGTTATCAATGAATCGGTTGACGAGATGTTTGCAGTAATAAATGACATTGCTGGGATTGATGATAATGATGATATATTGGATGAGACAGAAGTAAGTATAGAAGATAGGCAGTATGATAAATTCAAGGATCTCTTAGTCGAACTACAAGTGAGATTGTACTCAGGTTGCACTAAGTATGCATCATTGAATTTCTTAGTAAAATTGATGCACTTAAAAGTGTTATATAAGTGGCTTAATGAGTGTATGGATTTGATGTTAAAGATTTTGAAAGATGCTTTCCTGAATGAGAGCAAATTACCTACTTCTTATTACAAGTCGAAAAAACTACTAAGTAAACTGGGAATGAGCTATGAAACAATTCATATATGTAAGTATGATTGTGCATTGTCTTGGAAAAAAAATACTGATTTGCAGTCATGTTCAGTTTGTAATACAAGTCAATGGACGAGTAAAAAGGAAAAGAAAGTTTCATGAAAAGTACTACATTATTTCCCCATAAAGGATCAAATGAAGCATTTGTATGCTTTTTGTCGCACTACTAAAGAGATGACATGGCATGTACACAGGCGATCGAAAGATAAGGACTTAATACTGCATCTAGTTGATGGTAAAAAGTAGGAAGAGCTAAATGAAAATCACCCTGACTTTACACATAAATCGAGAAATGTGCAATTAGGATTAGCTACTGATAGGTTCAACCCATTCAGAAATATGAGTTTCTCGCATAGTATGTGGCTGGTGGTCATGACTACTTATAATTTACCTCTTTGGTTGTGCACCTAGGACCAATACAAGATATTAACATTGTTGATATCTAGTCCAAATGCTCTTGGAAAGGACATTGATGTGTTCTTAAGGCCTCTTATGGATGAGTTAAAAGAAATGTAGGATGAAGGGGTTGTTGTGCTTGGCGCTACTTCGAATACATTATTTTGGATGCAGGCTATATTGTTAATAACAGTGAACAACTTCTCTGCCCATAGTAGTTTATCTGGTTAGAGTGGTTAAAGGTATTTAACATATCCACCCTGCAACGATAGAACCCCATCTAAGTGGATAGCAAGTAAAACTTGTTTTGTTGGGCATCGACAATGGCTTCCACTTAATTATAGATTGAGAAACAAAAGTAAGTTTGACGATAAAGTTGAATGATGACCTCCCCCACCTCATAAATCCATTCAATAAATATTGACTTAATTAGATTAAGTTGGATTCAGAATATGTGGCAAACATGAAAAATATAGGGGATAAAAATGTAAGAGACATCTGACAGAGCTTAATTGGATGAAGAAGAGTATCTTTTAGGAATTACCTTACTAGACCTCATTGTTAATATGCCACCATTTAGATGTCATGCATATTGTGAAGAATGAATGTGATAGCTTGTTGGGCATAATTTTGAACATTGATAGAGAAAGTAAGGATACAAGCAATGCGAGGATCGACTTGGAAAACATCAGGGTGCGTAAGGAGTTGCATTTGTATACGGAAGGTGATCATTGGATGAAACCAAATACAATGTACACATTAACCTTAGATGACGCCAAAAAGTGTTGTGTATTTTTAAAGTTAGTAAGGATTTTGGATGGGTTTGCTTCAACTCTTAGGAAACACGTGATCGAAGGGACTAATAAGATTACTGGGTTAAAATCATACAACTATCCTGTCATTATAAAATGATTATTGCCAATTAGGATTCGACTATTCATGAAAAAAAAGAGACTGTTGATGTGATAACAGAATTAAGTAATTTTTTTCAGTTTATATGTTCGAGGACATTGAGAATAAGTGATTTAGAGAAATTCCAATAGGATATTGTATTGATTTTATGCAAATTAGAAATACTTTTTCCTTCAGCATTTTTTTATACTACGGTCCATTTAGTCATGCACTTGCCAAAAGAAGCCATTTGCGGAAGACCAGTACAGTTGAGGTGGATGTCTCTATTTGGATGTTTCCTTGGGTCATTGAAGAAATATGTTAGGAATCGTGCATGACTAGAGGAATCAATTGCTGAGGCAAATATCATCAATGAATCTCTAACCTTTTGTTCAATATATCCAAGTGGTATTTAGACAAGATTTAATAGACTAAGAGAAATTAAGTAGAAAACAAAGATGGTAACATCAAAAAAGTTTCTATCTTTAGAAATCGGTATCATCCAATTGGGATGATGACTCCAATCAAATTAGACAATAATTTGTGAAATAAAGCTGAGTGGCACATATTACACAATTATTTAGAAATTCAACAATACATCGAGTAAATATTACTCTAAATTTCGTTACGTAGTTGTCTTAAATATAATTGTAACATTCACTAAAATTCTCTAATAAATAGTGAACATAAGAAAGAGCTGGAGGAAAGTAGTCATACTAAATCAATTGATGAAATTTAATCTAGGGAATTTCTATGATGGTTTTGGAATAAGGTATACCCTTATTTTATAATTTTGTACATCACAAATTGGATATCCAAATTGTCTAGCTATTCTCAGTTTCTAAGATATTTTATTACTACTGATAGGTATCAAATCTTAAAGATCATAACACGCAAAAAGTGACTGCATAATTGGTTTCACTTTTGTTTGGGTTAAGCATATCTGTTAAAAGCTATTCGAGGTGTGTGGTGAACGGAGTCAAGTATCTAACATATATCAATCGAAATGCCCAAAATAATGGTATTTATATTCGTGGACCAAAGACCCAAACATACTACAGAGTTTTAAAAGAGATTTATGAATCACCCTACATAAACAATAATGTTGTTATTCTTTTCTAGTGTAAATGGTTTGACACTCATCTAGAAAAAAAAAAAAAAAAAGAGAGAGAGAGTTCAGGAATACAAGAATAGAATAAGCATCTTTGTTAAGGACTCATGATACGAGAATGAACCATTCATACTTGCATCTCAAGTAAAACAAGCTTTTTATGTGGATAATTTATTCAACGAGCCAAACTAGAAAGTTGTTGAATATTTTAGACATCGGCATATATGGTATATTCTATAAGCAGATGCGAATGATGTACATACCGACTCTTCAAATGTTGACTTAATTATGGAACTACTAGAGATTGACACGTTGGCATGGAATCGACTGGATGTAAAATCTAATATTGTCACATCTGATGTTGAGGTAATCTTGAAAGCCAAGTCCCCCCTTGCAAAGGCTGACTTTAACATGCTAGGAGAGGATGATGAAACTTTAGAAGAGTACAAAAAAAGGAGTTCGTCGATACTGAAGATGATGATGGCATCAGTGATGGTGATGACATTCAATACATAAGCAACAATGATGAATAGAAAATATATATTGTGATTGTTGATTATTGCTTTACTTATTACTTCTTTTTAATCTTAAAAACAAACATTACTATATAATATGTATAGATTCAAATATGTTTTTTAATTAAATTTAATTTGTTAAAAGGTTGATATGTTTAGTCCAGTCGCAACCTTAGTTGGCTCTTCAGGACGAACGTAGCCTCTACCTAGCTTTTTTAGATTGCCATCACATTGCAAGTCAAGTATGCTATAATTACATAATTATAGTTTTATTAAAATTATTAAATTATTATTGTATAATCAGTAAACTTTAAACTAAATTATCTTTGATTTGTGTTCACGGCTGCAAACACCGCACCTTGACGACATGGAGGTCGAGGGAAGGCGAAGGGTTATGAGATCATAGTAAAAGTGGCGAAGGTCGGAAAAAGCATCCTCAAATTTGGCGAGAATGAAGCTACTTGGAAGGCATTTGGCAAGTGTGGTCTTCGGTTTGATAGTGTGGTCGGTATTCACACTAGAGATATATGTAAGCTATATCACAATGTCTAAAAAGATGTTGACCTTCGTCACAAGAGAAAGATTTAGGAGTGTATGCTGGTATTATTCAACTTCACTAGTATTGAATTTTTTCTAAAGTTATTCATAATAAAATCAATTAACATGTTTACTGTATTGTAGGATTGGTTTAATCTCAATTACAATTACAAGGATAGGATCCTCTATTCTGTAGTTAATAGGGATGCTTCCAAATACTATAAAGATTGAAAGAGCGACCTCCACAACCACTTTAAAGCTCTTGGTGGAGCAGCAAATGAAAAGGCAGTTTGAGCCACCCCCCCCCAACTAACTTCAGGATTCAAGATCACTAGGGTCCCTGCTACGATAGGTTCATATTCGACAAGTTTCAGGTAATTGTAGATCAACAAAGTTGGTGATTGATTATATATAATCATTTCATTTTTAATAATGTTGACCATAATTATAAACAGAAAAGGTCAGAGACAACCAAAAGCAATCGCAGCAACTAGAAGTGGTCCAACTTACATGGTCGCATATCAATTGCCCAACATTGTCAAAAGAAGGTAAGTATGATTTTGTTAATTTCCTGTTCTATGTAAACTTTTCATTGGTAATAGGATAATACTCTACTAACACATTTAAATTATTAGACAGGCTAACATGGGGACCCAATAGCTGATGTTTGCTGTAGATAATTGGGCCGACATGCATCGTCATCAGGATACTTAGGTTAACCTCCAACCTGAGTAAACATTTGTAAGTTTTTTTTTAATATTATAATTTATTATTCAAATTAAACCATGTAGTTATAATATGTGTTTACCTTTTAATGTTTAGCATGCGTTAGAGGGGGAGAGGAAAGCCCAAAGGACATAGTAAGCTTCTAGATCAACTGTGCCACCATCTGTGGATGAGGAAGGAATTACAGAGCATGTCTTGAGTACACATAGAGGTCATTAGATTGGCATAGGCCCTACACTCTCACACAGGATTGTCTCCGGTACTACTTCATCTTTTGGTTCACAGTTTAACAATAGATCTTTAGCTCATGTTGGCTCACACATAGAATAATACTTGTGACGATAGTACGAGCAAAATCTGCAATTGTACGAGAGCAACAAGATGATATAGGAGATGTTGGCTTAGATGCATCTAGATATTCAGTTCCCTACTGTCCCCCTGCCTGAGCCATATGTCTCTCTAGGTTCTTTGCCTCCTCCTGTTACAGACGATGATGATAATAATGATGATGATGATGATGATGATGATGATACTAGTGATGCTGCTATCAATTTAGGAGATTAATCACTAGTTATTATTTATGTAAATTTTTTTACAATTGAATACATTATACTTTATTTATTGGGTTTATTTTTTTAATAAATATATAACTTTCAATTAATTTTTTAAGATTATGATTTATTTTCATTATAATAATTCACATATTTCTGCTTAATTTTGAATTTAAATATATAATAACAATATATATCAATAAAGTTATTAAATTAATAAATAATAATAAATTTAAAACAATTATACAAACTAAAATAAAATATATTTGCGACTACATTTGTCATCGCAAATAACAATTTAACTATTAGTGATGATTTTTAAAAATGTGTCGTCGCAAATATTTTGTACCACGTCAGCTAGATACCACTTATTTGCGATGACATTTTTTATTTTTGTGGTCATGAAAAATGACTGCCATATCAGCCCAACCGATCTTTCGATAATATAGTGACAACGACATTTTAGCGATGACTATCATCGCTATTATTATTTGGATAACGACTTGTTGTCACAAAAAATTCATTTACGACAAGATATTAACATCAACTTATATGTCACAACTTGTCATTACAAAAGATTTATTTACGACGACTTCTTACCTTTTGTGACAACATTATGTTCTCATTAAAAACCCTAATTGTTGTAGTGTAATAATACTAACTAAGTTATGTACCAATCATTGTTTAAGATTCATTAGTTTGGCTAGTTTCAATTTTTCTGGTGCTTTAATGCTCATTTGAATTTTCTACTAAATAAGCTAACATCTTACAGGTCAGTTCAAACAAATATGGCGCCTTAATTCCTACATCAAAACTTAAAACTTATATGAAGTGAAATTTATTTTTGCTTGTCTTTTAACATGCAAAATTTTTGTTTAAATATTTTTAATCACGTTTGTCTAACAACTTTTTTTTTTCAATAGAAAAAATACTAATCCATTTAATCTTTACTTGAGTTATTCACATCTCTAGTATTATTAGTGAGGAATTTTTTACGAGTTAATTTTTTTAATCAAATTATTTATTCTTTTTTTTTTTTCCTTAAGTTTCCCATCTGCCGATTCATACTTTCTAGTATACATATTTATTCCTAATTACTTTGATATAAAAGCCAAACAAATGCTAAACAAAACAATATTTATTATAAAACTCAAACCATATTAATCAATAGATTGGCACACAATTCACAAAAACAAATAAATTGACACATAGTACGAAAAATATAATTATTGTAATCGTAATCTAAGTAGTAAATCTATATATATTTCTATTGAAAGATATAGAGTTTAAATCCCTCTATATTAGTTAAAAAAGAAGAAAGTAAGAAAGGAAAAAGAAGACATATTTTAGAATGTTGAAAATTTGATAAAATTTTGAAGGCGTGTTAATAAGTAGGAAAGTAGGGAAAAGTAGTAAAACCAAGAGAGATTAGAGCTTATATTCTATTTTTTTCTTCTGTCCTTGTTTGATCATTTTATTTTGACAAGATATATATATATATAGGTTTATAATAAAAACTTTTTAAAATATATATATATATATAACAGGCCTTTTGCTCTATGTTTTCAAAACAAGAAATCTGTTGAAGGTCCTAAAAAAAAAACCAGTGTTTTGTTTTCTTTTAAATAAGAAAAGAAAGAAAGAAAATATAAGTTGAAGGAGTAACTTTTTTTTTTATAAAGAAATTGAATAGAATTAATTGAACATGAATGGAGAAATAAGGATTTTCTTGGGCAAATCTATTAATGAGGTTACCTAACAGGTTTAAACAAAATTTAAAATTTTCATATATATTAAAACTAAAAAATGACTATCGATCTCTCCCATAAATAGTTTATGTGTATAAGATAAAAAGAAGTGTATTCAAGTGCCAATAAACACCGACTACAAAATGAAATATTTTATGACATTATTGATTCAAACGGCCCATTAATTGCTTGGATTGCCTAAAGATTGGGCCAGCACTGACACCTTATCTTCTTTACTCTATATTAATTATAACAAAAATTTCTTTTCATTCAGCCAATAAGGATGAAACTATATGAATGAGATAATGAGGGAGCGTACCTTATATCCTTTTACTAGGAGCGGCTGCCCGGCAAATGGATATATATATAAATATATTGAAAAAAAAAATATCTATTTGTTTAGGCTACTAAATGGCCAAATGAATTTTGTTGCCTTGTAATTAGTAGGTACTATATATACACTTTTGTTGTGGTTGCTTTCTCAATAATTACAAATGCAGCAACAGTAAGATGAGTAGTGTGCATATACACACATATATATATATATATTTATAGTAAATGGAGAGAGGAACTTATATTAGAGAAATTAAATAGCACGTATATATCAATCAAGCCTTGATATATAAAGATTCATCGTTTTCCTCTTTTTTTTTTTTTTTTTTTTTTTGGCTTTTAGTCTTTGTTATACAGCAAGAAGTTCGTTTGTTGTCAACACAACTTACGATCGCATTTGGTATGGCGATTTAGTTATCACTAGTGATTGTCGTCGTACTTGGGCAAAATAACTTTGAATTAGCATGCTTACTTTAAATATGAAAACCTGTCATTCACATTTATGGCACCATAAATAGCATTTAGATCACAATTAATCCACTTTAATACGTACTATTCCCATTGTACTCTTGTTTTTATTACTAGTATTAATTATCTGATCAATTCTTAATTATTATTTATCAAAAATTAAAAAATATACAGGAATAATTTTAAGAAAAATTTAAAATACCATGCAAATGCTTTTTCGAAACGATGTAGTGTTTGGAGATGGCATCACGACAAGCTCAAGATGGGGTGGTTATCCGTCCAACCCACCCGTGAGGAAAAATGATACTCATCTCCCTTAAAAATTTAATATGTTTATAACTCAAAACTCATTTAGATTGGATTTTTTACCATCTTATTCAACACAGATCATTGCAGGTAAATAGGTTCATGGATATAATTGGCAACGCTTGGCAACATTTTTCTGGCAATGTATAATAACTTATAATATATCAGAATATGTTAAAAATGATACTATTTAAAGCATATTTTTATTTTTTATTTTTTGGAAATGAAAATATTTGAAGTAAATAGCAATATTTTTATATATTTGAGATAAATAGAAAATTGATTGGGCAAATTACATTTTTGCAAGTAGAAATAAATCATTTATTTGGTAAATTTGTTATTTATTGTGATTTACTCCAAATATCTTAAAAACTTGTTGTTCACTTTGATTAGTTTCTGAAAAATACTATTTACTTCTTTCCCTCTCTCTCTCTCTGTCTCTCTCTGTTTTGGTAGGGAAACACATATTTCTTAATGAATGTCCATAGTTTGTTAAATTAAAATAAAATTATCTCCCAAAAAAGTAAATAAATCAATAATTATAAGATTGCAAATAAATAAATTAAACATGCATTAATACACCAATTACTAATTAATTAGTACTTTATTAAAATGAATCAATAATTTAAAAAAAATCAATAAATACTTTGCAGAAGTCTTTTTTTATATATATATAAAGATGTTTCTAAATTTTTTATTTTTTCTCATATATTTTATTTTATTTTTAGGTCATGCGTGATATTTTGTTTTAGTAAAGCTAAATACGTTTGCACAAAATAGGTTTTAAAAGGGGCTATCTCATGCAATTTCTCTAATTTTGTATATTTAATTTAGCAAATGTGAATTTATCTAACATTTTGTAACGCATCTAATTTCTATCCTTTAGGGAAAAAAAAAAAAAAGTGGTTGAAAAAATTTGAAAGAGTTGGTACACGATGCCTAATTGAATAATTGATGATCATGCATGATCAGATTTATGTCATGTATGCCTATGTATGTGTTATTTAACAAGAAATTAATTAGAATTTGCTATCTTGTTAGGGATAACTTAATTGGTGAGAAGGGAAAGATCAAAATATTAGTTTCTTAGATTTAAAATCTGAGTGGTTTTCTTTCAAATGAACAAAATGAGTGTTTTCTTTCAACTTATTAAAAGATTAAAATAAAGTGCTAAAAATTAAAAGATATAGAATTATTCTTTTTATTTCATAATATTAAGATGGGAGTTTGGTAAAAAAAAAAAAGGGATAGTTATTCAGTCGTGGAAGTTTTAGCTTCTTTAGATATCAATTGCTCTCTCGTTATTTACGACTCTAGGTCCTTGAAGCAAGTTAAAATGTGAATTACCAACCTTATGCTAAAAAAAAAAAAAAATTAATACTAACATATTGAAACATAGAAATGAAAACAAACATTCTAGTCCAGCGTCAAATTGGAGTTTAATAAATACTTTAATTTTCACTGAACCCAAAGTCAAATATAACTTGATTTTACCCTAATGCATATACATAGTAATCTATTTATTTATGTCATAAAGAAGTTTCTTGGCCACCTTCATTTGCATAATTAGATTTTCTCAACCATTTGTCAGATCTCACGCTTAATAAAATGTTACAACTTTCGCTTTTACAAGGTATAGAGTTTTTCATGTAAATATTATATATATATTTTTTAAGACATCCCTAAAATTTTTAAAATTGACAATTTATTTACTTTGTTTAATACACCATTTTTACGTATTTTTAATTTTTTATTTACATTTATCTATTATTGTGATAACCGAGAAACTTATCACTCTCAGAAAATTTTGTAAAATATATGTAAATATATGTACATTCATGATGAGACATGCTACAGAGTATATAGCAGATTGAAATTTTGATTAACTGAGTTTTAATCAAAATTTGACAATGAATTAATGAATATAGTTTAAAAACTAAGCATTAATTCAAATTAAGATGTTTTAAAATTAATAGGAAAGTATGTGGAAAATACATATTAAGATATCAATAGCATATAAGTAAGCCACATTGATCAATGGCCAAGATTAGCCAAACAAGCCCTTGCAATTTTCTTAAAGAAAATTTAAGAAAGTGAGAGAGTTTGTGAGGCACGTGGAGGGCCTTAAGCTAAATGGCCCAAGTTAATTCAAGTGAATTAATTCACTTGAGTTTGAGCTGCAAAAATAAGCAGCCAAGAGAGAGAGAGAGAGAGAGAGAAAGAAAGAAACGGCAGAAAGAGAAAGAGAAAGAGAAAGAGAAAGAGAGAGAGAGAGAGAAACCGAGAAAGAGAGAAAGTAGAAGAGTAAATCCAAGAAAGTTCGGATTTTTCTCTTCAAACAGCAGATCAATCAAGCATTCAGCCAAGAATCACCAGCAAGAAGCTCTCAAGCTTTAAAGTAAGGTAAACCCTCGTTTTCTCACATTTTTCGAGTGAAAATCTGGGGTTTTGAGAGGAAAAAGAGAATGTGAGTAAATCGTGTTGAGATTTTCGGTTAAAATCGAAACATGGTTCGAGTCTAGTTGTTTTTAAACACGAATCCATGAGTTGATGGTTTAGAATACCAAGTTTAGTGAGTTTTCTTTAAGAAAGTTCAGATTTTTCAAAAGTTGAGTCAAGAGATGTTCATAAGCAAAATGTGAGATTTTGCTTATGAAATCATGGATTTGTGATAGTAGAAATGTAGTCTATATCTCAAAACAATTTTATTGAGATTGATTTTGAGTGTAAGAAGTAGAACAAAGGTCATAAAAGCCTTAGAAAATCATAGCAGAGCAGTTCGGATCCAGAATCTTGATTCTGGTATGAACACGGGTATGTACACGGGGGTGTATAAGGGCGTGTTCAGTACACGGCCCCAAATATGCTCACATGTACAACCGTGTTGCAAGAAAATTTAGACCCGAAAGGTACACGGCCAAGAACATGGTCGTGTATCGGGCCGTGTCAATGGACACACGGTCATGGGAAGTGCGTGTAACAGACCATGTTAGACAGCAGGAAAGCACGACCAGAAACACGGCCGTGTAGGTAACTGTTTAAGCATGCACGTTTAGTCCAGAGGAGTACACGGCCAGAAACACGGTCATATATCCGACCGTGTAAGTATACACGGTCATGCTCTACGAATCACACGGCCATACACATAAGTCCAGAGGAGTACACGGCCACAGATACGCCCGTGTAGGAGGGCGTGTTCAAAGCCAAAGAGTAAAAAAAAAAAAAAAAGTCTGGAAATAGAAATTTCATGTTTTGCCATGTTTTCAATATAAGATGAATATTGGAAATAATCAGTGATTATTTCTTTTATAAGAGTTCAAGCCAGAGACCCCGATACAGTAGTCCCAGAGCAGCAGAGGCTCACGTTAGCAGATTTTCTGTAAATTCAAGCATTGTCCTAACTGTAACGTGGACAATCTTGTTATGTTATGATGTTATGTATATTGTTTGGCATGTATGATAGACATTGATTGTCTACATCACGATATTCATGTCAGTTTCATATCAAGCATGTAGAATTTCATGTTTCAGTACACATATCAAACAGGTATCAAGTACACGAAAACATGTAGGTGCACAAGGCACCTTAGTGTGTTAATAAAACTCACACCCCAGTAAATCATGTAACAGGTTCCTACTGTGGGGGAAATCAATATACTACCCAGTTGGAACTCCAGCAAAATGGTAATTAAACCAGTTATTGGCGTATCGGCCTCTCGACCCATAGAGAGGTTTTCATGTTTAGCTCCAGTTAAGACTGAGGAGATCAGCACTAAAGTACAGCTCCCAGTTGTGCTAACATGTCGGTACGACCAATAAAGGGCCTAAAACCAGAACTTAATAACAGATAATGTCCTAAGACTAATCTTTCAGCCATAAGCATGTTTTACATTGTCTACTTTCATGCATGAGCATAGCAGTACAGCATGTCATGATCCATGTCTTTATGTTTGAACTTACTGAGTTCATAGCTCACCAGTTTGTTCACATGTTGCAGGTAAGAGACCTGTTCACCAGTAGTATACGGTGGACGACGGACAGGGTAGAAGTATGCCAGGGGGATTGGGCGAGGGATTTGGTCACCTTTGGTCTTCCGCTGTATAGTTTTGAAATTTAGAACATGTAATTTCAAAAAGAACAAGTTTTCAAGCTAAGATTATGTGATAAGGAAATCATGATTCATGTACATGTTATTTTGTTAACATGATTTCCTTATCACATTCTCGAACAGTTTATTTTGATATTAAGAAAAAAAAAATTATTTCGCAAATTAGCAAACAGTTTTCAAGTTCAGCATGATTGCCGGTGACCCTAGAGACCTGCATACTATTGCCGTTAACTACAGAGTTGACTGCAATAGCACTGTAGAGCCTCCACAGCAGGGCGGGCCACCACATTTGGTATCAGAGCAGTTACGATGGGTTCAGTTTAGGATACCAAACGTAGCCACATTTGGTATCATAGCCCAAGTTTTAAAATGGGCCTAGTTTAGAATACTTACTGTTGTCATAGTTGGTATTATCAGAAAAGTTGGTAGACCACATCCCGCCTGACTCCGTGCATGTCCTGTTCGCCGATCCAAGTAAGTTCAGTTTATGTTAAGATTAGTAGCTAGTTATGCATGAAAGTAAAGGTCTGTAGAGACCTATACTTTGTACTAAGTATATGATGTTATAATAAAGCAAGAAATCATGTGAAACCTCTTGTAGAGGATCTAATACAAGTTCATCGTGTGATGTTAGGATACAAGGTAGCACGATGGAAAACCAGGGCCAAGGCCAAAGAAGGAGAAGGGGATGCCCATCTCTGACTCAGAGATTAGAAGAAATGCAAGCTCTTCTAGAAAACCAGATGAGAGAAAATACAGAGTTGAGACAGAGATTAGAACAACTAGAACAGGGGCAGGGATCAGTAGGGGCTCCTGCACAACCAGCAGTTAAAGCAGAACAAGTAGTGCCACCAGTGGCACCAAACGTGGTTCAGGAACCACCGGTTAGGGTGAATCTAAAGCCATTATATGAGAGATTTCAGAAGATGAGGCCTCCGGAATTTGAGGGTTCAACAAATCCTCTGGAAGCAGAAGATTGGCTTTCTTCAATCCAGATGATTATGGATTTTATGAGACTCACAGATAAATAGAAAGTCTTATGCCCATCCTTTGTTCTAAGGAGGGACGCAAGATTTTGGTGGGACACAGTCCATATGAGGAGGGACGTGACCACAATGTCATGGGCGGAGTTCCTGGAGGAGTTCAACCAGAAATACTATGATCCTGCATCACTCCGACCCCAGCAGAAAGAGTTTTCAGAATTACAGCAGGGTGACATGTCAGTCAGTGAGGTTTGTAGGAGGTTTGATCAGCTCTCCCGCCTGTGTCCGTATGTAGTACCAACGGAAAGGGAGAAGATACAGAAGATGATAGGCATGTTCAGGCCTGAGATTTCTACTTTGATTGACATTGGTCCAATCCCGTCAATCTCAGTAGCCGACTGTGTTAGTCGTACTTTGAGGGCAGAGTATCACCTAGCCCGATAGAAAGAAGAAAAAGAAAAGGTCTGGGAAGCCAGGAAGAAAGAAAAGATCTTGGCTAGGGCCTCTCAACCTGGACAACATAGTAAGGGCAGTCAGAGTATAAGACCAGAACAGTCCAATCATCCAGGCCTTCAGTCCCAACAGAAGAGAAATGGTAATTTCCAAGGAAACCAAGGTCAAGACAATAGAAGCCAGTCACAGAGGACTAACACCACTACAGTTCCAAGTAACCCCACCTGTCCAAATTATGGGAAGAAACATGTGGGTCAGTGCAAAGCTGGCACGACTGCTTGTTTTCAGTGTAGAAGAGAGGGTCATTTCATCAAGAATTGCCCTATGAACGGCCAGTCAGTATCAGGAGCAAACTATTCACATCCGCAGCAGTCACAAATTTATGCACTCAGACTGAGTTATGAAAGCCCATCAGAAGTGCCTCCAGTAGTGCAGGAAAGACAAGAAAGAGCTCCACGGGCAGATGCTAGGGTGATGGCCTACACCAGAGAAGAGGCAGAGGCAGGGACGTCCAACGTGGTGACAGGTTAGATTTCTATCACTAACCACTTGGCATCTGTTCTATTTGACTCTAGGGCCACCCATTCTTTCATATCATATGCATTTGCTGATAAGTTAGAATACCCTAGAGATCACATGGGAAGAACTTTTAGAACTGCTCTTCCATCAGGAGAAATCATGTTGTCCGAGTACTAGTTATCCCATGTACCAGTAATCGTGACAAATAGAGAGCTGTATTCAGAATTGATCATGATGAAGATAGTAGACTATGATGTAATCTTGGGAATGGATTTCCTAGGAAAATATCAAGCCACGATTGACTGCAGAAACAGAAGAATAGTGTTCAAGCCAGAAGATGAAGAATGCTTTGAATATGTCGATTCTTCGAGAAGATCAAGCAAGATGATGATCAGTTCATTGAGAGCCAAGAAGCTAATAGCCAGTGGTTGTACTGGGTATTTAGCTTATGTGACAGATACAGCAGAAGAGAAGAAGTTACAACCGGAAGATGTTCCTGTTGTCAGAGAATTTCTCGAAGTCTTTCCCGAGGAACTACCAAGAATACCTCTAGAGTGGGAAATCTCATTTGAGATAGAGCTCCTACTTGGAATAGCACCGATCTCCAAGGCACCGTACCGCATGACACCAGTGGAGTTGAAAGAGTTACAAGTGCAGTTGAAAGATCTACTTGACAAGGGATTCATCAGACCGAGCTATGCCTCATGGGGTGCTCCCGTACTGTTTGTCAAGAAGAAGGACAGGACGTTCTGCATGTGTATAGATTACCGAGAATTGAACAAGGTTACAGTCAAGAATAGGTACCCATTACCTAGGATTGATGACCTGTTCGATCAACTCAAGGATGTAGCAGTGTTCTTAAAAATTGATTTGAGATCAGGATACCATCAGCTGAGGATCAAGGAAGATTATGTTCTCAAGACAGCTTTCAGAACCCGTTATGGGCATTATGAATTCCTAGTAATGCTGTTTGGGTTAACGAACGCGCCAGCTGCTTTCATGGACCTGATGAACAGAGTCTTCAAGGAGTATCTTGACAAGTTTGTCATTGTGTTCATCGATGACATCCTTGTATATTCAAAGACTCATGCAGAGCATGAAGCACAGTTAAGAGTTGTTTTTCAGAAGCTGAGAGAGCATCAACTCTATGCCAAATTCTCAAAATGTGAGTTTTGGCTAGACAGAGTACATTTCTTCGGACATGTAGTGTCCAAGGAGGGAATTGTAGTGGATCCAATCAAAGTGGATGCAATCAACAAATGGCTTGCACCTAAGAGCGTGATAGAGATACGCAGTTTCTTAAGGCTAGCTGGCTATTAAGGGAGATTTGTGAAAGGGTTTGCACGATTGGCAACACCTCTCACAACCCTCACACGCAAGGAAAAGAAGTATATATGGACATATGAGTGTGAAAGAAGCTTCCAAGAGCTGAAGAGATGGCTGACAAGCGCGCCGATCCTCACACTCCCTACTGAAGGGGAGAAGTATGAAATCTATAGTGATGCTTCAAGAGTGGGTTTGGGAGCATTATTGATGCAAGAAGGCAAAGTAATTGCCTATACTTCACGCCAATTGAAAGAGCACGAGAAGAATTATCCCACCCATGATCTAGAACTCGCTGTAGTAGTGTTCGCACTCAAAATTTGACTACACTATCTATATGAAGCACAGTGCCAGATTTACACGGATCATCAGAGTTTAAAATACTTCTTCACATAGAAGGAGTTGAATATGAGGAAAAGAAGATGGTTGGAATTAGTGAAAGATTATGACTGTGAGATCCTTTATCATCCATGAAAAGCCAACCGAGTAGCACATGCCTTAAGCAGAAAAGTGACAGTTCCACAACAGTTGCCTATTGACAGGTTATCAAGACCATTGCAGCAAGAGATTCATTCGCTCGAGTTGGAGCTGATATCAGGAAAATTATCAACACTGCAGGTGAAGTCATCATTGTTTGATGATATCAACGAAGCTCAGAAGCAAGATTCAAGTCTAATAGACTCCCAGGAAGAGATTTCCAACGATGGATTAATCATGTATCAGGGGAGAATCCGCGTTCCAGCAGATGAAGAACTTCGAAGGCTAATCATGTCAGAAGCTCATAAAATGTCATATTCAGTCCATCCTAGAGCCACCAAGATATACCAATACTTGAAGTTGTAGTTTTAGTGGAAAGGAATGAAAGGAGACATTGCAAGATTTGTGAGTAAGTGCCATACTTGTGAGAAAGTTAAGGCTGAGCATCAGCATCCTGGAGGAAAGTTAGAACCTCTAGAGATTCCAGAATGGAAATGGGAGAATGTTACAATAGATTTTGTGGTAGGGCTACCCAAAACAAGAGGAGGACACGATGCCATTTGGGTAATCGTGGATAGGTTAACGAAGACAACCAGATTCATACCAATGAAGATCACTTACTCATTGGAGAAGCTGGCACACCTTTATGTAGATCATGTTGTCAGGTTACATGGAGTTCCAAAGTCCATAGTATCTGACAGAGATGCACGATTCACTTCAAACTTTTGGGAGTGTGTGCAAAGATCCATGGGCACAGAACTGAGGTTCAATACAGCCTTCCATCCTCAGACAGACGGACAATCAGAACGGACTATCCAGACTTTAGAGGATATACTCCGAGCATGTGTTATGGATTTTCCAGGAGCTTGGAATGAGAAGTTACCACTAGTGGAATTCTCATATAATAATAGTTACCAAGCTTCCATTAAGATGGCACCGTATGAGGCCCTGTATGGACGAAAGTGCAGATCATCCATCCACTGGTATGATCTGAAAGAAAAACAACTGCATAAAACAGATTTCATGCAGGAGACTTGCGATGCAATTGCCAAGATCCAGCAAAGGATGAAAAGTGCTCAGAGTAGACAGAAGAGTTATGTAGACAGAAGACGGAGATCCCTAGAATTCAAGGAAGGGAACTTCGTTTTTCTGAAAGTGTCACCCATGAAGGAGATTATGCGATTTGGTAAGAAAGGAAAACTGAGTCCAAGGCATATTGGACCTTATGAGATTATCAAACACATTGGGAAGATTGCCTACAAGCTAGCATTACCTCCTGAGCTATCAGCAGTGTATAGTGTATTTCATGTCTCCATGCTCAGAAAGTACATATCAGCTCCATCTCATGTGCTACAACATGAACCAGTTCAAGTCCAAGAGGATTTGACTTATGAAGAACAGCCTGTTCAGATACTGGCTAGAGAAGAAAATGTGCTGAGAAACAAGACCATCCCACTAGTCAATGTATTATGGAGAAATCACAACATTGAAGAAGTTACGTGGGAAAGAGAAGATGAGATGAGACTTTCACACCCTCACTTGTTTTAATTTTCGAGGATGAAAATCTTATAAGGAGGGGTGAATGTGATAACCAAGAAACTTATCACTCTCGAAAAATTTTGTACAAGATATGTAAATATATGTACATTCATGATGAGACATGCTACAGAGTATATAGTAGATGAAAATTTTGATTAACTAAGTTTTAATCAAAATTTGACAATGAATTAATGAATATAGTTTAAAAGCTAAGCATTAATTCAAATTAAAATGTTTTAAAATTAATAGAAAAGTATGTGGAAAATGCATATTAAGAGATCAATGGCACATAAGTAAGCCACATTGATCAATGGCCAAGATTAGCCAAACAAGCCCTTGCAATTTTCTTAAAGAAAATTTAAGAAAATTTAAGAAAGTGAGAGAGTGTGTGAGACACGTGGAGGGCCTTAAGCTAAATGGCCTAAGTTAATTCAAGTGAATTAATTTACTTGAGTTTGAGCTGTAAAAATAAGTAGCCGAGAGAGAGAGAGAAAGAAAGAAACGGCAAAAAGAGAAAGAGAAAGAGGAAGAGAAAGAGAGAAAGCAGAAGAGTAAATCCAAGAAAGTTTGGATTTTTCTCTTCAAACAGCAGATCAATCAAGCATATAGCCAAGAATCAGCAACAAGAAGCTCTTAAGCTTCAAAGTAAGGTAAACCCTCGTTTCTCACATTTTTCGGTTGAAAATCCGGGGTTTTGAAAGGAAAAAAGAGAATGTGAGTAAATCATGTTGAGATTTTCAGTTAAAATCGAAACATGGTTCGAGTCTAATTGTTTTTAAACACGAATCCATGAGTTGATGGTTTAGAAAACCAAGTTTAGTGAGTTTTCTTCAAGAAAGTTTAGATTTTTCAAAAGTTGAGTCAAGAGATGTTTATAAGCAAAATGTGAGATTTTGCTTATGAAATCATGGATTTGTGATAGTAGAAATGTAGTCTATATCTCAAAACGATTTTAT
Organism: Antiaris toxicaria; assembly: GCA_035233585.1. Taxonomy (NCBI): domain Eukaryota; kingdom Viridiplantae; phylum Streptophyta; class Magnoliopsida; order Rosales; family Moraceae; genus Antiaris; species Antiaris toxicaria. Next base: position 17,957,446 of record CP141165.1, read on the forward strand.
TGAGATTGATTTTGAGTGTAAGAAGTAGAACAAAGGCCATAAAAGCCTTAGAAAATCAGAGCAGAGCAGTTCAGACCCAGAATCTTGATTCTGGTATGAACACGGGCGTGTACAAGGGCGTGTTCAGTACACGACCCCGAACATGCCCACATGCACAACCGTGTTGCAAGAAAATTTAGACCCGAGAGGTACACGGCCGTGTATCGGGCCGTATCAATGGACACACGGTCATGGAAAGGGCGTGTAGCAGACCATGTTAGACAGCAGGAAAACATGACCAGAAACATGGCCGTGTAGGTAACTATGTAAGCATGCATGTTTAGTCCAGAGGAGTACACGGCCAGAAACACGGCCGTGTATCCGACTGTGTAAGTATACACGGTCATGCTCAACGAATCACACGGTCATGCTCCACGAATCACACGGTCATGCACGTAAGTCCAGAGGAGTACACGGCCAGAGACACGCCCGTGTAGGAGGGCGTGTTCGAAGCCAAAGAATAAAAAAAAAAAAAAAAAGAGTCTGGAAATAGAAATTTCATGTTTTGCCACGTTTCCAGTATAAGATGAATATTGGAAATAATCAGTGATTATTTCTTTTATAGGAGTTCAAGCCAGAGACCCCGATACAGCAGTCTCAGAGCAGCAGAGGCTCACATTAGCAGATTTTCTGTAGGTTCAAGCATTGTCCTGACTGCAACGTGGACAATCTTGTTATGTTATGATGTTATGTATATTATTTGGCGTGTATGATAGACATTGATTGTCTACATCACGATATTCATGTCAGTTTCATGTCATGCATGTAGAATTTCATGTTTCAGTATACATGTCAGACAGGTATCAGATACACGAAAACATGTAGGTGCACAAGGCACCTTAGTGTGTTAATAAAACTCATACCCCAATAAATCATGTAACATGTTCCTACTGTGGGGGTAATTAGTATGCTACCCAGTTGGAACTCTAGTAAGATGGTAATTAAACTAGTTATTGGCGTATCGGCCTCTCGACCCACGGGGAGATTTTTATGTTTAGCTCCAATTAAGACTGAGGAGGTCAACACTAAAGTACCGCTCTCAGTTGTGCTAACATGTTGGTATGACCAATCAGGGATCCAAAACCAGAACTTAATAACAGATAATGTCCTAAGACTAATCTTTCAGCCATAAGCATGTTTTATAGAGTCTAGTTTTATGCATGAGCACAGTAGTACAGTATGTCATGATCCATGTCTTTATGTTTGAACTTACTGAGCTCATAGCTCACCAGTTTGTTCACATGTTGCAGGTAAGAGACCTGTTTACCAATAGTGTACGGTGGACGACGGACAGGGTAGAAGCATGCCAGGGGGATTGGGCGAGAAATTTGGTCACCTTTGGTCTTCCGCTGTATAGTTTTGAAATTTAGAACATGTAATTTCAAAAAGAAAAAGTTTTCAAGTTAAGATTTTGTGATAAGAGAATCATGATTCATGTATATGTTATTTTGTTAACATGATTTCCTTATCATATTCTCGAACAGTTTATTTTGATATTAAGAAAAAAAAATTTATTCCGTAAATTAGCAAGCGGTTTTCAAGTTCAGCATGATTGCTGGCGACCCTAAAGACCTGTATACTATTGCGGTTAACTACAGAGTTGACTGTAATAGCATTGTAGAGCCTCCACAGTAGGGCAGGCCGCCACAATTATGTTTTCTCTCATAAAAATTTGAATTTACTATTTAAATTATGGTTTTAATCAACAATCCAAACATGAATTTGGTTCTTAAAGTTTTTTTTTCCTTAGCAATCAATCCCTAAACTTATAACTGTTGACACTATATATACTTTTATCACTCAAATTGAATTTTGGGCCATTTTTTATACGTGACAACCCAAAAAAAGAAGAAGAAGAAGAAGAAAAAGCATTGTCAATCGTTTTACTTAATTTTCAAACAAATTCATTTCAAAGTTTAGGTTCAAGATTGAATTATGAAATTTCAAAAAAAAAAAGTTTAAGTTATGATTGAATTAGTTTCAAGTTTGAAAATTAGTAAAAAAAGCTACTAGCAATGCCTTTCTTAGGTTATCATTAAAGAAATTAAAGAATAAAATAATTAAAATAAAGAAAGAATTAGAGAACACAAAGATTTCTAACATACATATATCTATGTCTATGTCTATGAATTAGGAATAATGGAAAAATTCACTAGTAAAGAATATTATGAATGAACTCTCATATAAATACAAGTTTACAATTACAAGTTTACAATGTATAAAAACATTAGATAAGTTTTTTAATACTAACAAATCTATTGAAATCAAGGCATATCATAAATTTTGATAATTACTAATAAATTAAAAATTCTTAATAAAAATAATTATATCCAAAATAATAACTTTTCTTAGTAGTCGTATACTGAAATCATGTACAAAAAAACAGTCCAAAAATTTAATGGGCATGAGCAAAAATACACCATTAATTAACTTCAGCAATTATTTCATCAAATTAAAAAATGTTCATAGGTGTCGTTACCCAATTTTGTGTAGACAATTCTCTCGTGATCATACAAAATATGCACATATATATATATGAGTATGACTATTCTTTCGAGATTCGTTTTCGTGGTATAGTTTCTATAATTACATTGATAAGTAATAAGTATATAGTGAATTTTTTCAATAAAATGAAAAGTTGGTTATACCGAAAAGTAAACATGAATAAGAAAAGATAAAAGAAATGAGGGAAAACCAAAGGTTTAACATCAGTTCATCTACAAACGAGGATAAAAAGGATAATTCACTATTGAGTAGTATTATTAGTAGACTCTTATATAATTAGGAGTATATATATATAACTTACACAAAAGAGTTAAACCTCCTAATAAAATTAAGAAATTTGCTATGTATTGATATAAAAATTAATATAAATAAATTCAAATCTTCTATATTAAAATAAATTAATCTAAAAATTAAAAAAAAATCATAAAATATCATTTCAATAAATATTTGACAATTATTTCAACTCTCGGTAGGTCGTCATGATCGAGGACAAAGAAAAGGACGAATGTAAAATCCCAACAATTAAGAGGGCTCATGCAGATATATATGTCAGTGTCCAAAGACATGGAGGTCAAATCAACCAAATGAAAATAAAGGCCTACGCATGTGCGAGACATATGTTTGGTCACTACCAAATCAATAATCATACTGTACTTGACGCCTAAAATGGTTAATAATGGCTAGAGTTGGTACTCCATAATTGCAGACCTACGGGATCATAATTGATCAACCGCTCCCACGTAAGGATGTGCTATTAGCTTTCAACTTTTAAGCTCAATGTCGACGCAGCGGTTTCGCAAAAGAAAATTCTTTAGACAATGTTGGTATCGTCATCCAAGACCCTGAGCAGTGAAGAAGTCAAAAATTTTTGTGAGGAGACGGATAACTACATAATTTCGACTTTCAGAAGAGTAAAATGAAATTTTTAACTTTAGAGAGTTATTTGTAAATTTGAGTCAAATACATAAATAAAAAGATAAACGAGGAAAAAAAAAATCAAGGGTCTCTGACCATGAGGACACTACATTTGGGGAACATTCCAAAAACTTAGTGGTTGCCTTTTGGTCTCGTTATTTGGACCGATTGCCATCGGATAAGGAGTTTTATTTACAGTAAAGAGTGGTTTACTATCTCGATTTATTGAGAGTGATAGTAAATGAAATATTGTCTCATTTGCAAAAAGGTAGAAACAAACGCTACTGGCCTTATCATGCTATGCAGCTAACTGTAAAAGAAAATAATAATAATAATAGTAATAACTGGAGTATTATTTACGATTCCTAGCATTATTAATTTAGATCTCTAAAAGGATTTTTCTAATTTACCGATTTAGGTGTGTGAGAAATCAAAATCTATGTGATACGATCATTTTCATTCGAGAAATCTGTCAGAGCAAAAATTTTAGACCTTCATAGAGTTTAGAAAAATCATTTGAAAAGATTTTTACTTTTAAAACCCCTTGAATTGTATATGAGAGATACTGAATAGACTTAATTAAAATTGATGGTTATAATGGATTATAATGGTCTCTAATTTTTAAATGTAACAAAGAAAATTATTAGTGTCATTCCACTTCCTATCTCAATTATCATCTGTAAAAACAATTATAAGATGGCCCACTAATTTAATGAAAATGATATAATTCAATTCTACTTGAACAATCGGCCGAATTTTACTGACACTACGATGGGTACGACATTGCACAGCCCATTGACTGCCTAATTTTATATTAGAAATATAAGTAAACTGACAATATAAAGTAATATTGGTGAAATTTTTTTAAAGAAATAAATGTGATATTTAAAAATTAAACGTGAGGATGGTAGGACTCCTATAAAAACTATTGGGATTTCTAATGTGGGGAACAATCCCATTTTCCATTTAATAAGGTAAAATTCTAAAGCTTTCGATGGAAATTAAAAGACTTACAGATGCAAGTCTCACGCTTCACAAAGTGCAACCTCAAACAAGAGATGAATAGTATTGAGTTGTTCAATAACGATCATGAATTATCGTTTTATCAAAAATAGGGCTTTTCTAAGCATTAAACCAAGGGTGGAATTTATAACAACAAATTCTATGATAGGACAAGATCTTTACCCGATGAATATCATGGAGAAACCATCATAACGAGTGTGAAAATGGGGATTTTAAGTAGAGGAATTTTTTGAGTGTTATAATACCAACCTTTTAAGAAGAGGGCTGAATAAAGTGAGGGAGAACTTGAAGGGATTGGAAAAGATTTTTAAGGCATCCTTTAGAAAGTGCAGTGAAGAAGGATGAGGAAAATCTTATGCTCAAAAACGATGTATGCCAGAATTCAAGAGGTGAGTTTCCAATGCTTCATTTCGTAACTTCTTCCGGTATTTGATTTGGACCCATGGGCCGGGTAATGGCTTTGTCTCCATATAGATTTTGTCATAAATGATAAATAACATTTAATTAAAAAAAAAAACCTAAAAAGTAATCGGTATAGTTTTAAAATATTAGCAGGATATAGCATTTTTGTAGTAAAATGCTATCTATTTACTCAAAAATTGCTGTGCTTCAAATATTTTAAAACCATGTTATTTACTTGTTTAAGTTTTTTTTTTTTTCAAGGGTAAATTGCTAGATTAATCCTTAATTTTAAGTATATGTAACTATGGTCCTTGTTCTTTTTGTTAGGTTGAGTGAATCTAAACTATTAAAACAATACCACATTAATCCTTTCTATTAATTTTTGAATGGAATCCATTATTGAGCATCAATTTTTGGTCAAAACTACTTACAGATTTTGTTCAAAAAATAGCGGAAATTACTACTATAACAACATTTTGATAGTTTAGGTCCATTAATAAAAAAGAAAAAAAAATAAAGTTGCATGAACCTAAAAATTTAGGGACTAAACGAGCTATTTAACCTTTTTTTATACTACTATTTACTACAATTTCTATAAATTTTCTTGGGGGAGTGAATTGAAACAAAAAATTGTAAGAAAAAAATATTTGGGACCAAAATTTGAAGGAGCCCCTTGGGTTGGGCTTGTTGCTCAACCAAATTCAATGTTTTTATTTTTTATTTTATTTTTACTTCTATTAAGAAATGAAAATTCCATATTCCAATGCTAGATTACAAACTCATACACTCACGTACTCAACTAATCGAGCTAGCCCCAATTGACTGAGCCAAATACAATGTAATAAAGAAAAATCATAAAATTCCGATTGGCATGTGGATAGTTTTTTTGGCAACTACTCTTTCTATGTGATTGGTTTTTTTTTTTTTTTTTTTTACATAAATAATGATGATGTCTTCATCGTCTTATCAGAGTATTATATATCTATTTGTTAATTCTAGTAACATGAGGTTTTCCCATCTTTTGCATTGGTGGTTTCCAGGTTGCTTCTATGTGGAGTTAGTAATGATCTATGACCTTCAATCGATCGAGAAATTTCATTATCAGGGTTTTGTTAAAAAGAACTTTACGTATATTCAATTTTAGTATGCTAAGGTGTAAAACCATTATTGGGCCTCAAGTGTACATCTTTCTCAATAAGTGTCATCAAACTTTACTAAGGATTCATTCTTATATAAGGGTTTTGTCTTATGTATTGTAGAGTCATTTAATATATTTTGTGCCTTTGTATCTCCTTAATGAGCTTATTGAATTTTCACCTTTCTTAGAAGATAATAAAGAAATAAATTACACTTTTACATTAAATAACTAAAGTAAATAGATTTTAAAATATTTATAATAAATAGGTAAATAGAAATTAACCTAGTTTACAATTCCACAATAATCTACAATTCCACCTATTCTACATCAAATCTTGGCGTGTGGTAACTCTTAAAAAATAGAGTTAGTTTCACTATTTTTGTTCATTTAATTGACTATATTTTTTAGAATTTTAATTTATTTTAAGTTAATTTAGTTTAATTTTGCTTAATTTTAATTTATATTAGTTAATTTTTTTTATTTTATTTTTGCATAATTTTATTTTTATTTTATTTATGTTAATATTAATATTAATATATTGTTATATAGTTTCTCTTTAAATTATTAATTTTTCCTCATTGTGTAATTTAATTTGGTGAAATTTGGAGGCGAAAAGGTCATTAAAAGCATAAAAACAGAATAAAAATTCAAATTTACACTTAGATGATCCCAAACCCATGCACAGAGTTCCACACACCACCACACTCATGTTCAAAACCATAAGATCAAGCTACCAAGGTCCCGATCTGTGATAACCAAGAAATCTAGCGTTCTCGGAAAATTTTGTACAAGATATGTAAATAAATGTACATTCATGATGAGACATGTTATAAAATACAGAGCAGAAGAAAATTTTGATTTACTGAGTTGTAATCAAAATTTTACAATGAATTAATGAATATAGTGTAAAAGCTAAACATTAATTCAAATTATGATGTTTTAAATTTAATAGAAAAGTATGTAGAAAATGCATATTAAGATATCGATGGCTCACATGCAAGCCACATTGATCAATGGCGAAGATTAGCCAAGAAATAACCAATTTCCTTAAAGGGAATTAAAGAAAGTGAGAGAGAGAGTGGAGAGGCACGTGAGGGAAAGGCCCCCAACAGCCCAAAGTGAATTAATTCACTTGTTGGCTGCAAATAAGCGACTGAGAGAGAGAAAGAAAGAAAGAGAAAGAGAAAGAAAAAGAGAGAGAGACCGAGAAAGAGAAAGAGAAGAAGGGGAAATCCTCTCAAGTTTGGATTTTTCTCTTCCAACTAGGAAATCATTCAAGTTTCAGCTAAGAATCCACAGTAAGAAGTACTCAAGCTTCAAGCAAGGTAAACTCTCGTTTTCTCACATTTTCGGGTGGAAAAATCTGGGGTTTTAAGTGAAAAAAGAGAATGTGAATTGATCATGTTGAGATTTTCGGTTAAATCGAAACATGGTTCAAGTCTAGTTGTTTTTAAACACGAATCCATGAGTTGATAATTTAGAAAACCAAGTTTAGTGAGTTTTCTTCAAGAAAGTTCAGATTTTTCAAAATATTGAGTCAAGAGATGTGAATAAGGAAAATGTGAGATTTTGCTTAAGAAACCATGGATTTGCGATAGTAGAAATGTAGTATATACCTTGAAACGATCTTATTGAGACCGATTTTGACTGTAAGAAGTAGAACAAAGATCATAAAAGCCTTAGAAAATCAGAACAGAGCAGTTCCGACCCAAAATCCTAATTCTGGTATGAACACGGGCGTGTACAAGGGCGTGTTTAGAACACGGTCCCGAACATGCCCACATACATGACCATGTTGCAAGAAAATTTAGACCTGAGAGGTACACGGCCAAGAACACGACCGTGTATTGGGCCGTGTAAAGGGGCACACGGTCATGGGAAGGGCGTGTAACAGACCATGTTCGACAACAGGAAAACACGGCCAGAAACACAACCGTGTAGCCACCCGTGTAAGCATAAACAAATTACACAGCCATATTCCACGAATTACACGGCCATACACGTAAAGTCCAAAGGAGTACACGGCCATAAACATGCCCGTGTAGGAGGGCGTGTTCAAATTTAAAGTAAAAAAAAGTCTGGAAATGCGAATTTACATATTCTGCCATGTTTCTAGTATAAGATGAATATTGAAAATAATCAACGATTATTTCTTTTATAGGAATTCAAGTCAGAGACCCCGAGACAGTAGTTCCAGAACAGCAGAGGCTCACACTAGCAGATTTTCTGTAAGTTCAAGCATTATCCTGACTACAACGTGGACAATCATGTTATGTTTATAATACTATGTTATATTGTTTGACATGTATGTCAGATGTTGACCATCTGCATCATGATATACCAGTCAATTTCATGTCATGCATGTAGAATTTCAGGTTTCTAGTACACATGTCAAACAGGTATCAAGTACACAAAAACATATAGGTGCACAAGGCACCTTAGTGTGTTTAATAAAACTCACACCCCAGTAAAAGAGATAACAGGTTTCTACTGTGTGGGCAATCAGTATGCTACCCAGTTGGAACTCTAACAAAGATGGTAATTAAACCAGTTATTGGTGTACCGGCCTCTTGACCCACGGGGAGGTTTATATGTTCAGCTTCAGTTAAGACTGAGGAGGTCAGCACTAAAGTACCGCTCCCAGTTATGCTAACATGGCAGTACGATCAATCAGGAGCCCAAAACCAGAACTTAAATTCAGATAATGTCCTAAAACTTAACCTTCAGCCAAGAGCATGTTTTACAGAGTCAAGTTTTCATACATAAGTAGAGTATAGCATGTTATGATCATGTTTTTATGTTTAAACTTACTGAGCTCATAGCTCACCAGTTTGTTCACATGTTGCAGGTAAGAGACCTGTTCACCAGTAGTATACGGTGGACGACGGACAAGGTATGTACATGCCAGGGAGATTGGACCAGGGATTGTGGTCACCATTAGTCTTCCGCTATATAGTTTTGAAAAGTTTAAATATGTAATTTCAAGGACACGTTTTTAAGTCAAGACTATGTGATAGGAGAATCATGATCTATGTACATGTTATTTTGTTAACATGATTTCCTTATCACATTTTCGAACAAGTTTTTATATCAAGAAGAAAAAAAGAAGAAAAAAAAATTTATTCCGTAAAATTTAGCAAGCAGTTTTCAAGTTAAGCATTAGCCAACGACCTTAGAGGCCTACATACTATTTCGGTTGACTACAGAGTTGGCTGTAATAGTACTGTAGAGTCTTGACAGCAAGGCGGGCCGCCACACGGTCCAACACGTGACTTCCACACTTGACAAGGCACGTGCATGCTGTTCGTACCCCGATTTACCAGGTGCAATTGATTACCACAAGTGCACGGGTTATGAGCAAGTAATAAAGAGTGAGCAAAGTATTGATCCCAAGAGGATTGACTTTTAAACTAATGCTAAGTACAATAATTGTCATAACTTAACTTTGTCTATATAATCAAATTAAATGAAATTAAAACAAAACAAAAACAAATATAAATGTGAAAATAAAATATGGAAACTTCTATGCAGAAATGTACTAGAGAATCAACTTAACCATATCATTCTTCTGTTCATCCTATTAAAAATTGTTAATTAATTCTACTCAATTCATTAATTGAGAGACCTAATCTAACCTTATTACTTCTCCCAGGTATCAAATAAGATAATATTTATGAATTACCAAGTTGATATCCCCATGTAATACCCAGAAAATTCAAGATATTAATTTCTAGATTTAATTATTTACTAGAAAAAATTCCTAAATTTAAATTTAATTAAGAATAAAGTTGTAAATATCTATACTATAAACATATTTTTGAATTCCCTTGTATATTTTGACAATGCAGCTATGAATGGCAAATTTTAAGTTATGAGAAGTTAATTTGAATAATTTTTCTACTTAGTAATTAATTTGAAACTTTTAAAATTTCCATAAGTCATATGATAATAAGAAAAAGATGAGATTCTACTTATTTTCCACAAACCAAAATATTTATTGATAACTCTATAAAATACAGTTATTTTACTACTTTTTCATATGTAAAAATTGGCTTATCCTTGATCTAGCTTTAATATTGACAACCAAAATATTTAATATTGATAAGTATGTGTGTATATTCCTAAGTTTTTGATTGAATTTCAAATATAATCTAAGTTAGCTTACAAACTATTAGTAAGTATAAAAAAAAAATGTGTGTTCTCAAGTTTTATGGCATTTTAAACTAACTATAAACAAAAGTTAAAAGACGGCCATATAAAGAGGGTTGTCACAGTATGAAAAAAAAAAATGAGTGAAGAGCAAAAACCAGATAGCCAAGAAAAATAAAGGACAATAAGAAATTGAGGAAGAAAAAAAAAGAAAAATGTAGAAAAATAGAAAAATTAGTATTTTGGAAGGAAAAAAAGAAGAAAAATAGAATAATTAGTATTTTGGGATTTTTACTTTTAGGATCTAGTTTGTTTTTATATATTTTTTTTTTATTTTGATAAATTTTCAAGAGAGATACATTGTAGAAGTATTTTGGTAATGCCTTTTTAGTAAGTTGGGAGTATTTTTGAAAAAAAAAACTCGTTAAGTTGACTTTTGATTTTTTTTAAAGAAGAACAAAAATTCTGAAATAATTATATGAATGGCAAAATTTTAGAGGTATACACTTTTTAGGATATTCCTTCAAATTCCCCTTATTTGTATATACAATAAATATTGAAAACATGGATAAGTTAAGTAAAAAATTAAAAAAAGAAAAAACGTAAAATAGAAGTACGTAATACGTTCCTTTGTAAGCTCATTTGGGATATTTTGTTTTCCAATTAAAATTTATTTGGTTATTATGTCATATTAAAAGCATATATTTATAATTAAAAAACCAATTTTTTTTAAATAAAATTGAAATGCATGCACTAATAATGAAAAAAATGAAAGGAACCGAAAAACAAATGACAATGTGTAATATATATAAGGGAATTCAAATAATTAACATATTTGATAGATTTTATTTAAATAAATTGCATATTTTATAAAACATAATTTAAAAAATAATAAATTATAGCATATATTTATTATTTAACTAAAACAGATTTATGTATTTCCAATTTAACCCTCTTTCTCTCTCCTCACTGTTTCTCTCCCTCATGTTTTTTTATCTCTACTTTCTTTCTCTCTCTCTCTCTCTCTGCATCGAAGAGGTTCTCACCGGCGAAGTAAGATGGCGACAATGGAGAATGGTAGCGAAAGAGCCGACAAGATCTTGGTTCTCGTCGTCACAAGATTGCGATTCTCTTCGTCGTGTTTCTTCACTGTCACAAGATCGTTAGAGGATGGAGGTGACCAAATCCGTGAGGTCAAGAGGATGGAGGAGGCCGTGAGGTCATGAATCCACGATGATTGCATGGTTATAAGACCCGTGAAAGGATCATGATCTCGATAAAAGCTTAGGTATGGGATTGCGACTACCTGTCTCAGTCTCTGTTTTCTTTAACTCCAGTGCTGATGAGGTTTAATAACTAGTGCAGCTACAAATCCACGTCTTGTTTTCTCGTTTTTGGCTTTTCTTTGTAGGTACTTCGTCGGGATCGATGGCTGCTTGTTCTTCGGTGTTGATCTAATGGCAACAACTAAAGGCTCGCAAAATTTGGGTATGTTGGTTGGGGGTTTGGTTAGCTTAGGGATTTAGGCCTTTTTTTTTTTTTTTTTGGCAATTGAGGGTAAAATTTGTAATTTAATATTTGAGAAAATATTTTATGTAAAAATCAATAAATTTGATTATTACAAGTGAATAGAATAAATTTACTTCATAAAATATTTAGATTTATAAGTAAATCTATGTATTTTCTTTCTATTATGTGGTAAATAAATTTGTTTACACCTATATTTAGACTTCCAAGTAAATTTATTTATTTTTATTATATTATTTGATAAAAATAATTTTGTTTAACATAGTAAATACTCGTAAATAATTTTTTTATTCCTGCTTTTCTCGTAACAATTATTAGGAAATACCCCAAGCGTTAGAGACATTTTGATGTATTTTGAACTGAATAATAAAATTATATATAGAGGTTATTCATTACATTGCTATCTGTCCTCAATTTTATTTACATGTTAAAGTAAATGTAAGCAAATATGGCTCACTGACTGCTTGTGTTAAAACTGTTAGAACATTGCATGCAATTGACTTTTGTATGCAAGAAGACAATGTTCTAAAGTAAGCGGTCTAAACTATGGTCTGTAATCTATGGGGTTAGACCGAGTATCTAACTCATGTTAAGACTATTATATTGTCTAAAGGCTTGGAGGGGATGGTTTGTCCTGACTGTCTGGAGTATTGACTCCCAAGTAGAGACATAGATATGTTACTTGGTGATGACATATTAGACCGGGATTAAAGCGTGATTGATCTACGAAGTCTGCTTTGAGTGGATCGATCTGCTTTTGACATTCATTGTGCAGTAACCTTAATCCTAAGTAGATGGACAGCTTCATGTATGTGACTTGTGTACTTTGATGTTCCAATGGCTAAAGCGTCTCACAGGTAGTAAGCTTATAGACCGGTTCGTTGGGTGCATGACTTGTATACGATGTAGGGTTCGTTTACAAATATCGGAATCATAATTCTAATGAGGAGTTAATGGTATCCTCTTAAAGGCATTATACTAAATGTGAAAATGGACAAGGCCTTGGGTCGTCTGCTGGGCGGATGACTTCTTATTCACATATGGTGAATAATCATTTTCTTTATTCGGTAGTATAATAGAACTTTAAAATAGCTTAATCAGTAGGATTAAACGGACTTTGACTTAAGGCTGATCATGGATGTCATATGAGGGTTCTGCATACATGACAAGGTCATTGGACGATAGCTTGTCACAGGCTTATATAATACGGTATATAATTAGGCATAATACGGTATATAATTAGGAGTTCAGTTTCAGGTTTATAGTGGTGTGACTTTGAAATTAGTGATCATATGATTGAGTTGTTCGATAAAGAATGATGATCATATGGATTTGCTGGAGCCCGATTATATATGTCCAATTGCTCCTTCTACTAGCTTCACATAATTCCTTAACGTTTGGCAAAATTGATTTGTGTATGCTACTGGCTAGTTTATTATGCATGGATGGTGTTGACATAGAATTAAGATGGTGGACAAGATCGCCGGTTGAATTCAGATTTTGTTTTGGATAATATTGTACACAATTATTCGAACTCAAAATAAAGTTGCATGATTTTATTTGAGATTGGATTGGAGTTGTAGAAAATTATCCATGAGAACAAGAATTTGAAATACAATTGTTTTGTGGATTTTGAAATTTGAATTTTGAAATTTGAATTTTAAATTTTGAAATTTAAATTTGAAATTTGAAATTTAAATTTGAAATTTGAAATTCAAATTTTGAATCACAGTCCAAGTGGGATTCGAATTTCTTATGGTAAATCCACAAGAAATGAAATTCGAATTTGAGTTGGATATAAAGAGGAAAATCTTGTTAGAATTCTACTTGAATTTTGAATCCAAATCCTAACAATAATGAAGGAAAAATTCAAGTTTCAATCCCAATTGAATTTGGATTCTCTCCTCCCTGATAATGGTCGAATTTTTTGAGTGAATTTCCTAGAAGATTTTCGGTTATTTTGGATAAGGATGAGATAAGATTCAAGCTTGAAAATCCTAGTGAAATTTTGATTCTTCCATTATCCAAAAGTGGCCGAAATTTTTTGTTGGGATTTTCCCCTTGGATTTTCGGATTTTTTGGTTGAAAAAGGGAAATAAAATTCATGTTAAAATCTTGTTTAGATTTGAATTGGATAATCCTAATGTTGGCCGAAATTTTGTTGGGATTTTCCCCTTGGATAATTTTGGATTTTATGTTGTGGATAAGGGAGAAAATCTTCTCCTAATCCAATTCGAATTCAGAGAATCACCTCATGCAAGTCTATAAATAGAGGTCATGCCACTCCAGTTCTCTCAGACCACAGACTCTCAGGTGAGCGAGCTTATTGTTGTTCAACTCACCGTGACAATAAGTTCTTTAGAGATCTGGGTGGTCGGAAGAAGACTAGCAGTGCTAGCATACCGATGGAGGTTCAGAGTGCCCACACACTCAGTCACTCGGGAATTGGAGAATAGTAGAGAAGGCTAGTTGGTTGAAGCCCTCCGGTCATTCTCCTCCTACATATTGGTGTCCTTGAGGTATGAGTTTAAATTGTTATTGGTTTATTGTATGTGGCATCATGAGATATTTAACGATCTTAAAATTTTTTATTGTTCTGCTGCGTCACTCTGATACGTTTTTACTGATTTATTTCCTACAACAATAACTATTTACATGTAAATTTAGATATTTACAGATAAATAAAATATATTTTTCAAGATAAATGTTTCATTTTGATATAATATTTGTTAGTAAATATGACGTGTTCATCTAAATATTGGTATTTATTTATATTTATTAAGTAAATATTTGATTTATTCAGAAAATATTGATATTTACGGGTAAATATAGTATTTATTAATTATATTATTATACATAAATTATTAAATAAATTTAGTATTTACTAGTAAATATCAATTTTGACTAGTATATATGGTAATATGGTATTTTTATTACCAAATTTATCTTGTAGTATTTACATGTTAAATACTTGATTTTCTAGGAAAATACGTGTATTTGCTATATAAATTGTGGTTAGGAAATATAAGTATTTTCTTAGAATACATGTATTTCTTTTATTTTTTTAAGATGAAGAAAATCTATATATTTCCTTATTAAGAGAAGGAAAAAAATTATTCCTTACTAATTTTTTTTATTTTTTTTTAGAATTGTAAGTTTATTATTAATAAATAAATAATTCCTAATTTTATTCAAAATTCTAAAACCACCCAATAACTCAAATTGGAGGGGAAAAAAAAAAACCAAAACCCTAGATGTAGCCCCGTACCACACTAGAGTAGACGGCTCGATGCCAGAGAAGAAGATGAACTCCGGAGGAGTCATGATTTCACAAGGGCCAGTTGCAACGACTGAAAGATTGCAACCATGGATTTGCAAGGTTCATCACCAGATAGTGTTCTAGAGACGAATCGTGATATCTCATCTTCATTGGGCCTAGATCGCATTACCAATCTACGTTGACTAGACGAAATCACAACGGCATTTAGGAAGGAATCATGATGATCACTGCGACCTCTTCGAAGTCCTGATTCTTAGAAACCTTCGTGACAACGACGGTGAGGGCAACCAAAATGACAATCTTACTACGATGGCGACAGTAATTGGAATAGACCATCGGAGCTAAGATTGGATCTGGAGGAGATAGGGGGTGGGGGGAGAGGAAAAGAAAGACTTAGGAGTAATTTTTGGTTTTTTATCTTATAATTTGTCTTAATTATACTATTTTGTACCAATAATTTAATTTATGCTACTATTTTAAAACACTACATTGCATTATGCTATTTTGATTAATCACCCTATTCATACATGGTATATTGGTAACTATTTATAAAAAGATGATTTGTAATTGGGCTTTACATTTTGGGAAAATGTGAGGACACATGGCAAAAGAAAAAGACAGAGAGAGTGATAAAGGAAGTGATTCTAACATTTCTTGTAAAATTGGAGTCTTTTTTTTTTCCTTAGAAATTTGAGTCAATTTTAAGATGAATGAGAAAGTGTTTCTTCTTTACAAATTCAAGTTGTATTATTTTTATTATTTTCATTCAAATTGAATATATTATTTTGTTATTGGGTTAATGCAAAAAAAAAAAAAAAAAAGTGTAGGGTGTATAATTGAAAAAGTTGTTGGATTTACTTTTTCTTATGTTAAAAGGATTGTTGGTTTTTTTTTTTTTTATTTAAACAAAAAACATTTATATGGTGATTTTCTATGTTATTGTTTGATAGATGTTTGCATAGATCTAAATAATGCACCCTAAATTTAATTTCTCTTTCTCTCTTTTCTATTGCTATCAGATGTGCTTCTAGAAATGTTATTATTTTTCTTTGTGGACTTTTTGATATTAGTTGGTGTAAAATTTGATTGTTAAAGATGTGTCATATTCTGAAAGCAATTGGTTGATCAACTTAAAACAATCTCATTAAGGTTATGTTTCATAGACCATATTATATTATATTATATTAAGTAAAGTCTATTTGTATTGGGTTGTATTAAATTGAATTACTTATATAATACGATATTTGGTTATGTAGTATATTAAAAATATCAATAACTTTGTGATAACCGATAAATCTACGTTCTCGGAAATATTTGTACAAATATGTAAATAAATGTACATTTACAATGATACAGATTACAGAATAAATAGCAGAGGAAAATTTTGATTAATCAAGTTTTTAATCAAAATTTGGAAATGAATTAATGAATATAGTTTAAAAGCTAAGCATTAATTCAATTATGATGTTTTAAAGATTAGTAGAAAGTATGTGGAAAATACATACTAAGAGATCAATGGCACATAAGTGAGCCACATTGATCAATGGACAAAAGAAGTGCCAAACAAGCCCTTGTGCATTTCAAAAAAAAAAAAAAAAGAGAAAGTGAGAGAGAGGGAGTGAGGCACGTGTGTCTCAAATCCCACGGCAGTAAGTGAATTAATTCACTTTTGCCTTAGCTGCAAAGAGAGACAGACGAGAGAGAAAGAAAGAAAGAAAGAGAAAAGGAAAGAGAGAAAGGGGGAAACCGAGAGAAAGAAAAGGGGAAATCTAAACAAAGTTCGGATTTCTAGTTCAAGCAAGAGATTGATCAAGATTCAGTCAAAGGCCAGCAGCAAGAAAAACTCAAGATTCAAAATAAGGTAAACCCTAGTTTTCACGTTTTTCATTTGGGGAAAATCTGGGGTTTTGAGAGAAAACAGAGAATGTGAGTGAATCACATTTAGGTTTTCGGTTAAAAATCGAAATGTGATTCAAGTCTAGATGTTTTCAAACACGAATCCATGAACAGATGGTTTGAAAAACCGAGTTTAGTGAAATTTCTTCACAAAATACAGATTTTTCAAAAGTTGAAGCAAGAGAGATTCATAAGCAAAATGTGAGATTTTTGCTTATGAAATCATGGATTTGTGATAGTAGAAGTGTAGTAGATACCTTGAAATGATCTTGTGAAGATCGATTTCAAGTATAAGAAGTAGAACAAAGGCCATAAAAGCCTTAGAAAAACAGAACAGAGCAGTTCGGACCCAGAATCTTGATTCTGGTATGAACACGGGCGTGTACAAGGGCGTGTTCAGAACACGGCCCCGAACATGCCCATACGCACGACGGTGTTGCAAGAAAAATCAGACCCGAGAGGTACACGGTCCAGAACACGGCCGTGTATCAGACCGTGTCACGAGGCACACGGTCAAAGAGAGGCGTGTAAGCAGCCGTGTAAGAGCACAGAGGAGTACACGGCCAGTAACACGGCCGTGTACCCACCCGTGTAAGCATACACGGGCATGTTCCAGAAAGTACATGGCCAGGCTTAAAAATCCAGAGGGGTACACGGGCACGGACACGGCCGTGTAGGAGGGCGTGTTCGAGGCCAGAGAGTAAAAAAAAAAAAAAAGTCTGGAAAGGAAAATTTTCATGTTTTGCCATATTTCCAGTATAAGATAAATATGGTAAATAATCAGTGATTTTTCCATTTATAGGAGTCCAAGTCAGAGACCCCAAATCAGCAGTCCCAGAGCAGCAGCAGCTTACGCTAGAGGACTTTCTGTAAGTTCAAGCATTATCCTGACTGCAACGTGGACAAGCTTGCTTTATTACAATATTATGTATGTTGTATGACGTGTTGTTAGACATTGATTGTCTGCATCACGATGTTATGTCAGTTTATGTCAGTCACAGCACAGGTCAGTATATATCAGTTCATGTCATGCATATAGAGTTGCATGTCCCAGTACACAGACCAGACAGTACCAGAACAAGAAAACAGTTAGGTGCACAAGGCACCCTAGTGTGTTGATTAATTCACAACCCAGTAATTTGATTAACAGATTCTTACTGTGGGGGCAATCAGTATGCTACCCAGTTGGAACACCAGAAAGATGGTAATTAACCAGTTATTGACGTATCGGCCTCTCGACTCACGGGGAGGTTATCATGTTTAGCATCAGTTAAGACTGAGGAGGTCAGCACTAAAGTACCGCTCCCGGTTGCGCTAACATGTCGGTACGTCCAATCAGGGACCCAAAACCAGAACTAAAATAACAGATTAATGTTCTAAGACTAAACCTTTAGTCAGTACAGCATGTTTACAGAGTCCAGTCAGCATGAGTACAGCAGTACAGCATGAGCACAGTAGTACAGCATGAGCACAGCAGTATAGCATGTTAGTTACATGTTTTTATGTTTGAACTTACTGAGCTCATAGCTCATTAGTTTGTTCACATGTTGCAGGTAAGAGACCTGTTCACCAGTAGTATCGGTGGACGACGAACAGGGTAGATGCATGCCGGAGAGGATTGGGCGAGGGATATTGGTCACCATTTGATCTTCCGCTACATATATATATATATAGATTTTGAATGTAAATTTCAAAGAGATAAGTTTTCAAGCCAGGAGTATGTGATAGGGGAATCATGATCAGTTGTTAGCATGATTTCCTTATCACATTCTCAACAGTTTATGTATTTAAAGAAAAAAAAAATTTATTCCGCAAAATTAGCAGTAGTTATAGTTCAGCATGATTGCCGGCGACCCTAGAGGCCTGCAGACTATTACGGTTGACTACAGAGTTGACTGTAATAGCACTGTAGAGCCTCTACAGTAGGGCGGGCCGCCACAAACTTAATACAATATTTGGTATATTATTACATTGTATAATAAATTTAGCTTTTTTTTTTTTTTCAAATGATGATTTATTTAATTTTTGTTCAAGGTTGGATTTCGAGACAGGTCTAGGGTTAGGTTTTATAATGGGGGGTCGAGATCGGGATTTAGGATAGGGAATAAGGTTGGTTTCGAGTTTTGGGATGTGGGTTAGAGTCAGGTTTTGAGACAGGAGCAAGATTAGGTTTCGAAATGGGAGTCGAGGTTGGGTTTTGGGACATAGCTTGAGATCGAGGCTAGGGTTAGGGTTGGGTTTTAGGACGAGGACCCTAATTTTAGTCCTAAAATGCAATCTTGGCCCTGGTTTCGAAGCTGAACCTGATCCCTATTTCGAGCACCTCTACCCTCTGTATTGAAATTTGATCCAACCCCAATCCCAATCTCCATCTTAAAACCTAATCTTAATTCAAATCCTAAAACCCAACCTCAACTCCTGTCTAGAAACCCAACCCCAGACCCCAACTCGAACTCGAACCCCAAACTCGTCCCAAATCACGACCTTGACCCATATCCCAAAACTCGACCCTGATCCCTATCCCAAATCTCGATCCCAGTACTAGTCCTTAAACCCAATCCCGACCTTGGTCCTTATCCCTAATCTCAACCTCGATCTCAGTCTTGAAACCCCCTATTCTGAAACTCGATCCCAAACCTCATCTTGAAACACGACTTCGATCCCGACCTTAACCCTTGTCCCAAAACCTGACTCCAAAATCTAACATCGACCTCGATTCCTATCCCAAATCCCAATCCCAGTCTCAGTCCCAAAACCCGACTTTGACCCTTGTTCTAAAACCTAATCTTGGACCTTGTCTTGAAACCCAACTTCGACTCCCATCTCAATACCTGACTTGGCCCCTTCTTAAAACCCAACTACAACTCCAGTCTGAAGACTTAATCTCGACTCCGATTCTGGTCCCGAAACCTGACCCCTATCCTAAAACTAAACTCTAACCTTGCGCTAGTCCCTAAACTCAACCTCGATCCTAAGCCTCGTTTCTCAACCTTTGACTTGACTATTGGTTAAAATAATACCATACATTATACCAAAAATGTTGTATTAGATGACACAATTTATTGTATTAATTTATAATCAATATTATTTTATATAATACGATGATCTTAACAAATATTTTTTTAGTATAAAATAATACAGTATAGTACTCTAATTCGATCCACTAAATATGCCCTTAGAGAAGGGGTATATCACACTTTAGAGTAAACATATTTGTTGCGGTAAACATATTTGTTGCATCATTCAGATCTCCATATTTACATATTTTCAACAATAAATAATTAATTTAATGTAATAATTTTTGAAAACTTTTAATAGCATAGTTTAAAACTAAGTCAAATTATATATAATTAAACTAGTAACACTAAAAAAATCTCAGAGCAAAATATTTTATTTTGGATGATTGTCCTTGATTTCATAACGATCAATGTAATCCTACGTTTGTAAACTTAATTTTTAAGTTGTATGTCTCTAAACTTAGTACACGTTTGGTACTAGCATTTTTTTAGCATTAAATACAATGCAATTTTCCCCCAAATACAAAAACATTTCATTCAAATACCAATTACATCACATTTTAAATCTAACACAATCACTATTTATTATTTCACTTTTTCTATTATTTTTATTAATTACATCATATATTCTCTCTCTCTCCTTTTTTTCTTTCTACTTTTATCCATCACATCACATATTTATTATTAAAATACAATTCAAATACTTTTTCCCCAAACACACATTGCATTCAAATGCAATGCTAATACTTTTCCTCCAAAAACAAATTACATTTAATGCATTGCATTCAAACGCAATGTAAATGCAATGCGTTCACCAAACGAACCCTTAATCTTAAGGTCCAATATTATGCTTAAAAAAAAAAAAAAACTAACGAATTCGTTTTGTGGGAAGTAAAAGAATTATGTACTTGTAAAATGGTTGCAATGTTTTCTCCCATTTTTATGCTTTTGGTATGCCTTTATATATATATATATATATATTACTTTTACATAATTTCACGCATGCACATTAATAGGCACGCCTCAAAAGTTTATTTATTTATTATTTTTTTTCAACTCTTTAGTGGGCTTGTACTCGTCTGGGCTTCTTTATTAGCCTGCACACTGGTGATAAGAACCTAGGATAGTAGCACTATTGAACCAGTTGTAGGTCATGTATTTAGTTTGCTATTACCCTCTGGTACCACCCATATATGGTAGCCATTGACTGTAATCTAAATTATATTTCGTCCAGATTTCACGCTGTTGCGTGAAATATCCGCAAATATGCGAGTGCCTCTACTAATTTAAGATGAATATAGATATCATTTTTATGAAAATTATATTTAATTTTAAATTAAGTATCAAAGTTGATTAACTCTAAAATTATTCGAACGATTGAAATTGAAACTAAAATGATAAAAGTCAAGAAAATTAAATAAATAAAATTAATAAAACTAAAATAATAAAAACAAAGTTATAGGAGTCAAATTTCTCTTAATTAAATTTCATTTGAATTAAATTTAACCTTTAATTGATTGATATTAATTGATGAAATTGTTAGCCGACTATACAAAATTGTCTAAAAGCCTCTTTCAATAAACTAATAGGTCTATCTGCGTTAATTAAAACCTATATTTCTATTGGGAACTAATCAGTATAAATTCATTAAGTTTAAAATATTTGCATTAATGATATATTCCTATTCAAATTGCAAATGAAATTCTATTATTGATCTAGATCTAATCTCTAATTTTCAATTTCAATAAAGTCCAATAAAATCACCTAATAATTGGCCAATCACTAGGAGCATTAAGCTCATAATAGAACAAACAATTACCACAAATCATCAATCAATCCATGATACCAAAATAAATTCAAAATCCATTAAAAAGGATCCATTGAAACCCTAGAATGAAAATCACTCCATAAATGAAATTAAAAGCAAAGTTGAATAAATCAAGAGTTCAAATATCATCAAATTACGAAAACTAAATAGGAAAAGTAGGAAGAAAAACGAAATTAGAGGTTGCCATAAATCTTACAAATTTCCCCTAAATTCTTCTCCTCTTAAAACACTAACTTTTCAAAAATTTTAATTTGCAAAATGACTTAAAAAAAAAAGGAATTAAAATGACATTAGTTTCCTTAATTAAACAACCTGATGACTTGAAAAAAAACTCCCATCAGAAATAAAAAAAATAAAAAGTAAAAAATTAAAAAACTCTTTATTTCCTCCTTCCTCTGGGACATTGGTTCTTTGTGGCAACTTCCTTTGTTCATTCTCTCCCTTCCCCATATCTTAATCCTAGACCTCCTAGTACTGCTGACAGCAAGTTTCACTAGACCTCCCACGAATCAGGACAACAAGTTATCGGATTCACCCAAATTCTCACCTCCCATTTCAAGTTAAGAGTTTGAAGATGGAAGAAGATAATTGAAAAGAAAATTATCAATTTGAAGGTTGGTAATTATTTAAGCATTGTCAAATTTGTTTTAGTAGCTCTTTTTAAAAACAATAAGATATATTTTGCTTAAAAATCAATTTTGGTGTAAAATAAGTGAATTTAAAGGTTAAATAGGGCTAGAAAAAATGCACATCTAAGGGGAGGACAACCTTAGCTCGTGAGACTAGGATAGGCATTCCAAGCCTTGTGATCAAATTCGCATGCCTAAAATTTGTTACCGCGCGCCTAGACTAAATGGCCTACACACCTGAGGAGTTTGTCTGGAAGCCATGCATGACCCAAGCATGCTAGATAAGATTTTTTGTCTTTTTTTTCACATTTTTTAATTCAAAATTACAATTTCACTCTTTAAATATAATTAAAACCTTATTAGAAAGAGATAAATAATTGTGAGTTTTTGAGAAAGAAAGAGAAAGAATTTTGAGAAAGAATTTTGAGCTTTTGAGAAAGGATTCTTCTTATTATTTACAAAGAATGATACAGCACATATATATAGCAGTAGGTGGCATTAGACCAGCCCGATTCCAAGAGAAAAAATTCAACTAACAAAGATAAATCTTTCCTAAAACAGAAAAAGGAAATTTCAGTGATTTGGTAAATTAATACCAGATTTTCAACCATCAATTTTACAGCTATCAAATCCTAGAGTTAATTCCTAGAAAATCAAACTAACTTTGGAAAGAATTCAATACTCTCCCTCAAGCTGAGTTGTAGATGTTGTACAAACACAACTTGTGACTCAGTTCTTCAAAGTTATTTCTTGGAAGAGCTTTAGTGAGAATGTCGGCCATTCAGAGTTTTGTAGAAGTGTATACTAGCTACACAATTGCCCTTTCAATCTTTTCAAAGATGAAATGCCTATCAATTTCAATGTGCTTTGTCCTGTCATAATGCACGGAATTCTTAGCAATGCTTATGGCAACTTGGTTGTCACAAAGCATCTTGATTGGCTTCTTACTTGATACACCCAACTCACAAAGAAGTCTTTGTATCCATATTCCTTCACAGATACCAAGAGCAAGTGCTCTACATTCAGCTTTTGCACTGCTCTTTGAGACTACAGGTTGTTTCTTACTTCTCTAAGTCACGAGATTTCCCTAAACATAGGAACAATACCCCGAGGTAGATCGCCTGTCAGAAATATCTCCTACCCAATCTACATCTGAGAAGACTTCAACTTTTCTACTTTTACTCTTCCTATATAGTAGACCTTTTCCTGATATCATTTTAAGATACCTCAAAATCCTGTTCACAGCTCTCATATGTTCTTTTGTTAGGTTGTTCATGAACTGGCTCAGAACACTAACAGAAAAACCAATATCAGGACACATGTGTAAGAAGTAGATTAGCCATCCTAACAATCTTTGATATCTCCCCTTGTCGACTGGAGCACTATCTCTTTCAGTCCTTATCTTTTTGGTTGAATCCATTGGTGTATCTACAGGTTTACACCCAAGCATACCTATCTCCTTTAGTAAGTCTAGAACATACTTACATTGAGAGACAAATATCCCTTTCTTAGATCGTGCCACCTCTATTCGAAGGAAATATCTAAGATCACCAAGCTCTTTGATCTCAAATTCCTTGGCTAAGAGCTTTTTCAACCTTATTAATTCTTCTTAATAGTCACTAACTAAAATAATGTCATCAACGTATACAATCAAGATTGCTACCTTCTTCCTGGGAAAGAACTTCACATATAGTATGTGATCTGCCTAATATTGTGTATCTCCATGTCTCACCACAGACTTTGTAAACTTGTCAAACCATGCACGAGGAGATTGCTTGAGTCCATATAAAGATTTTCTAAGCTTGCAAACTCTATTGTTGTTGAAAGAATTTTCCAGTCCCGATGGTATCTCCATATGCACTTTTTTTTCTAGATCACCATCTATGAATGTATTCTTGATGTCCAGTTGATGTAAGGACCAATCTTTGTTTTCTACATGGAAAAAAAGAACTCTAACAGTATTGACTTTGGCACTAGAGTAAATGTTTCTTAGTAATCTATTCCATAGGATTGTGTAAAACCCTTAGCAATGAGATGAGCTTTAAATCTCTGAATACTTCCATCAGCCTTGTGTTTGACGGTGAAGATCCATTTACAGTCAACTGGTTTCTTGCCCGGGGGAAAATCTAAGATTACCAATGTGTCATTTTTCTTCAAGGCTTTGATTTCTTCACTCACTGCTTTTCTCTAAGCTGGAATCTTAAGGGCTTCTTAAATACACTTAGGGACCTTTACGTTATCAAGAGTTGAAACAAATGCTTGATAGGATGGTGATAATTTCCCATATAAAACAAACTTGTAGATAGGATGCTATGTGCATGTTCTAACACCCTTTCTCAAAGCAATCGACATATCTAAATTATCAATGATAGGTGTTTCAATCTTAGTCTCAAGATTGAAGGTTCCTTTACCTAAGTGAATTTCAGTAGGTTTTAGACTCTGTTCAGATTCTTGGACAAGTGTGATAGGGGTTGAGTTCTCTATCTCCCTCTCGGGCTTCTTCCTCTTAAAATAGACACAAAGCTCCTCATTTACAATTTGTGGTGTCTCAAAGTGATTATGAGCAGGAGAAAGATTAGAGACTGAAAGTTAAGGGTTCTCAGATTGATCTGGGTTGGACTGATTTGGATTTTCAGGTGGTTGACTCTCAGATTATATATGATCCAGCATTTTTGAATAAATGACATTTGGTTGTGGAAGAGGCTGGACCAATTGTGGTTGTGATTGTGGCAGGACTGATTATGATAAGCTCCCAGGTTAGATTGAGTGATTAGGATCAGTCTCATGAATTGTATCCCAAAGTTGATATTCCCTTATGCTTTCCCCTTGAATTTCAGATTTGGGGTAGCAGGATTGGTGTTCAAAGAATGTCACATCCATGGAGTTATGAAACTTTTGGGTAATAGGTGAATAACACTTGCAGCCCTTTTGGTTTAAGGAGTACTCGAGAAAGATCCATTTGATGGATTTAGGGTCTAATTTGCTACGATTTTGTTGATGTATATGTATAAAAGTTGAGCACCTGAATACTTTTGGATCTAATGTGGAGATGATTTTGGTATGTGGAAAGTTTTTGAGGAAAACTTGGTAAGGAGATTGGAATTTAAGGACTCTAGAAGGCATTCTGTTAATCAGATAAGCAGAAGTGAGGACTACTTCTCCCCATAATTGTTTTGGAAAATGAGTGTAGAACATGAGGGAATGAGTAACTTCCAGCAGGTGTCTATTTTTTCTTTCGGTAACTCCGTTTTGTTGGGGAGTATCTATACAAGAACTTAAATGAACTATACCCTAACCCAAGAGGTAATTACCCAGAATTGTTTTGAAATATTCTTTGGCATTATCGGTTTTTAAAACTTGGATCTTGGTTTGGAATTGAGTTTATATCATAGAGTTGAAATTTTGGAAGATTTGAACTACTTCAAATTTTTCTTTCATGAGGAAATCTCGTATGATCATCAACAAATGATACGAACCATCATGTTCCTATTATAGTTTTTATCCTTGAAAGACCCCACACATCACTATGAATCATGGCAAACGGACAAGATAATTTCTATGAAAGGCTAGGATAGTTATTACGAGCATGTTTGGAGAGTTGACAAATTTCACAATCAAAAGACTTTGAACTTTTATTGATAAATAGAGAAGGCAACAATTTTTCTAAATACATGAAATTTGGATGACCAAGACGATAGTGCCATAACATAACTTCACTAACTTTATTGACATAGGAATTTAAAGCTAACTGATTTTTAAAGGACACACCATTTGCATTTTGAGCTTGTCTTCTTAGAGGAATATTGTCTTTTATAAGATAAAGTCTAGAACGCATCTCAGCGTTAGGAAATGCCCTAAGCATTAGAGACATTTTGATGTATTTATTTTGAACTGGATAATAAAATTATATATAAAGGTTATTCATTACATTGCTATCTGTCCTCATTTTATTTACATGTTAAAGTAAATGTAAGCAAATGTGGCTCCCTGACTGCTTGTGTTAAACTGTTAGAACGTTGTATGCAATGGACTTTTGTATGCGAGAAGACAATGTTCTAAAGTTAGCAGTCTAAACTATGGTCTGTAGTCTATGGGGTTAGACCGAGCATCTAACTCATGTTAAGACTATTATGTTGTCTAAAGCCTTAGAGGGGACGGTTTGTCTTGACTGTCTGGAGCTGGACTCCCAAGTAGAGACATAGATATGTTGCTTGGTGGTGACATATTAGCCCGGGACTAAAGCGTGATTGATCTACAAAGTCCGCTTTGAGTGGATCGATCTGCTTTTTACGTTCATTATGCAGTACCTTAATCCTGAGTAAAAAGACAGCTTCATGTATATGACTTGTGTACTTTGATGTTCCAATGGTTAAAGCGTCTCAGAGGTAGTAAGCTTATAGACCGGTTCGTTGGGTACATGACTTGTATACGATGAAGGGTTCGTTTATAGATATCGGAATCATAACTCTAATGAGGAGTTAAGGGTATCCTCATAAAGGCATTATACTGAATGTGAAAATAGACAAGGCCATGGGTTGTCTGCTGGGCGGATGACTTCTTATTCACATATGGTGAATAATCATTTTTTTTTATTCGGTAGTATAATGGAACTTTAACATAGCCTGATCAGTAGGATTAAACGGACTTTGGCCTAAGCCTGATCATGGATATCATATGAGGGTTCTGCATACATGACAAGGTCATTGGATAATAGATTATCACAGGCTTACGTAATACGGTATATAATTGGGAGTTCAGTTTCAGGTTTATAGTGGTGTGACTTTGAAATTAGTGATCATATGATTGAGTTGTTCGGTAAAGAATGATGATCATATGGATTTGCGGGAGCCCGATTATATATGTCCAATCAGTCCCTCTACTAGCTCCACATAATTCCTTAACGTTTGGCAAATTGATTTGTGTATGCTCTTAGTTGGTTTATTATGCATGGATGGTGTTAACATAGGATTAGGATGGTAGACAAGATTCTCTCTGGTTGGATTCAGATTTTGTTTTGGATAATAAAGTACATAATTATTCGAACTCCAAATAAAGTTGCCATGATTTTATTTGAGATTGGATTGGAGTTGTAGAAAATTATCCATGAGAACAAGAGTTTGAAATACAACTGTTTTGTGGATTTTGAAATTTGAAATTTGAAATTTGAATTTGAAATTCAAATTTTAAATCACAGTCCAAGTGGGATTCGAATTTGTTGTGGAAAATCCACAAGGAATGAAATTCGAATTAGAGTTGGATATAGAGAGGATAATCTTGTTAGAATCCTACTTGAATTTTGAATCCAAATCCTAGATAATGATGGACGAAAATTTTGAGGATTATCCTCAATGGATTTTCAGATTTTTTGTAGATAAGGTTCAAGGAAAAATTCAAGTTTCAATCCCAGTTGAATTTGGATTCTCTCCTCCCAGAAAGTGGCCAAAGTTTAGGAGTGAATCTCCTAGGAGATTTTCGGTTATTTTGGATAAGGATGAGATAAGATTCAAGCTTGAAAATCCTAGTGGAATTTTGATTCTCCCTTATCCAAAAGTGGCCGAATTTTTGCGGAGATTTTCTCCTTAGAATTTTCAGATTTTTTGGTTGAAAAAGGGAGATAAAATTCTAGTTAAAATCTTGTTTAGATTTGGTTTGGATTTATCCTAAAGTGGCCGAATTTTATTGTTAGGATTTTCCCTTGAAAAATTCAGATTTTGTGCTTGTGGATAATGGAGAATATCTTCTCCTAATCTAATTCTAATTCAGAGAATCACCTCATGCAGGTCTATAAATAGAGGTCCTGCCACTCCAGTTCTCTCAGACCACAGACTCTCAGGTGAGCAGGCTTATTGTTGCACAGCCCACCGTCACAATAAGTTCTTTAGAGATCTGGGTGGTCGGAAGAAGACTAACAGTGCTAGCATACCGATCGAGGTTCAGAGTGCCCACACACTCAGCCATTCGGGAATTGGAGAATAGTAGAGAAGGCTAGTTGGTTGAAGCCCTCCGGTCATTCTCCTCCTGCAAGATTGGCGTCCTTGAGGTATGAGTTTTAATTGTTGTTGGTTTATTGTATATGGCATTATGAGATATTTAACAATCTAAAAATTTTTTATTGTTCCGCTGCGCCACTCTGATACGTTTTTACCGATTTATTTTCCTACACTCAGCACTACCAATCTTCGTCCCCGAATCCAAATCCTAAAATTCACAAAATTTTGTGAAGAATTTAGATACACAATTTAGATCACGAGTTAATTTACTAATTGAAAGTAAATTACAATCCAAACTAAACACATGGAAGACAAAATTTAGAGTCAAGCCCTTTGTAATCTTGATCGAGCTTGTTCCCTCAACCTTGGATAGAGAACCATTAGCAATTTGGATTATGAAATACTAATTTGATGGGCTATATTCGTGAAATATGGTTGCATCTCCTGTCATGTGATCTAAGGCTCCAAAGTCGATAATCCATGGTTTTGATTGCCTAGTATTAACTATACAAGATATTGAAAAATTACCTTTTTATGCCAACATACTAGATCTAGATATAGAGGAATTAGACTGAGATAGGTTATTTTGGCTGAAGAGTTTATGCAAAACTTCAAGTTGTTCCTTGGTGAAAGGGCTTGTCTTGGTTAGGTCTGGATTATCATCAGTAGAGGCTGCAACACGGGCTCGGTTTCTTTGTCATTTGCTAGTCTTGATGGTTTCCAATCGATAAGTTTGCCGTGAATTTTCCAGTAATTTTCTTTGAGATGTCTAAGCTTACGGCAATGATCACACCATGGTCTCCCCTTCTTTTGCCGGTTCTCATTGTTGCTTGATGGTGGTCCTCGTGTTGCAAGGGCAGATCATTCAAGTGTCGAAGTAGGGTTTTGAGACCCTAACATTACCTTTTCCCTGCTTTCTTCTTGTCTAACTTCTGATAAGGCCTCTCGGAGACTTAGAAGAGGCTTAGTCCCTATTACTCTTCCTTGAACTTCATCTAGGTTTTTGTTAAGGCCGAGAAGGAACTTGAAGGTTTATTTTTACTCCAAAATCTTTCGATACAAGGCAGTGTCTTCCTAGCACTTCCATGAGTAGACTTCAAACATGTCAAGGTGTTGCCAATAGTGAGTGAGAGTGTTGAAATATTGTGTAACTGTGAGATCTCCTTGGCGTAGTTCATGTAGCTTGGCTTTGACTTCAAAGAGTTCTGATTTATTTTCAAAAACTCAAATATGTCTCCCTAACAGCGTCCTAGATCTCCTTTGCACTCCCATATAAGAGAAAATTTTTCTTCTATGTCGTTGGTCATTGAATTGATCAGCCAAGACATTACCATATGGTTTTTGGTCTTCCAAGTCTTGAACCTTGGACCATTTTTCTCGAGTATTGCTACTTCTCTCGTGAGGTATTCGTCTTTACCCCAACCATAGATAAACATCATAACCTATTGGGACCATTGGAGAAAATTCTGCCTATCGAGTTTGTGACTTGTAATGGGAAAAGAGGAACCATCTGCTCCTCCCTGGATGCCTGCTGCTACAGTTTCTAGATTTGAGGTGACTTCAGATGAGGAGCTTTGTCTCTCGATAGCCATCCCATATTCCGCCATGATGAATAAGAAGAATAAAAAATGAATAAGAAGGGTTCAGTTTTCAGAGGTAGGGCTCTGATACCATGTGAGTTTTTGAGAAAGAAAGAGAAAGAATTCTGAGTTTTTGAGAAAGGATTCTTCTTATTATTTACAAAGAATGATACAGCACATAAATATAGTAGTAGGTGGCATTAAGCCAACCAGATTCCTAGGGAAAAAAGTCAACTGACAAAGACAAATCTTTCCTAAAACAAAAAAAGAAAACTTCAGTGATTTGGTAAATTAATACCAGATTTTCAACAATCAATTTTATAGCTATCAAATCCTAGAATTATTTCCTAGAAAATCAAACTAACTTTGGAAAGAATTCAACACTAATTAACTAATCATTTTGTACGTTTTCATTTGTCAAATTTGTGATTTACATATAATACTTTACATTTTATATACATGTTTTATATCTTTTTTCTTCTTCATTTTGATTACAGATATGACTTCAATTCTCATTGTTGTGGTGTACAATGGAAAGTGGAAAGAGGATGGTGGCTTTTGGAACTGAGAAGGAAATGGTTTGTCTAAAGGCTTTTTGATTAATAGAGAAATCAAGTTTATAGAATTGATAGAGTCAATCTTCAATAAAATGAGTATCAACTGAAATATGTTTGCATTTGAAATTACACATAAGCTTGTTAGTGAGATGCACATAAAGACTCCAACTATGCGTATTTCTATTGATTCAGAGTTCAGAAATCTTATTTCTAGGCTCAAAGATGAAAAGTAAATTACTCTACACATTACATTTTAAGAGAACCAAGAAAAAGAAAAGTGTGATGGTGATGATGATATCACTAATAATGGTGCTGGTGGAGACAAAGGAGGCTTTCATGATGTCTATTTTGGGTGTCAAATCATAGACCGATTCCAATAGAGTGTGCAAGAGATTATCCAAATGATGCTTTTGGTCACAATGACTAAGAACCTTTGCAGATATGTGCAATAAACAAGTTAACTGCTGGTTTTAATCCAACTCCAGGGATAACAAAAGAAGATGAAACCAAGGAAGGTTCTGATGTACTTGAGGAAGGAGATGATGCACCTGAGAGAGGTGATGATATCCCGTTTCAACATTTTGACATGCTTGAAGAGGATGCTCAATATTTTCAAGGTTTGATGAGAATGTTATAGGATCCAACCCATTGATAAGTCTGGATAGAGTGAGACATGATGGATCTGATTTAATGGTTTGTCAAAACTTTACAAGTAAAGAAGAGTTAAATACAAAGCTAAGCCTTGTTGCCATCAATGGAAAGTTCAAAATGAAGGTAAAGAAGTAAACCAAAACGTTGATAATTTCAATGTTTTAGTGAACAATGTTCATGGCGAGTGTGTGCTACAAAGATGTAGAGTTCAAGTTTCTTTATAATTCAACAATATAATGGTTTTCATACTTGCTCTTTTATGAATCGGTCAATTAATCATAGACAAGCATCTAGTAATGTGATTGGAGATCGATTGATGAGACACTTCAAAGATAGCAAGGAGCCACCCAACCCAAAATCCATCATGGGCTTTGTGCTTGAGGAGATAAATGTTCAAATAAGCTATTACAAGGCATTTAGAGGAAGGCAAAATGCTCAAAATTTGATTAGAGGGACACCGAGCAAAGTTTTGCCATATTCCCATTATATTGTCAAATGCTTAAGAAGGTTAATCCAGGAATGGTTACCCACATCAAAGTTGAATCTGAGAATAAGTTCAAGTACTTTTTCATGGCTTTAGGAGTGGTAATAAGGGGATTGCAATGCATGAGAAAGCTTATTGGTGTAGATGGAGCTTGGTTAAAAATAGATCAAAAGGGCATGTTGATAGTTGCAAGCACACAAGATAGTTAGTACAACACCTACCCGATTGCTTGGGGTTTGGATAACAATGAGAACAACGCATTGTTGACTTGGTTCTTGAAGAAGTTGAAGGAGTTGATACATGACAGCTCGCAGCTAACGTTCATTTCTGATAGGAATCAAAGTACCCATCACGCAATATATTGGGTTTATCCTATAGCGCGTCATGGAGCATGTTGTTTTCACATCAAACAAAATATTAAGCATTGGTTTAAGACTTCTACTATACTAAAAATGTTCACAAATGCAACAGAAGCATACCGTGTTGAAATGTTAACAAAACACTTTAACGAGATTCAACAAAGATATTCAGGGGTGGCTAAGTTTCTAGAATAGGAGGTAAAAATCGAAAAGTGGCCCATAACTTACTTTCGAGGCAATCTGTATGAAGCTATGACTACAAACATAAATAAAAGTGTTAATAGTTTGATGCAAAAAGCAAGAGAGTACCCCATAACTAGCATGATCGATTTTATCCTCATGACAATAGGGCAATGGTTCTTTACTTGACGTCAGGAAAGTTTGACTGTGCAATCACCAATTACACCAAAACGAGAAAAAAATACTTAGAAAAAGATGGAATAAAGCTGGTCCACTAAATGCACGCCAATTGAATGAAAATGAATACTTTGTGACCCATGGAGAGATAGACGTGGCAGTGAATTTAAGTACAAAGAGCTGCCAATGCAGAGTTTTCGATATTGACAAGATTCCATGCACCCACACCATATCAACAGCAGGACTCTATCAACCGCTCAACTCTGGGGATTACACATATACTCTTTGTTTTGAATATTACTAAATAGATTATTAGATAGCATACGCTGAAACCATTTATCTTGTTCCCCTAGAAGTGTTACGGAAAGATATCTTCTAAGAGATTAAGGACACTAAGGTGTTAGAGCCAGACAAAGAACAAAAAAAGGGAAAAAAAGATTTAGTCACTACCGTTCACAAGGAGAGTTTCCCAAGAACAAATATGCAAGCATTATGGACAAACATGACACAATTTAAAGAAACACCCCAATAAACCTCATCTATTTGATGTTAGAAGCACCACCGAGGAATAGTGAGTCACTCGAATTTTAATTGTACTAATCACATCTAAATGCTATTAAGAGTTTTAATAATATCATTTGTGATTTTCATATTTCTAAATAAATTAATTTCATATTTCTTATGTATTAAGCTTATCCAAAAAGCAAGAGCCCATTAGTTGTGTGCTTCAATAAGAGTATGTGCTCTGAGAATGCCTAGTGTTATGTAAATATCAATATTAGCTAATCTGTCTCTGGGCACCTTCCAAGGCGTTCACCAGGACATGCATTATGCACGCCATACCCACCAACCAAGTATGGTGCTCTTTGAGAATGCCCAGCATGGCATTCGCCAAGATCATAGTGAACGTTCTAGGTGTTTCCCTTTTACATATTCTATTTCGGACTTAGACTTATCAAACTTTTTATTTTATTATTTTGGAAATAAACTTATCAACATGATTTATTATATCAAAATAACGTAATATTATGATTATTCAAAATAAATTAAAGTTAAGCTTTTTTTAATCCAATACTTTTATTTGATTTAATTTGGACTTCATTCTAACCCATTATTATATGTAACGTAACAAGTAAGGCTAACATTTTTTTTTCATTAATTTTAGCTTTGTTAAAACTTAATTAAAATTAAAAAATCAATCCAATTTACCTAAATTTGAATAAATAGTTAAAAAAAGACTAATTAGAATATTCTGAGGACCTTACAAGGCATTCACTAAGACGGGCACTCATGCCCACCAACTATGGCTTTCTATGAGAATACCTAGCATGGCATTCACCATGATCTTGCTGGATGTTCTAGCATTCCCCTTTTGCATGTTCTATTAAGGACTTTTAGAATTAAACTTACCAACTCGGTTCATTATATCAAAATAACTTAATATTATGATCACTCATAATAAATTCATGTTAAGCTATTTTTTTATACATTACTCTTAGTTGATTTAACTAGGACTTCATTTAAACCCATTATCTCATGTGATGTAACAAGGCTAACTTTTTTTTTTCCATTAAGTTTAGTTTTGTAGAAATTTGATCAAAATTAAAAAAATCAATCTAATTGACCTATGTTTGAACAAATAGTAAAAAAAACGGACTAACAAAAAAATCCCCAAGGTCCTTGCAAGGTGTTCGCCAAGATGGGCATGGCACGTGGTGCTCTTTGAGAATGCCCAGTATTACATTCGCCATGATCTTGCTGGATGTTCTAGGCATACCCCTTTTGTAGGTTTAATTGAGTACATGGACTTATAAAACTTTTTTTATTATTATTATTTTTGGAATCAAACATATCTACTCAGTTCATTATATCAAAATAATGTAATATTATGATCACTCATAATAAATTGTTGATAAGCTTTTGTTGATCCACTACTCTCAGTTAATCTGACTAAGACTTCATTTCAACCATTATCTCATGTAACATAACAAGTAAAACTAACTTCTTTGTTTCATTAAGTTTAGTTTTGTTGAAATTTGATTAAAATTAAAAAATCAATCCAATTTACCTAAGTTTGAACAAATAGTTAAAAAATAAAAAAACTAACTAGAATATCCTGAGAGCCTTGCAAGGCATTCGCCAAAATGGGCATGGTGCAAGCGCACCAAGTATGGATTTCTATGAGAATGCCTAGCATGACATTCGCCATGATCGTGCCGAACGTTCTTGCATTCCCCTTTTGCATGTTCTATTAAGGACTTGGACTCATCAAACTTTTTGTTTACTTTTTTTTGGAATTAAACTTATCAACTCGGTTCATTATATTAAAATAACTTAATAGTACGATTACTCATAATAAATTGATGTTAAGCTATTTTTATCTATTATTATTAGTTGATTTAACTAGAACTTCATTTAAACACATTATCTCATGTAATGTAACAAGGCTAACTTTTTTTCTTTTCATTAAATTTAGTTTTGGAGAAATTTGATTAAAATTAAAAAAATCAATTTAATTGACCTAAGTTTGCACAAATAAGTAAAAAAAAAAAAAAAGACTAACAAGAATATCCTCAAGGTCTTTGCAAGGCGTTCACTGAGGTGGGCATGGCACGTGCCTACCAGGTATGGCGCTCTTTGAGAATGCCCAGCACTGCATTCGCCATGATCTTGTTGAACGTTCTAGGCATTCCCCTTTTGCAGGTTCTATTGAGGACATAGACTTATCAAACTTTTTTTTTTAATTTTGTTTGGAATTTAATATATCAACTCAGTTCATTATGTCAAAATAATGTAATATTATGATCGCTCATAATAAATTGTTTATAAACTTTTTTTATCCATTACTCTTAGTTGATTTAACTAAGACTTCATTTCAACCATTATCTCGTGTGATGTAACAAGTAAAACTAACTTTTTTTATTTCATTAAGTTTAGTTTTGTTGAAATTTGATTAAAATTAAAAAATCTATCCAATTTTCCTACGTTTGAACAAATAGTTAAAAAAAAGATGGCTCTATGAGAATGCCTAGCATGGCATTCGCCATGATCTTTCCAGATGCATTCCCTTTTTGTATGTTCTATTAAGGATTTGGACTTATCAAACTTTTTTTTTTTTTTTTGGAATTAAACTTATCAACTCTATTCATTATAATATTACGATCACTCATAATAAATTGATGTTAAGTTGTTTTTTATCTGTTACTTTTAGTTGATTTAACTAGGACTTCATTTAAACCCATTATCTCATGTAACATAACAAGGCTAACTTTTTTTTTTTCAATTGATTTTAATTTTGTGGAAACTTGATTAAAATTAAAAAATCAATCTAATTGACCTAAGTTTGAACAAATACTTAAAACAAAAACAAAAAAAAAGACTAACAAGAATATCCCTGAAGTCCTTGCAAGGCATTCGCCAAGACGGACATGGCGTGTGCCCACGAGGCATGGCGCTCTATGAGAACGTCCAGCATGGCATTCGCCATGATTTTGCTAGACATTTTATGCATTCCCCATTTCCATGTTCTATTGAGGACTTGGACTTATCAAACTTTTTTTTTTTAATTTTATGGGATTAAACTTATTAACTTGGTTATATCTAAATAACTTAAAATTATGATCACTCATAATAAATTGTTGTTAAGCTTTTTTTGATACATTACTCTTAGTTGATTTAACTAGATCTTCATATCAACCCATTATCTCATGTAAAGTAACAAGTAAGGCTAACTTTTATTTTTAATTATGTTTAGTTTCGTTAAATTTTGATTAAAATTAAAAAATCAATAAAATTTACCTAAGTTTGAACAAATTGTTAAAAAAAAAAGATAAACTACAATATCCCGAGGGCCTTGTAAGGTGTTTGCCAAGACGGGCATAGCAAGTGCCCAATAGGAATGGCGCTCTTTAGGAATGCCCAGCTTGGCGTCCACCACGATCATGCTGGACGTTCTAAGCATTCCCTTTTTGCACGTTCTATTGAGGACTAGCACTGATCAAACTTTTTTTATAATTTTTTTGGAATTAAACTTATCAGCATGATTCATTATATCAAAATAATATAATATTATTATCACTCAAAATAAATTGATGTTAAACTTTTTTTGATCTATTACTCTTAGTTGATTTAACTAGTACTTTATCTCAACCAAGTATCTCATGTAACATATCAAGTAAAGCTGACTTTTTATTTTCAATAAGTTTAACTTTGTTGAAATTTAATTAAAATTAAAAAATTAATCCAATCTACCTAAGTTTGAACAAACTGTTCAAAAAAAAAAAAAAAAAGACTAATTAGAATATCCCAAGGGCCTTGCTCGGCAATCACCAAGATGGGCATGGTGCATGCACACTAGGTATGGCGCTCGCCTACTAGGTATGACACTCTTTGAGAATGCCAAGTATGGCAATTGCCATGATCATGCTAAATGTTCTAGGTGTTCACATTTTGCACATTCTATTGAGGACTTGAACTTATCAAACTTTTTATTATTATTATTATTTTTTGAATTACACTTATCAACTCAGTTCAATATATCAAAATAATGTAATATTATGATCACTCATAATTAATTGATATTAATCTTTTTTTAATCTATTACTCTTACTTGATTTAATTAGGACTTCATTTCAAACCCATTATCTCATGTAATGTGACAATGCTATTTTTTCTTTTTCATTAAGGTTAGTTTTATTGAAACTTGATTAAAATTAAAAAATCAATCCAATTTACCTAAGTTTAAACAAATAGTTAAAAAAAAAAAAAAGAATATCCCAAGCACCTTACAAGGCGTTTGCCAAGATAGGCATGGCAACCGCCCACTAGGTGTGGGGCTCTTTGAGAACCTCCAACATGGCATTCGTCATGATCTTGCTGGATGTTTTAGACGTTCCCCTTTTGCACATTCTAGTTAGGACTTGGACTTTTTAAACCTTTTTTGAAATTAAACCTGGTTTATTATACCGAAACAACATAATATTATGACCACTCACAATAAATTGATGTTAATCTTTTTTTGATTTATTACTCTTAGTTGATTTAACTAAGACTTTATTCCAACCCATTATCACATATAATGTAACAAGTAAGACTAACTTTTTTTTTGGTTATGTTTGGTTTTTGTTGAAATTTAATTAAATTAAAAAAAAAACAATCCAATTTTCCTTAGTTTGAACAAATAGTTGGAAAAAAAAAAGACTAACTAGAATAGTCCGAGCGCCAAGCAATGCGTTCACCAAGACAAGCATTGCGCATGCCCACCAGGTATGGCATTTGCCATGATCTTGCTGGACATTTTAGGCATTCCCCTTTTGCACAGTCTATTGAGGAATTTGACTTATCAAACTTTTTTTTTTTAATTTTTTGGAATTAAACATATGAACTCGGTTCATTATATCAAAATAACATAATATTATGATCATTTATAATAAATTATTGTTAAGTTTTTTTTTGATACATTACACTTAATTGATTTAACTAGGATTTCATATCAACCCCATTATCTCATGTAATGTAACAAGTTAGCCTAACTTTTTTTTTTTTATTAAGTTTAGTTTTATCAAAATTTGATTAAAATTAAAAAATCAATTCAGTTTATCTAAGTTTGAACAAATAGTTAAAAAAAAAAGATGAACGAGAATATCCCAATGGCCTTGCAAGGCATTCATCAAGATAGGCATGACGCATGCCCATTAGGTATGGTGCTCTTTGAGAATGCCCAGCATGGTATTCGCCATGATCTTGCTAGATATTCTAAGCATTCCTCTTTTGCATGTTCTATTGAGGATTTAAATTTATCAAACTTTTTTTAAATTTTTTTTGGAATTAAACTTATCAAATCTGTTAATTATATTAAAATAAAGTAATATTATGATCACTCATAATAAATTGTTGTTAAGCTTTTTTTTTATCCATTACTCTTGGTTGATTTAACTAGGACTTCATTTCAACCATTATTTCATGTAACATAACAAGTAAAGCTAACTTTTTTTTTATTGAATTTAGTATTGTTGAAATTTGATTAAAACTAAAAAATCAATATAATTTACCTAAGTTTAAGAAATAATTAAAAAAAAAAGACTAACTAGAATAGCCTGAGCGCCTTGAAGGGCGTTTGCCAAGATAAGCATGGCATGCTCCCACTTGTTATGGCATTCTTTGAGAATGCCGAGCATAGCATTCTCCATTATCTTGCTAGATGTTCTTGGTGTTCCTTCTTCACACGTTTTATTGAGGACTTGGACTTACTAAACTTTTTTATTTTCTTATTTTTTTGGAATTAAACTTATCAACTTGGTTTATTATATCATCTACCCTAAATGAATATGAAAACCTTAACCTAAGCTATTGACTCATCTTGTTCGATATGAAATGTATATGTTCTTTGGGGTTCGATCTTGCCATTTGGAGAATGGTCCTACATTATAACATGTAAAAGTAGAGAATTTACTATGAAATCCATCCTGTCTTTAATTTTGAAAAGGTGCAATATTGGTCTGCGATGAATAAATTTGTCGTTTGAATGAAGATTTGGAAAGTTCAAAAAAAAGTTAGTCTTTCTCTAGCGAGATTCCGTGCCCCTTTTTTATTTTTTTTAATTTTTTTTAATTTTTGCAGAGAGAGAGAGAGAGAGACAGGGGCCAAAATCTTGTACCTTTAAAAAAAATAAATTAAAAATAAAAATAAGGTATAACAAACTATAAATTTTTTCCAATTACAGACCAATATTGCACCTTTCAAAAGTCAATGTTGCATACGTTCATATTTTCTTCTTTACCGTACTTGCATAGTTATTGGTTACAAGATGAGGCCAGGGATTTTGTATCGATTGTATCAAATTTTTTTTCATTCACCTTGTGGAGTTAAGGAGATGCAAAAGTTTTGGAGGATGAAAGACAAAGATTTGTGCTCGCAAAGATGGTACAAAGACAAACCAAGCTCGTGAAGTACGACAAGCTGGTGTAATCATCCATTTGGTGTCAATCTAATTACTTTTATTGGTGCTGGTTGCAGGATGCTGTTGACTGCCCTGAATGGATTGTCCCGTTTCATGTCTTCAAATCAATAGCGTAATAAGGGTATAATGTTGTTTTCATTGCTATTTTTCACGAAGCACCAAACCTGGTGACATTTTTCTTAAAGCCTTCTCTTCCTTTGCTTGTGTAAGCTTTCCCCTGAGTCCAAAACGCCAACCTCTGGTAAAGACTAATGAGGTGGAGGTGCCTTTGTATGCCTACAAGTAAATATCAGTCTCTGCTTTTGAGGATTCTGAATAATTAAAACACAATTTTGTAGTATTCCTTGCATTATTCGTAGTCTACCGAAGCACGTGCACGACGAGCTTTAGCCAACATATCAGCTTTACTTCGTCCTAGTGGCACTTTCATTGGAACAATGCCAGACGCTAATGTGATTGTTAAGAAGTTCATACAAGGTTTGTCTCACAATTTGTCACATTATTTGGGTTTTTAAAATCTTTTGGTCCTAAAATGTATGCTAAACGGTTCTATCCTAGACCAGATAATCCATTTTATGAAGTTCCCTTTTTTATACTAGCTATGAGCTGCTGTTGACTGGCCTGAATTGATTATCCTGTTTCATTTCGTCAAATCATGCGGAAGAGGTATAATGTTGTTTACATTTTTCCATTTTTCATGAAACGCCAAACCTATTGACATTTTTGTCGAAGCCTTCACTTCCTTTGCTTGTGCGTGTTTCCCCTGCGTCCGAAACACCAACCTCGTGTTCAAGGATGAAATGAGGTGGAAGTGCTTTTGCGTACCTTTAAGTGCATAACAGTCTTTGGATTTGGACATAACTATTTGAAACAGTTACTATTGTCTAGGATCAAGCTTGAATATGCACGTTATTTAAAACGTTAGGGATCATCAATTTTGCAACTAGTCTTTGTGAAGAATTTCCATGAATTCGAGCACGAGTACATGAAAAAGCCGAAATAGTTGACCTCATTTGGTGGCCTAGCGCGTTGGGTGATGATACCACGATCCAAGTAAGACATATGCTTGTTCTTCTTTTTCCTCGTAACTTTGCTCTGCATGTGCAACTTCAGTAGCCAGTTTCCCGTTTGTTTTCTATTTTTGAATCCTTTACCAATTTTCCAACTCCATTATAATTTATATAGCTTGTCCGTACCTAGCCTTTGTTCTGAGGAATGTGAGTAACAAATCCCTTTGGCGACATGGCGATCTTGCTTGAGTGTCATTGTCACGCGTGCTTACATCTGAGAGAGATAGTAATGCAGGATAATGGCGACACAGAAACAGGGTTATCAGCAATTGCTTCTCGACTTTATTGAAGTAGTGTTGCTTATTAGCTTTATTTGTTGTTTTTGTCCCTAAGCAAAAATGCTTGTCGTTTGACCATGTTAGCTTTTGTGTCGTTTCTTTCAAGTTTTAAGAGTTTGTAGTTTTCTAAGTTAGTGTCTTAATTTTGTCGTTTTGGCAATTGAGAAAGCCAAAGTTTGTCGATTGGTAAATAGCCCCATTTGTCTAAATGCTTGGTTCTAAGCTTGTCGGGGGGCAGACTAGATTATTGAATTTTGGTATTAAAAGAGTTTCAGAGTGAGGTGCGCCTCCTTATTCCAACCATTTGATTTGGCTTGGGTTTTCGTTCAACGAAGCCATTCCTTTATTCTTCCTTTGCGTTGCATCAGATAGTATTAAAAATTACTTTCTGGTTTGAAATTGATGTCAATACTATAATGGTTCATTTGTTTGTAATATCATGTTTACGATAAGTTTAAACATAATATAATTTTCATCTAAATACAAAAATTTTATATTCAAAATTTTTTTTCAATAATACCTTAAATACATTTACTATTTCAGAGTATTTTCAAATTTTCTTTTTTCCATTTATATCATTCTCTCTCTCTATCTCATTTTTTCTATCTACTCGTACCAATCACATCAACTTTTCAACTCTGAAATACAATTCAAATACCTTTCATCCAAACACACATTCCATTTAAATGCAAAACAAATACTTTTCATCCAAATACAAAATGCAATCAATGCATTGCGTTCAACGCAATGCAAATAATATGTGTTTACCAAACAACCCATAAGATCCGTTTTTACTTATTTACCTAGTTTTAATCAATTAATCAAATTAATTAATTACCAAAAGCATAGAAATAAATAGGGCATGTAATTTTTACAATGTTCAGTCTATCTACTCCTTGCCTCACCCAGATTAATAACTCTTGACTAACTGTAAAACAATTATAAACACTAATGATCTTATGCAATCTGAAGACTCCCTCTCCGTTGTTACCGCCGATCATCTTGAAATCTAACCAATAAACTCGTTCATCATGATCCTCTTGCTAATATGTTGAACTCCCTTTAATTACCTTTGTCTCCTCCCGAATACGTCAAATTTCCTCTCAAAAGACAAAACGCAATAATATCAATAGTTTTAAAGTATGCTCTAATAATTATGTGCTCCGTGAAACTTCTAATCACGTTTTTGAGACCAAAATAAGTAACAGTTAAAAATTCAAGTGAAACTCAAATTTGGAAGATTTTCAAATTTCAAATTATTTTACATTTTATTGCGACATGCTATAAAACATTTTAAAATTTAAATCTTTCAAATTTATCAACTTAAGCCAAAATTATGCCGCTTTAATTTCACTTATTTTTCCACACCAAATCTTCTATAGATATGTCTTAACATTCAAAAATATGTGATCTTTAATTTAGGATATTAAATAGTAATCTTAATTCAATTAGAACTTAAAATCATACTTAAATTAGGATTTTTTTTTAATTTCAAATCCCAAATTCATCTCTCAATTATCCAAGCGTAAATTTTCTTGATTAAATACTCTTTTCTATGTTAATAATCCCAGTCAGCACCTATTATGTCAGCAAGTCCTTAATTTAAAAACACAATCTGTCCTAACAGCCTTATATTATAACAAACTGTACAATACAAAATTTAAAAATTGTCTAGAAAAAAATTATCTAACAAACAAATATTATTTTTGGTTATTCCCAATTATAATTTATCATAAATGTCAATACATAAAAAAACCTAACAAACACAGTTGTTGTTTCAACGAGGCCAACCAAACAGGACACAAGGCAATGGAAAAAGAGACACAGGACAAATGCGTTTATCAAAAGAGGATATTATGGTCATTTGCAGTTATTTAATAGAACAAATAGTGTTTTATTAAAGATCCATTTTTAAAAGCAGATAAATAACAAGGAATTTCCCGGCATATAGCCGTTTGTTGTACCTGATAGGCAGTATACAAATTCCCTTGGCTCTCTTACAGTTCTCTGAATATTAATGTGGATGAATGGATGTTGAATTTGGTAGATACATGATAC
Source organism: Antiaris toxicaria (assembly GCA_035233585.1). Lineage (NCBI taxonomy): Eukaryota > Viridiplantae > Streptophyta > Magnoliopsida > Rosales > Moraceae > Antiaris > Antiaris toxicaria. Next base: position 18,000,136 of record CP141165.1, read on the forward strand.
TGAGAAAACCATCAATTATGTTTCGTGCTGTACTTGGTTTGTTCTAGAGATGCTTCCGCTCGTCTTTCAAAGTGCAAAAAGAAAATAATATCGTAAAAATGTTTAGTTAACAAATTCTTTGGAAATAAAATCGAAAACAAAATATGATGAGAATGTTTTTAGTTTTATTATGAAACTGAAAATTGGCTTACGTTATATTCTATTATCCATTTTCATTTTCTAAGATTAATGGACTTTGACACATATTTTCATTAACATGTCCAAATACAATCTTAGGGAGCATTTGATAAACACATTATATTTTGATTGTATTTGAATAAAATTTATTTTTTGAATATTGTATTTGATTGATAAGTATTTGTTTTGTATTTGAATGAAATATGTGTTTGGATGAAAAGTATTTTAGAGTTAAAAAGTTGATATGATTAGTAAAAGTAGAAATAAATAGTAGAGTTGAAAGGTTGATGTGAATGTTTTAAAAATGTTTTGAATAATAATTATTTTCGTAATACTATTACAAAATTTATATTTGGTGTAAAATTATATTGAATTTGAATATAATTAAAATACAATTTTTTTTGCCAAACAATGCCTTAGCTTTTCTTCTACATAAATCAATATCCTTGAAAACATAATCAACCACATTTAAGATCTCAATAGTATTCTTACTATTCTTATCAAAAATTAAAAAAAAAAAAGTTCAAAACTCTCACAAATGGTATTGTTCCTCCTGCTTCAAAAAAAGTTCGACTCTTTAATTCAATGGTACTCAAAGTTATTTCACAATTCTGACCACAAAAAGTAAAAATAAAAATAAAAACAAATAAAAAAATAAACAGAACATTGCACACTAAACAATATGAATAAGGCATTAGGGGTGAAAAAAGGACACAAATGATAGGACAAACTGGTTAAAACCTTGAATCAATGTGTCACCATAAAACAAATAAAAGAATAAAAATGTTTAAAACACCACGGACATTAAATATCATCACTAATAAAATGTAAATCATACCTGTGAATCCCATATTACATGCCCCATTTTCTATTAATGGATGACGCTAAACATCACTAACGCTTTATAACAATACCCAATTTTCTCTTACCATTAGGATCCAATTACTCTCTCCGTACTACCATCAAGGGTTCCAATTCTCATTACCATCCTTGTTTCACGATCGTCGATACGATGATCAACGAGGAGACAAAATAGAGAGAGATAGATAAAGTGCAAAGCGAGAGAAGAGAGAGGAAAGGTGGTTCATGGAGGGAGAAAAGGACAAAATTAAAATCAACTACAAGTAAAATTAAGATAGGTTATAATTTATTATTCTTTTCAAAATATACTATATCATTTTTTATTAGTACCTTTCTATTTTCTTTTTATTTTTAAGGGAAAAATTTCATTCAATTCAAATTAAAAGTTTCAATCATGTGAGATGACCCTAACATTTCAGAAATAAAATCCTTAAAGAAAACTAATACCATTAGTACATTTTGATGACACACAAAGGAAAAACAAATGTTTGAAGGTCGAAAATGGGATAATACCTTGGACATATACCACCATTGAGGACGCATAAAGTCAACAATTCCTTTACAATTGATGAAAACTCCGAATAAATTGAGAGACTACAACCTATAGCATTGAGACCACTACTAAATCCATCTATATACATATCTAGAAGAACTAAAATATCGTACAGATTCAAATTTGATATGTAACAAACCAGTTCAAAAGATAGATAAACGACTACCGTTTTACAAACAATACCATAAAACAAAATACCAAGGCATTAAATATAAAAGGCGAATACAACGTCATTATTAAAATTAAAATTATACAATAAATTAGAACAATCTCACAACCACAGATATAATCATCAGCAACAACTCAATCATTACACCAGCCAAGCTAAACCAAATAAAGCCATTGAGAAAAAATTTACCACTAAAAGACCAAGCATCCAACAAGTCATCCTCTTCTACATGCAATATCCATGCATCCCAAAACGAATTTGATTAGCCATGCTATAATCCAAAAATTTTTTTTTACAATGATGAGATCTCCTCCACTCAAGCAGGGAATTTGGAGGCCAGGCCCAAGCCACCGCTGAACTCCAACCCCAAAAAAGGTAAGGCAAGACTACAAAACCCTAGGATAGGGAGAAAAATTGAGAGAGAGAGAGAGAGAGAGAGTATCCTTGATTCTATTACTTTAAAATTAACTTTCTAATATGTTATACATATGGAGCAAATTCTTTTTTTTTTTTTTAAGTAATTCTAATATATAAGTGATAATTAGGCTTGCCTTAGTGGGGGGTAAAATGATAATAAAGAACAACAAGGCATCGTCACAAAAAGATTTAAATAAAGGCTAGGTTTGCTCTCACGAAGGTGGTAATTCGAACAAGGCAAAGGGACGAACAGAAAGGCCAACAAAGGACATTGATGCTCTCACCGTAAAATGGTTCTCAATTATGCCATTGCAGACAGAGACGAAGAAATTTCTTCAAAAGGCTATAGAATTTGTGGATTTACCGTTATCGATTATTATGGTGAAAATCCAACTAGGATAAATATGTGATCGGGGAAGATCAAGCATGTTTACCTCGTTACAAGAAGAAAAGCCAATTTTTCTTTTTCTTCTTTTGGCCCCCCATAATTTAGAGATACCAAAAACAAATTATCCTATGGTCACATCTGCTTCAGCGTATAATTCATCTTTCCCTCTCTCTACTAGAACAGAGAGCAACTTTTCAACATCCCAACGATAATGAATGAGTAAAGATCGCGCGTTGTGCTCTTTCAATGATAATGCTAATTTTCCTAACTAATATTATAAACAGCAAGAATAATCCTGGCAAGAGTAGCAGAATAATCGCATCTTTAAACCAATGAATAGAAATACAAATTACAAACAGAAAAACAGACGAGAATCCATCATACTACATGGCTCAAAACCCAACATCACGTCTCCTTTTTTCGTCCCACAAAAAATACCATCTGGAATCTGATATCACATGATAGCTTTCCATGACTACCACAAAGCAGAAAGAAGAAAAAACATACACGGCACCAAACATGCTAGAACCATATGAGAAATGCTGCCCCAAATGGACAATACCATAGCAGAGGCTTGAAAATGTCAATAGACTTCTCTGCAGCCTAGACGGTTGGGTGTGCTGTCATCATTCAACTAGGTAAGAGGCTCATGGGCTATACAAGAAGGGACAAGTTTCCATTGAAAATCAACCGAAACATTGAGTCTATGCCAAATCCACTTACCAGAATCATCAAAGGTGCTGCAACAAACCTCATAATGCAACCTGATAGCTGAACGAGAATAATAGGAGCTGAAGTCGGTTGACCAGACAAACCACAAATGGCCAATGCTTACAATTATGGAATCTTAAACGTAGCCTGCAGACTCAAATAAAGAAATGACTTCGTCAAAACAAAGAATAGCAATTGGGGAGAATGAAATCTCAAAGTCGAGTGTCTTCCTCCATCATAAAAGCCAAAACAAAAGCAGGTTGAACACCCTCCAATAGCTGGCTGCCTGGAGAAATTGACAGAGCACACAAGACGGAAGCAATCATATTACAAAGCAGAGAAATTGCCATAACCGCACTAACCTAATCAAAGATTGTTTTGAATCCCATATCTGTGAAAATCAATTAACATCCTCTATTACGCAGAGAAATCTACTAATACAAAGAAAATAACATGTAATATTACGCAGAGAAATCTACTAATTCAAAAAAAATTAACCTGTAATACAAATCCCTTCTTCATAAATGCTTGTATTCCTTACAAAACCAATGGATGCAACATCTGATACTTCGCTTCTTATTCAAAAGAGTTCCAATCACCAGTAGAAAAATCTTTTAACCAACTAGAGCTTAAACCTTCATTGATATAGAAAGAATCTAAATCAAAGAATGCAAGCTCAACTTGAACAGCCAAGCAAAGCTGTCCCCCATAGCACCTGTATCCTATGTTTACTAAAAAACAGGTTAGGAAATCAAAAATAAAACCTTTTTCACACTCCTAATTAAAATACCTCCATTGTTAAAAAATAAAAAATAAGAATAAAGTACCACCAACTTTTTTTATATATTATTATAAAACAAAGTTGGTGGTACTTTTTTTTTAATTAAACTAAAAATGATATCAATTTTTAGACTCAAAATATTTTATTTTTATTTTTATTATATATTATTATATATTTTAAAATAAGTATTCATCGAATGGGAGAGTAATTTTTACATTAGCCCACCACGACGCATACTTTATGATCAAATTTGGCTACACCTTTGCCTTTGAAGGTCGTTTCCCCTGTGTCTTTTACTTAGATATCACTCTTTTTCCACTCTTAACCCAACAAGTAGATCAAAAATTCTTTCAGAAGACCGGGTACTTCATTGGATCGATCATCTTATGATAAGATTCTGATCAATAATTTACATATACTTCCAAAAAAAAACTGTCCTACTTATCTTATATTTAGAAAATCAGAACACTTGGACGGCTTTATTTATCCCAAAAGGGGATTCTCTAAAGATAATCTTGCTGACACAAAGGCGTTTACTCTTATCTATTACTTTATCAGTTTTGATAAAGATTAGAAATTCCTTCATCTCCCATTGCTTTTTCAAGATCTTCATTAGAACAGCTGTCATCCTGTAAGTTGGCTCTTTTAAAAGAAAGATATTCTTTATTTCTAGATCTTGATTTAGTTGTCGGTATTGTACTCTGTAAAAGTCAAATAATGTAGGATGTGTGGTTGTTATTTGTTGTGCTGTAGAATATGGATTAGCTGGTACGTATATTTTCTATATCTTGTTTTCAGAGAAAAGTCTCCATGGCTATGGCTGATTCTTATCTTCTTGGATCGTCCACTTGTCATGCAAAAAAGCATAGTTTCTCATTCTCCAATGGACTAACATATCTTCAAGATTGTATATACATTTAGGATTTATATGTTCATCCTCCATTTCTGTCCTTAACGGATGGCTATATTGTGTAGTAAATTACGGATGTCTTATGGGCTTGACCTAGATTCTATGAAAGGCTGGTTCCTCGTTTAGTTTAGTTGGAATATATTATGGAACACATGATCTTATGGTTAATAATACATATTGGGCTCCAAATTGAAACTGTTTACAAATGGCTATGGTTACTAATACAAATTGAAACTGTTTGCAAACAGTTTCAATTTAGAACCCAATATGTATTAGTAACCATAAGATCATGTCTTCTAGAATATATTCCAACTAAACTAAACGAGAAACCAGCCTTTCATAAAATCTGAGTTAAGCCCATAAGACATCCTTATTTTACTACATCACATAGCCATCCTTTAAGGACAGAAATGGAAGATGAACATATAGATCTTTAATGTATATACAATCTTGAAGATATGTTAGCCCATTAGAGAATAAGAAACTATACATTTTTCCATGACAGTGGACGATCCAAGAAGATAAGAATCAGCCAAAGTCATAGAGACTTTTCTCTGAAAACAAGATACAGAAAATATACGTACCAGCTGATCCATATTTTACAGAAATAGCACAACAAATAACAACCACACATCCTACTTTTACAGAGCACAATACCGACAACTAAATCAGGACTAAGAAGATAAAGAATATATTTCTTTTAAAAGAGCCAACTTGCAAGATGACAGCTATTCTGATGAAGATCTTGAAAAAGCAACGGAAGATGAAAGAATCTCTAATCTTTATCAAGACTAATAAAGTAACAGATAAGAGTGAGCGCCTTTATATCAGTAAGATTATCTTTAGAGAATCCCCTTTTGGGACAAATGGAGCCATCCATGTGCTCTAATTTTCTAAAGATAAAATAAGTAGGATATATTTTTTTTTTAAGTATATGTAAATTATTGATCAGAATCTTATCAAAAGATGATCGATGGAGCCCAATGAAGTACCCGGTCTTTTAAAAGAATTTTTGATCTACTTGTTTAGTTCTTCTATAAATAGAATCTCAAGCTTTTCCGAACGGGGCATCGAGTATTAGAAAAATTTTCTGTAGTCTTTAAATTGTATAATATTTCTCTTATATCCAGAGACTGCAATCTCTTGTAAATTTCTCCTTTATAAATAAAATCAAATTCTTATTATCTTTCATATCTTACATATATCCTTTAAAATTAAGGAAATCTGATAACCAATCTGGGATTAAGAGTGAAAAAAAAGTGATACTTAAATAAAAGACCCAGCGAAAACGACTTTCAAAACCGAAAGTATAGTCAAATTTGATCATAAAGTACGCATCGTGGTGAATCAAGATAAAAATTACTCTCCCATTTGATGAACACTTACTTTAAAGGACATAATAATATATAAAAAATAAATAAATAAAATAAAATATTTTGGGTCTACAAATTGGTATCAAGCCAAAATCTAGTAATTAATGAGTTTAGAAGATAAAACCACAACCCAAAGTAATCACATACAAACAAAATCCAAATATATCCATAGTGATGATGACTACCAAAATCATTTGATGTGCTAAACGGTGAACGTTTCTAAAGACAGGCAGTGAAGAAAATGGCTTATATTATACCATAAGAAAAGTACTATCTGAACCCAGAGAATCCAATAGCACTCCCAAGCTTGAAAAATACGAGGGGCAAAAAATAACACAAGATGCTTAAAGAATGTAAAAGAGCATCGTTTCCCAAAGGAAACAAGAAAAAAAAGATGTACTTGTAGAATTATTTGATTCATATTTTTAGGAGGATAGTTTGGTCTAATTTATGTATTTTAGGAATAATTGGTGATATAGAATTAATTTGTAATATCTCATTTAATTAGTTTCCTATCTTATAAGTTTCCTATTTTTTGTGTAAGTTAGTTTCCTTATTTGTTGGTATAACAGTTGTTGGCTGCCCTATATGTCCCGTGTAGACCGAATTCTATGAGCAGAAAAATAAAAACTATTTTCTCTGAAAAACCACATGGTATCAGAGCCTCCTCTAATCCTTCTACTGAAAACCTAAGGCCTCACCTTGCCCTCTCCCTGATCTGCTTTCGCAAAGTCCTAAGATCCATTCAGGATGACTAGTCAACAAAGTGCAACATCTGATGCTACCTCTCCACCCTAGGGATCATCTAGAGCCAATATCGGGAGCACTAAAGGACCTCTTCTTTTCATCACTGGACATAAAACTCAATGGCCAAAATTACCTTCAATGGTCAAAGTTCGATATGATGTTCATACGCATCAGAGGAAAGGAAGATTACATCATAGGAGTTTCGGCTTCACCAACAGCCAATGATCTAAGGTATCGGGTATGGAAGATTGAAAATAATATGGCTATGTCATGGCTTATCAACTCCATGACCAATAAGATTAGAGAGAATTTCCTCCTATACAGGACTGCAAAGGAGACTTGGGATGCAACCAAAGAGACCTATTCCAAGTTTGACAACTCATCCGAATTCTTTGCTATAGAGAGTATTCTTCATGATTTGTGTCAAGGAGACGTCACCATGACCCAATACTTCAATGTTTTAACGAAAAATTGACAACAACTAGACATGTTCGAGGAGCACAATTGGAAGTGTCCTGATTGGAAGTGTCCTGAAGATACCATTAGATACAAACAAATTGTTGAGGAGAAAAGGCTTTACAAATTTCTATGGGGCCTTAATAAAGAGCTTAATGATGTCAGAGGAAGAATAATGGGATTGAAGCCTTTACCTAGTATCCGAGAAGCATTTTTTGAAGTTCGTATGGAGAGTTGAAAAAGAGTAATGCTCAGTCCATCTACTGCAACAAACAGTCCCGAAGTCTCTGCCCTTATTGTTCAAGGCAGCCAGTCCAACCCAGGTGACAACCAGATCGAAGAAGGGAAGGCCTTGGTGTGACCATTGTCGCAAACTAGGGCATACCAAGGGGACATGCTGGAAAATCCATGGCAAACCTGTGAATTGGAAACCTGCCCAGTCTTCTAACTCCAAGGAAGGATAAGGAGCTGCGGCAACAAGGAAGAACCTGCCCAACCTTCCAAAAACAATCTATTTAGCAAGGAATAGATTGAATTCCTCATGAATCTGATCAATTCACGACCACAGGGTAAATCTATAATTGGAACCGAATCCTAACCCATAAAGGTAATTTCTTGAAAACCTACATGGTCACTAGAGTACATAGCACTTGGATTATTGACTCAAAGGCCACAGATCACATGACTAGAGACTCAAGGGTATTTCAGTCAGAATTACAGATGGCTCACTCTCTCGAGTGATTGGGAAAGGCTCAGTTGCCTTATCTAATGGCCTTACTTTGAACTTTGTACTTCATGTTCCTAATTTAGATTGCAACTTACTATCTGTTAATTAAATATCCCGAGAACTTAATTGTGTTACTAAATTTCATTCAAACTTAGTTAAATTTCAGGAATTGAGTTCGGAGAGGATAAATGGCAATGTTAGGATGTACTCGAGACTCTATATCCTAAAAAGTGAAGATCTTCCTAAACAACAACCTCCCATGGCAGATACAGTCAAACAACAATCCACAAAAAATTCATTCTCTGTTTCTTCTTTAAATAATGAAAGTACGATCATGTTATGATACTATAGATTAGGACATCCCAATTTCAATTATCTCCAAAGGATTGTACCTTCATTATTCAATAATAAAAGTCCAAAATTTTTCCGATGTGAAATATGTCAGCTTGCAAAACATTCTCGTAATTCCTACTCAACTCAATCCTATAAAGAGTCAAGTTCATACTCTGTGATTCATAGTGATATTTGGGGAAATCTCGAGTGAAAAACATTACAAGAACTCATTGGTTTCTCCTATTTGTGGATGATCATACAAGAATTACTTGGGCATACGTTATGAGAGAAAAATCAGAGATCGGGGAAATTTTTCAAAACTTCAATACAATGATCCAAACTCAATACCAAACCAAAATCCAAGTATTTCGAACAGACAATACTAGGGAATATTACAAACACTTCCTAGGGGAATACTTAGATAGCCAGGGGATCATACACCAAAGCTCATGTGTAGATATACCTCAACAAAATGGTATAGCAGGAAGGAAAAAAAGACATCCTTGAGGTTGCTAGATCCCTAATATCTTCTACAAATGTACCCAAACCCTTTCAGGGGGAAGCCGTTCTCACCGCCACCTATCTCGATAACAGGATGCCAATCCGTACCCTAAAATTCCAAACCCCAATATAAAAACTTCTCTTTACCTATCCTCACAACCAAACCATCTCAACTATACCTCTCAAAGTTTGTTGGTGCACTGCATTTGTCCACATCCACAAACAAAACCGTAGCAAGCTTGACCCTAAAGCACTCAAATGGATCTTCTTACGTTACAGTCTAAATCAAAAGGGATATAAATGCTATTCACCAATCACAAAGCGACTCTATACCTCAATGGATGTCACCTTCTTCGAAAATGAACCATTCTATTCCAAATCTGGCATTCAAGGGGAGAGTGAACAAGAATACCAGTCTTAGGATCAAATTTGAGATGTCAATAGTGTCACCAGTCTTGAACTTGTCATATCCAGTCCTAGTACTAGTAATAAAAACAATGGGAACCCCGTCTCTGTCCAAATCCGTGATCCACCTTTACCAAAGTCAAAATCACCCAATCATGAGGAACCTACTCCCACTCATGAAACCATTCCTGAATCAAATCCACATGTTTTCATCCCTGTCCAAATCCCAAAACCTACCAATAATGGTGAGTTCATTGTATATTCAAGGAAGAAGAAAACTTCAGAGGATCTAGAGCATCAAACATCATCAGAGCAGAACCAAGAATCCAATCCGAATGAGATTTCTCACATCTCATCAAGTAATGCAAGTCCAGGGAACACTAGTGATGAACCGATGATTAATAATCACCCTATTGCCCTAAAGAAAGGAGTAAGGTCATGCACCAGCCATCCCTTCTACAACTTTATCTCATACAAGGGATTATCTCCAAGTTATTAGGCGTTTGTTGCAAACTTGGATAGTACTCAGGTCCCTAATACAATTTAAGAAGCCATGAAGATTCCTATGTGGAGGGCAACTGCATTCGAAGAGATGAACACATTGAAGAAGAATAGTACTTGGGAACTGTCAGAGCTTCCAAAAGGGAAACAATCAGTGGATGTAAGTGGATCTTTACTGTCAAGTACAAAACAGATGGCAGTGCGGACAGGTTTAAGGCCAAGTTAGTGGCTAGGTTTCACTCAGTCTTATGGTATTGACTACCAAGAGACATTTGCACCAGTTGCCAAGCTTAACACTATCCGAGTATTATTGTTGTTAACCACAAATCTCAATTGGCCTCTATATCAGCTTGATGTCAAAAATGGCTTCTTAAATGGAGAGCTTGTTGAAGAAGTCTACATGAATATTTCCCCAGGTTTTGTGACCTTAACCAACACGAACAAAGTGTGTAAACTTCAAAAATCCTTTCAGGCTTAAAGCAATCTCCAATGGCATGGTTTAATAGGTTTAGCAAAACTATACAAAAGTATGGTTACTCTCAATGCTAGGCAGACCATACACTTTGTCAAGCACTCCTCAAATGGGAAGTTGGCTATCCTAATTGTGTATGTGCGCGACATAATACTAACAGGAGATCATAAAAATGAGTTGATCAAACTCAAGGAAATGCTTACAAGAGAATTTGAGACTAAAGATCTGGGAAGCCTAAAATACTTTCTAGGAATGTACTTTCTAAGAATGGAAGTAGCTCAATCAAGAAAGGGAATTACAATGTCTTTAAGAAAATATGTATTGGATCTCCTCAAAGAAACTAGAATGCTTGGTTGTAAACCAATTGATACTCCTACGGATTCTAGTACCAAACTTGGAGTAGTAAAGGAAAGTCCACTTGTTGATAAGGGACAATTGTGGGGAAACTTATTTACCTCTCACACACATGGTCAAATATAGGGTTTGCTATAAGTGTTGTAAGTCAATTTATGAATGAACCCACAAAAGAATATCTCGGTGCAGTAAACCAAATCTTGAGGTACTTAAAGATGACTCCTGAAAACTTTGCAAATACTACTAGGAGTATCAAAGTTTTCACTGATGCAGATTGAGTAGGCTCAGTAACTGACAGAAGATCTACTTCTAGGTATTACATCTATGTGTAGGGGAATCTTGCAACCTAGCGAAGCAAGAAACAACCGATGGTTTCTAGGAGTAGTGTTGAGGCAAAGTTGAAAGCTATGGCACTAGGTATCTGTGAAGGAATGTGGCTAGACCGTCTATTAAGTGAACTGAAGATTGGGAATCCTAGTCCTATAAAGGTGCATTGTGATAATCAATCTGCCATCAGCATTGTAAAGAATCCTGTACACCATGATCGAACAAAACATGTTAAGATAGATCGTCACTTCATCAAAGAAAAAATAGAGACACAAGTCATCAATGTGGTGCACACGCTTACTTGCCAACAAACTGCATACGTTCTCACCAAGGCACTACCAAGAAGGAACTTTGAAGAGTTGAGTTCCAAGCTAGGCATGATTAACATCTATGCCTAGCTTGAGGGGGTGTAGAATTATTTGATTCATATTTTTAGGAGGATTGTTTGGCTTAATTTATGTATCTTAGAAATAATTGGAGATATAGAATTAATTTCTAAATCTCATTTAGTCAGCTTCCTATCTTATAAGTTTCCTATTTTATGTAAGTTAGTTTACTTATTTGTTGGTGTAGTAGTTGTTGGCCGCCCTACATGTACCGTGTAGACTGAACTCTATGAGCAGAAAAAAAAAAACTATTTTCTCTGAAAAACCACAGTACACCACACAACCATAGCAATGAGATGCTCTGCTTGAGAGTTGCAAAAAAGACACTACCACCATCAGTGTCTATCACCAAACAATGGTAAACTTGAACATACAATGCCCTAAACTACGAGCAAAAAGACCAACCCAAATGTGATGCAAATATTGCAACACCCTCCAATTTCCAAGGCCTCTTTTAATAATTGATCGATCCTGCATAAGCAGCCCGAAAAATTTGACACGACCTAACAAGGTAACTCCATCAAAAGCCTAAAGTAGCCTCCATTGAAAGGGGAATAAAAGAATCATGACAAAGAACAAAAAACATAAAGATTGAACGACAAGGCCTCTTTTAATAATTGATCGATCCTGCATAAGCAGCCTGAAAAATTTGACACGACCTAACAAGGTAACTCCATCAAAAGCCTAAAGTAGCCTCCATTGAAAGGGGAATAAAAGAATCATGACAAAGAACAAAAACATAAAGATTGAACGACAAGGTTTACCATATATGACATTCCAAGGGCACAGGTAAAAAGAATGACTGCTTTGCTCCTCTTTTACTGGCAGACCTATCAAATGAAAAAGAAACCAATCCAAGGGCTTCAAATACACATTATGTTATGTCCCAATGAATGGAAAGCGGAGACTGAAACAGCAATCCCTAAAAATAAAAGCGGCTAGTTAAGTGAGTTCCCATAAAGACAGCATCAACATTCTGTTGATCAGCATCTGACCAACCCCAAACAATACAGAATCCATTAAAAAATGGTGATGAACTGGCATGGTATACAAGAAAACACTGATAAGAGTTGGTTGTCTCAATGATCACCGCCTATGGAAGTTCCCTTGGTCTGACCTCGGGGTCACATAAGACTGGCACTGCTATTACAGCTGACATTGCTTCTTGCACTACTGATAGCTTGAACTCGAATTGGCATGCAATGCAGGTATTTATCGCTGCTTTCTATCTAGTAGCTCTGCTTCCGAACTCACAATCAATCTTAACCAATTCTATCTTATAAACAACTAAGCAGTAACCATATAGCCTGAAGAGATGAAAAAAATCACCTATCAAAATAAAGACCACATTCCACAAACCGATTACAGAAAATGAATTAGTCAACAGTTGGGTGACAACTGTAACCATGCCACAGCATCACAAAGCCAACACGATTGAACTTCACAACTAACTGAACAACTGAACACCAGAGTTGCTCTCATTATAAGCATATAACACGCCTGAAAATTCTGACAAAGCCAACATCCTTGGTGACTTGATAACATGTAGAAAATTGAAACAGAAGAAGATAGCGTATAGAAGTACTCATTTTTCCCTTTCCATATGTTGGGCTACACCATTCTCCAACCCCACCAAATCTTGCAAAAAGACATGCCAAACTCCTTCCTTAGATATGCAATGGCTTTGATCCATTTAAAAAACCTAAAAAAAGGTTGAATTTCATTCTAGAGAAGATAATTTGGACAGAACAACCCACCCTTAAAAAGAGAACAGATTAGATAATTAAAGAAATTGGAAAAACAATCATCTTTTTCTAGCCCAAAGGAAAAAAGAAAAGAGAGAGATAGTTCTCAACTACAGTGATGTCCGAATAGGATAAATTCTCTTGTAAGTTAAATAATAATAATGATCCCTATTTATTGGAATGCATTACAAAAGAGTATCAAGCACCACATCTAAAAAACGGGAAACTCACACATGAAACAAGAAGAAATCCCAGGTCCAGTGTGTCACCAGTTCATCAGACATTAATGACACCTTGTCATGGAAATTTCAAAGCAAAAATCAAGGAGAGAAACCTAAGGAAACACAAAAAGATGCAACTCAACAGAACACTGTCCTGACCCAAAACAGATGTAAAACATCCATTTTTAGTAGCTAAAAGTAAAAGCACCATTAAGTGGAACATAGTGAACTTCAATGGAAATATTATTCTTTCAACTGTCAAACCTTGGTTTAATGGCCATAATAGCAGAATTTCCTACCGCAACAAAGGCTCCTCACATGAACAAATAGAAGACTGATAACCAACTCAAACATATCAAAATACGTCAAAACCACCTATATTTATTAGAATTTAATACAAAAAGTGATCCAAAGAAAGCAAGACAATTTTCTCCAGTACTAACTCAAAAGGCCTGTCTTCTACAGAGCTCCCTACATGTAACCTTGACCTTAGGGTACAAAGCTACAGAGGCAAAATAACCTAGTAAAGCATAAAACTTCCATACACATATCTCAACTTTAAAAAATAGGTTGAGTGGCCCATTACAGCGAAACTTTCCACCAAAACAGAGGCTCAGCACATGAATCCTGCATAGAAGACTTTTTGATTACCTACATATGAGAACTTATGACAGAAAGTGATCTAAAGAAAGAAATAGACAAATTTTTCCTGCAACATAGTAATTCACAAAGGCTCAAAAAACCTCAAAATAAAATAATTAACAAAACAAAGAGGTAAATGCGTAGGTCAAACTCTCTTCTGAAATACAGAAGTTCTGTATTCAATTGAAGACAAGGCTGAAAATCCAATAACACCCCAAGCCATAAAGACAGAATATCGAAGTAGAAACTTAAAGAATGTAGGAAAGGTTTTTTATTTTTTTATTTTTTTCCTTCTTATAATGGAGAAAGAGAGTGGGAGAAAAAGTTAAAAAATCATCGACGAACCGTGACAATGTACAAATAGGAAAGAAAAAATGTTGTGCCCAAGTAGGTCTGACATCCAATCCCTTGCAAGAATCACAGTGTAATTGCCTAAATCATTAATTTATATTCAAGCCACGCTGAAAGAACTCATGCACTATTACACCCTACCAATTACCAACACCACTGGGGAAGTTAAAACTCAAAACAAGATCCACAAACCATGTTTCGGTTAGTCTAGGGCAACAATGTGAATCCATGAACAACTTCGATTAAACCACAAAACTGGGTAACAATCTAAGCTGTATGGAACAAACCATCACCACACCTCTTACCTTTTTTCCCCTCTTTCTTCAATGGAAATTGCCAATTTGAGATGAATGAGTTGCTTTAATCTAAGTAAGCCTTTGATCATAGCATTGTCCAATGGCCTCAAGGCTAGCAGCCTGAGAATTAAGACCTGACAACTTTTGACAGCTTTCTGTAACTATCAGCAAACATAATGGAAGGAGTGAAGTTAAAAAGGAGTGAAGTTAAAAAAAAAAAAAACAAAAGAGTAAAGAAAGAAGAATATAGGACTAAAGAACAGGGCTTCCCACGTATCTTTTGACAGCTTTCTGTAACTATCAGCAAACATAATGGAAGGAAAATCACAGGTACTAACAAGTGTTAAAACATCACCTAACTATTATTTTCGGCTCAGGAACTGACAAGTGTTAAAAATATCAACCGGCTGGGATTTTCAGCTAACAAACCTATATTAAGACAAAACCATTCCAAGAACTTCAGATGTGAACCATATATCTGACCAGCACCATAAAATCTTACTTTTGTTTGGACCCTTTTCCCTCTCTTGGATGTTGAATATCGCACTGAATGAGAGAATTAGGTGCCCTACCCTCTATTTTGAACAAAAAGCCTCAAGATTCAGTCATAATCAAATAATTTGAAGCACTAGCACAAAACGAAAAATCATAATAGCGGAAAGCGTTCATGCCATCCAGAGTCATAAAGCCTCCAGAAAACCTCAGTGCAGCCTGACAGTTGAAAATTTACAATGTCCTAGATGAACAGGACAATGGCATGCCAAGGGCAACTAGTAACTAGGTTAAAGCCTTAATTAACTAGAAACACACACAAATTTTCTCAGGATATTTGTTCCGTACAAATTCAGACAAAATTCACGTGCTTAATGACTTAGAAAGAGATGGATAACACAAGCTGAAGAAGTATTAATTTTCATCCTTTTTAAAGAAGCAGTACGCCTCAATCCTCAAACCTTACCAGACCATCAAGTATCAAAACCAGTAATCACACCTGGCACTACCCTTAATCAGCCCTAATTGCAGAACAAAATGTCATTAAAAACCCAAATATAGTGAGTTCTACTTCCAAATTGTAATACCTCGATGCATTCAAAAATCAGAAAACAAAACAACAATTGAGTCTGCAACTAACCAAATCCAAATATACCTGCAACAAGAACAATCAATACAATTTGGGTGCGCTTTAGATATTTTAAGAGAAAGGAAGTATATAAAACACAAAACATAAAACTCGTGGAGAAAAACGGACGCAGGAAAATCAAAACCCAAGCCACCTGCAGCATAAATATATAACCTGCAAGAAAAACTAGCAGAAAAATTCCGAGATACTGAAAATCTCTTAAATAAGAGCAGTAAAAGGAGAATATGAGAGCATAAGAAAAATGCATACAACGGAAGAACAAATTGCACTGTTTATCTTCAAGATCCAAGATAAGCTACCCCTAAAGATCTTGAAAATAACAAAGCTAACATCAGAGCTTGAAACCTCTAGGGCCTTGAGGGGCTAACACATAAAGAAAGCAGTTAAGAGCACAATAGATTTGACTAACCAGACCACAAAGTCAAAAATGCTTCATATGTTCCACCAATGTTAATATAGCATATTCACATAAAAGCAGGCCAAGGACTAAACTTTAATACCCACCCCCACGCCAAAGATGGGTTATATGTAACAAACCTAAAACTCGACAAAACCGATGATGTCGATTAGTTAAAAGGACCTTGAAAGCACAAACTGATAGAGTTAGCAGAATATAAGATACCCATTTTTTAAAAAAAAAGTGTTGCGCCATGACAATTCTCAACTTCACCAAATTGTTCGAAAACCCCAGAGCAGTTAATCTACAACCTTCTAAACGTGAACAGCAACCACCTACTGGTACACTAAGAAAACCCGTTACAAAATCAACTGTTTTTTTTTTTTATGCCTTCTTTTTAACGATTAACCCAAATCAAATAATTTTATAGCACTCTCTGACTGACTCTGGGCTTCTCATTTGAATCAATCGAACCAACTAAGCTGCCTGAGAATGAAGATATAACTTGAAACTTCAAAAGCCAAGAACCCTGATATCTTCACTGAATACGTAACTTTATAGATAAGGTAATGACGAAAACCAACTCACCAGATATAAGAAACAATAAAAGTAAAAGAACAAGATGAATAAAAGACTGAACAAAAAAAAACTTAACACATCATAGGTTTGCATAAAAATCACAAAACATAACGGAATGAAAATCACATGTAGTAGCAACTGAAACAATACGACCTACAAAGTTATAAAAAAGACACATGCACTGCTTGTCCACCCGGCACATCACAAAAGCTTATACTCTAAACCCTTTCTCCTCTTGGAATTCAAGACACCAGAGATCCTATATATGTAAATAACAAAATAAGCAAATGTGTGAAAAGCATAGGCCAAGCAACAATCCCACAACCCCCTAAATTCCAGATTGATCAAGATCTAATCCACAGGTGTAATAAAGGCTCCTCGCTAATTCTCAAATACAATCAATCAAATGATTCAAGAAAACAAAAGCTCAAGGTTAGGCATAAAGCCAAAAACACCTCCGACATTACTTAAGGCAAACCAACATTCAGACAGTCCAACACCAAAATGCTTTCTCCACCAATTGATCAAACATAACATCCATAATGACTTAAAACGGAAGATAAAAAACAAACTGAAAAAATAAAAACTGAGCAAGATAGGAAAGCAGAAGTCCTTGTTTTTCAGGTAATTTTTGTAGCCAAATGATCCTTGTTCAACTTCATTAAACATGTTTAAGAAATCCCATCACCTGAAAATTAGTTACCAATCCATTATGGACATAGAAGTCCCCTGACACCAAATGAGTTAGTTGAAACAACCCTCAAAATTTAGTCAAACAGACCTATCATGCAAAATAAAAATAAAAATAAAAATAAAATAAAATAAAATAAATAAATAAATAACAAACATATACATCCTGGTTGTCTCCCAATGTTGTGTACTTAATTGACCAAACCACATCTTTGCAAATGCCTGTAGCAGTTATGGAACCTCATGTGCAGCCTAGAGATCAGAAAAACAAATCACTAACAAACAAAGACAATCCAGTAAATGATTCACGAAATCAAAAGCTCAAAAATCAAGTGTAAAGGCAAGAACCTTCTCTCCAGCATCACAAAAGCAAACACAGTCAATAGTGCAAAATTGTCTCTCACAGTATGAGATCAAACACGTAAGAAACCTAAAAATTAAGACAGCCAGACATCCTTTACTGATACATAAAAAAATTAAAAAATTAAAAAGAAAACACCTGGAGAACATAGACCGTTGAGAGAAAAGTTGTCCTTATTTTATAACACAGAAAAAATAGTACTTTCTTCCTTATTTAAGGAAGAGTTGTCCCAATGAATCCTCAAGTCTCATTAAAGCATTTTTTACAAACCGCATCACCAGGAATTAATCAACAATCCATAATAAAACAAAAGAGGCTAGTTGAGTATTGCCTCAACGCACAATCAAACATGCCAAAAATCATACTCAAGCATATCATAAAGGCTATTGCAAATCTCATAGTTCAAATAATAAAGAGTAATAAAGATTCCTAGAGGAACGGGCACAATACCGAGGAGCACTAAGTAGAAGTCGATTGGCCAAACCCCAATATAACGCCATAAGGCTTACTCCTTTAATTAATTGAATCGACATAAGCAGCATTAAAACTGAAGATACAAATTGACATCTTTATCTACCTAATAGGGGAAGAAAATTAAGATTCCAAAAGCTAAGAACACGAAAACCATCCTCAACACAGCATGCCCAACTCAAGAAAAGATTGTTTTACAGCTAATTTAGCATTGTAATATTGGAGTTGCTCTTATTTAGTTAAGGCATATCTCATTTGTGCTGTATGCTGGCAGATAATTTATCAAAAAATCTACATTTTACTATCTTTGAAGAAATCGAATCTTCACATGTAAAAAAAAAAAAAAAAAAAACACTTATGTTTTACTAACATAATTTAAAAGGTAAATTATTATAGTAAATAAAAATTTTTGAAAATAATTGAAGTAAATAATAAAGTTTTAAAATGTTTAAAGTAAATAGTTTACTAGATAAATAAAAAATTTATTACATAAATTACATATTTACAAAACGTAAACAAATCTATTATTGATAAATTTGCTATTTCCTCCAAATAGTTTACTATTTATTTTAATTATTTTCTACAAACTACTATTAACTTCATTCTCCAATCAACTCTTGTCAATCCCGTTCGCTAGCAGACCAGATCAACGAAACAGTCTCCAAGACCAACTCTCCCACGAGAAGAGCAATTAGAGTCAAGACTTCACTAAACTAGCTCGATGATGGTCGATAACATTATTTCAATTCAAGTATTGGAAGGCTTTCGAGACATGCAGGTGTTATTTACTTAAAAGTTCTCTTCCACAGAAACTATGGATAACCATGAAAAGAAAAGAGAGAGAAAAAAAAAAAAAAAAAAAAAAGGCAACTGTGATAAGAGCACGAATTAGGAACACATTATAATGCACATACCACCTATGCCAGTATCTATTTCAGTGTTAGAGGGCTTGAAGTCCACTACAGTCCATTAGTTCTGAAGCATTTGCCCACGCCATCGGACATGTAAGGAGCAATACTGTGATTTGTCCACTGGAGGGACCCCAGCAAATCATTCTCAATGCATTCGTACCTTAAAACAGTCCATAAGTCAAATTAGCAAAGAATAATAAATACAGACAGAAAATTATTAGTCTTAAGTCTCAGCAAAAAATAAAAATAGAAAAAGATAATAGATGTAGGTTGGACAAGACATTAATCAAAAGCAAACGACTTCAACTTCAACATTTTAATATGAGCTGAGTCGTTTCTTCTCAACTTTTAGCAACCAAAAAGAAAAAAAAAAAAAAAAAAAGGAGAAGGTTGCTAAATTTGTCGAGCCTTTTAGTTGAAAAGTTCATTTTATTTTAACATTGTTATCACAAAAATGAATTCATTTGAAGACCTCATCTCACAGGGTATGCATATTCAAATAGTGCAAATTTTCATGCAAAAATCAAAAAACAAAAAACAAAGAATTCAAGGAATCTGATGCAAGCTTACAATTTTCTGCACAGCTTATCGGTTAATGTGGAGAAATTGATGACATCCATCCTCATATCCATAATTTTATCGTCTGGAAATTCATCGATAGGTTGCTCTATAAAAGAAGAAAGCTTTTCAACATGTGCCTCAAGCAGCTGCTGCTGAATCTCAAACAAGTTTTTCTTTATTTCTTTCTCCTCTTCTGTCATTTCCCTCCTGAATAGGTCACCAAACATGTAATATGCAAACGCATACGAGTACGAGAGAACCCACCTAGCCCTGAAGAGTCTTTTGACACCATTGGTTGCCCAACTGAAATCTTAACATGCCACTTCTTTTGCTTCCAGCTGTGATATCTTTTCTTTCATGGTTTTCTTCAGCTTTCTCTCAATCTCAAAAGAAAGTGCATGGGGTTTATAACAATTGTGGTAGTGCACGTAACGATATAGACCAGCTCTTCTTCTTTATAACGTCCACAACTATGACCAGCTCTATGGCGATATGTATGGTCCCCTTACTAGTAGGGCCACCACAAAGCCAACTGTGAAATAGGAAAACGAAAAGGGAAACAAAAAAAATTGATAGAATTAATCACAAACTTGTACACATAACCCTTCACTGGTGCCCTTGGAAAGGAAACAGATAAAATGGATATCAAGTATTCAGACAAAAGCACATGCAAGAATCATCACCATATTTAACTAGACATTGATATAACACTTGGAGACTAGAAAAGAAACTTGGCTAATGTTCGTATAAATGGCCATAAATTAGCCAAATCAGAGCTTTACACTTATATGAACAAAGCTTTATAAAATATGTGAAATTTTATTTCCACGAGGCATTTAATTGAACCATATTAATGCTTCAGTTATTCACATTAGTGAGAAGCTGCAAAATTCTTTTAACTTTTAAATCATAGTAGTTCAAGCTTCTTTACCACAACCTGTCTGTCATCTGAGCATGCCGAACAAAGAAAAACTGAGTATGACATAGAGAGAAAGAGAACAATGCTTGGACTATATCCTTTTGTGTCAAAAATTCAGGAACAATAAACGTGATCATTCCATACTGTGATACTCATCTAGAAGTTAAACATCTAAAACGAAATTTCGATCACGAATGGTTTCGATAAAGATCACAATCAACAAGCCATCCAAGCATAAAAAACAAGTAAGCCATACACATTCAAAATTAATGCAGCGAATGTCAACTACAAATGGCATATGAAGATAGATTTTGTTACTGTCATTTTTCATTAAAAGCAAGACAAAATTTTATGATTTATATGTAATGCTCATTATATGCAATGCCCATGCATTGTATTTTCAAAGTAGCCAAGAATAAAAGGCCCATAATAGATCAATTTGCTAAACATAGATGTAAGAATGCTCACCAAAATGGTTGCCCACTAATGCAGGATACAAGGTTGCATCCTCCATTCTTTTCAACTAGCTTAAAGCATTTAGGACAGGGCTTTGCATGGACTGTCATCCAATTAACTGTCTCTAATTCGTCCTGGCACTTCTTACTCCACAATTCCCACATTAGACACAAACAAGGAGAATGTGCTTCAGATGAGTATCTAAAACAGGACGTTAGACCGCATGCACACACAACCTCGCACAAGTCATTTTCATCAATACATATAGTGTTGCCGCAATGGGGAACACTTGGGCACCACTTAACCTTTCTATCATCCTCAATATATGATTCCAGAAGAAAATGGTCAAATTTCTCGGCTAGAATAGGATCTCTGGCACTAACTAGTAATCTGACTGTTTCTTCATCACAGATAAACTCTTGCCTTCATTAATCTTTATGATAAAGTGTTCTGTCTAGCCTAAGCAAAAGATACAAAAATGAAATCTTTAACTATATAGCAAAAAACTATTTACAAGAGCGACTTAAACAGAGAAACATGTGTTAAACCAAAAGATATTATCAAGTCAAATGAGTTAATATCAATGAAGACAATCCATGACAACCTACGACCAGAGTTTCCACTGGAATCATTAAAATTGTGCATTGTGTTTTAACAAATTGGTTGATAAAGCTTGAAAAAAAATTGCAAAAACTTTCATTCTTTTCGACTGATTTCTCTACAAACTTAATCATGTGAGAAAATATAAGATTAAAAATTGGTGAATAGTACTCACAAGTATTGCAAAGACGTGACCACAGTCCATAGTTGTCACAGAATTTGCACAATCTTCTTCCAAGCAAATCATGCACGTTACTAGGGACGAAACAAGAACTGCGTGCTCCAATATGGTCACACCTGCCCCAGCGTATAATCCATCTTTCCCTTTCTCTACTAGAACAGAGTGCAACTTTTCAACATCCCAATGACAATGAATGAGTAAAGATTGCACGTTGTGCTCTGTCAATGAAATTGATAATGCTAATTTTCTTAAACTAATATTATAAACAGCAAGAATAATCACATCTTTAAACCAATGAATAGAAATACAAATTACAAACAGCAAAACAGAAGAGAATCCATCATACTATATGGCTCAAAACCCCAACATCACGTCTCTTTTTTTTTCCTCCCACGAAAAATACCATCTGGAATCTGATGTCACATGACAGCTTTCCATGACTACCACAAAACAGAAGGAAGAAAAAACACACACAGCAACCGACGAAAAATCAACTTGTATAGTGCACACCAAAAGACCAAACATGCTAGAATCATATGAGAAATGCTGCCCCAAATGGAAAATACCATAGCAGAGGCTTGAAAATGTCACAGCCTTCTCTGTAGCCTAGACGGTTGGGTGTG
The DNA here is from genome assembly GCA_035233585.1 of Antiaris toxicaria. Classification (NCBI taxonomy): domain Eukaryota; kingdom Viridiplantae; phylum Streptophyta; class Magnoliopsida; order Rosales; family Moraceae; genus Antiaris; species Antiaris toxicaria. Next base: position 18,022,830 of record CP141165.1, read on the forward strand.
CTGTCATCATTAAACTAGGTAAGAGGCTCATGGGCTGTATAAGAAGTGACAAGTTTCCATTGAAAACCAGCCACAACATTTGAGTCTATGCCAAATCCACTCATCAGCATCATAAAAGGTGCTGCAACAAACCTCATAATGCAACCTGATAGCTGAACGAGAATAATAGGAGCTAAAGTCGGTTGACCAGACAAACCACAAATGGCCAATGCTTACAATTATGGAATCTTAAATGTAGCCTGCAGACTAAAATAAAGAAATGACTTAGTCAAAACAAAGAATAGCAATTGGGTAGAATGAAATCTCAAAGTTGAGTGTCCTCCATCATAAAAGCCAAAACAAAGCAGGTTGAACACCCTCCGATACCTGGCTGCTTGGAGAAATTGAAAGGGAACACAAGACGGAAGCAATCATATTACTAAGTAGAGAAATTGCCATAACCATACTCTAACCTTATCAAAGATTGTTTTGAACCCCATATATGTGGAAATCAATTAACATCCTCTATTATGCAGAGCAATCTACTAACACAAAAGAAATAACCAGTAATACAAATCCCTTCTTCATAAATGCTTGTATTCCTTACAAAACCAATGGATGCAACATCTGATACTTGGCTTCTAACTCGAAAGAGTTCCAACCACCAGTAGAAAAATCTTAACCAACTAGTGCTTAAACCTTTGTTGATAATCAAAGAATGCAAATCTTAACTTGAACAACCAAGCAACGCTGTCCCTCATAGCACCTGTATCCTATGTTAACTAAAAAACAGGTTATGAAATCAAAAATAAAACCTTTTCCACACTACTAGTTAAAATACCTCAATTGTAAAAAAATATAATAAAATTAGCGCACCCCAAAGTAATTGCCCACAAACAAAATCCAAATATAGCCAGTGATGATGACTACCAAAATCATTTGATGTGCTGAATGGTGAATGTTTCTAAAGACAGGAAGTGAAGAAAATGGCTAATATCATACCATACGAAAAGTACTATCCGGACCTAGAGAATCCAATAGCACTCCCAAGCCTGAAAAATACAGGGGGAAAAAACACAAGATGCTTAAAGAATGTAAAAGAACATCGTTACCTAAAGGAAACTAGAAAAAATAGATGTACTCCACACAACCACAGCAATGAGATGCTCTGCTTGAGAGTTACAGAAAAAGCACTACCACCATCAGTGTCTATCACCAAACAACAATGGTAAACTAGAGCATAAAATGCCCTGAATTATGAGCAAAAACACCAACCCAAATGTGATGCAAACATACGTATTGGGACACCGCCAATATCCAAGGCTTCTTTTAATAATTGACAAGACCTAACAAGGTAACACCATCAAAAGCCTAAATAAGCCTCCATTAAAAGGGGAATAAAAGAATCATGACAAAGGATAAAAACATAAAGATTGAACGACAAGATTTACCATATATGACATGGCAGCTCACAATGAGTACTAGGAAAAAAGATGAAAAGAAAATTAACATTCCAAGAGCACAGGTAAAAAGAATGATTGCATCGCTCCTCTTTTGCTGGTGGACCTACTGAATGAAAAAGAAACCAATCCAACGGCTTCAAATACACATTATATTATGTCCCAATGAATGGAAAACCCATAAAGCCAGTATCAATATTCTGTTGATCAACATCTGACCAACCCCAAATAATACAGAGTCCTTAAAGAATGGTAATCAACTGGCATAGCATACAAGAAAACACTGATAAGAGTTGGTTGTCTCAATGACCACCGCCTATGGAAGTTCCCATGGTTTGACCTCGGGCTCACATTAGACTGGAACTGCTATTACGATTGACACTGCTGCAAACACTACTAATAACTCGAACTTGGATTGGCATGCAATGCAGGTATTTATCGCTACTTTCTATCTAGTAGTTATGGTTCTGAACTCACAATCAATCTTTATCCATTCTATCTTACAAACAAATAAGCAGTAACCATACAGCCTGAAGATTCAGATGAAAAAAAATCACCTATCAACATAAAGACCACATTCCACAAACCGATTACAGAAAATGAATTAGTCAAAAGTTGGGTGAAAACTGTAACCCTGCCACAGCATCACAAAGCCAACACGGTTGAACTTCTCAATTAACTGAACAACCGAACACCAGAATTGCTCTCAATATAAGCATATAACACACCTGAAAATTCTGACAAAGCCAACATCCCTGGTGACTTGATAACATGTAGAAAACTGAAACGGGAGAAGATAGTGCATAGAAGTACTCATTTTTTTCCTTTCCAAGTGTTGGGCTACACCATTCTCCAACCCCACCAAATCTTGCTTGGAAGGCCACTATAAATTAATTAACATCCTTCAAGGCATCCACACTATAGCACTTCTTCAAACCTTAAACATTATATATTAACCGGTTGGGCATTCGGGTAATAGGGTCGGGGACCCCAGAACCCATCCCCGCCCCGAATCCATCATGGGTACTAACATTTTTACCCGTTTATAACCCGCCACGTTTAAACTGGAGTTTACCTGCCCCATTTAGATCGGGCCACTGCAGGTAAATGGGTTGGCGGCCAAAATTGCCATCCCTACTCATACTTGTTCAATCTTGGAATTCAAGTCACCAGAGATCCAATATATGTAAATAACAAAATAAGCAAATGCATGAAAAGCAAATGCCAAGCAACAATCCCACAACCCCCCAAAGCCCAAATTGACCAAGTTCCCATAAAAAAGAGAGGACAAAACAAAAAAACAAAAAAAAAAAAAAAGATTTAAAGACATGGTAGTATAATTGCTTCAAAAAGAACAGGTATGATAGCAGCAAGGAGCACCAGATAAAAGTTGTAGGGAACTCCCCAATTGCCGTAAGACTTCTTCTTTAATGGATTGAACCGACACAAGCTGCCTGAAAAATGAAGATACAACTTGAAATCTTTAAAAGCCAAGAACAGACTATCAATTCGCTAAACAAGGAAAGAAAAATAGGGTTAAGGAAACAGTCTGAAAATTAAGGAAATTTTCCATTAATTAGACATTCTTAAAGCTATGGACCAACATCCATCCACTAAATACAGCATCCTCAACGCGAGAAAAGATTGTTCTGCAGTTTCAAAACAAGATTCAAGAAGAGAAGCATTTATGAACTAGGAAAAAGATATAAACAAGACGTTTTTAGCAAAAATCTAAAAACCAATCAAAGACTCTGCAAGAAGAACGCCTCTTCCAAAAACCCATCCTCTAGGCACCATTAAAGGCTCCTGCAAACCTCTAATCTTGGACTGCTAATTCAATCGAGGGGTAAAACAGCATACCAGGGATATGTCGATTAAGGCCAATTAACCAACAAAACCCAATATCGCAACTGCTTGTATGCAATCTAAATAGAGTTTGATAAATGATTTATCACAAAATCCAATAGAGTGTTACTTAGCTGACAGAGTGATACTCAGCTGGTAAACCTATTAAATGAAAAGGAGACATGCGCCATGCATGGATCAGCAACATGAAGACTTATACCCATTGTTCAGTCGAAAACGTTTCCCCTTCCTAGAATTTAAGAGATAAAAAACGAAAAAGAATGCAAAATACGCAATGAGTAAGAAGCAAAGGCTAGTTTGGAGTGAGTTCTGGTAAGAAAATTCTGAAGAATCGGTCATAATAATACAATTCTAAGTAAATGTAGTCGTGTTTTTTTCCCTCTCAGAATTTGAGCTTCTATTCCAAAGCTAATCCTCAAGCGTGATAAAGGCTCCTCACCAATTCTCAAATACCATCAATCAAATTATTCAAGAAAACAAAAGCTCAAGGTCAGGCGTAAAGAAAAAAACACCTCCAACAACACTTAAGGCAAACCAATATTCCAACAGTCCAACACCAAATTGCTTTCTCCGCTAATTGATCAAACACAACATCCATAACGACTTAAAACATAAGATAAAAAAAAATTGAAAAAATAAAAATTGAGCAAGATAGCAAAGCAGAAGTCCTTGTTTTTAAGATAATTTATGCAGCAAAATGATCCTTGTTCAACTTCATTAAAGATTTTTAAGAAATCCCATCACCTAGAAATAAGTTACCAATCCATTATGGACATAGAAGTCCCCTAACACCAAATGAGTTAGTTGAAGCAACCCTCAAAATTCAGTCAAATAGACCTATCATGCCAAATAAAAATAAAATTTAAATTGAAAAAAAAAAAAAAAACACACATACTAGTTGTCTCCCAAAGTTATGTAGTGACACCGGCCTTTAATCTATTGAAACAACATACACAGAAGCATAGAAACTTAACTTGATTTCTTTAAAAACCAAGAACTCAGTGAACGCACACTAAAACGGGGGGAAAAATAGGATAAAGGAAGCAGCCCAAAAAATTAAGATATAACCCGACATTAGGTACAAATCTTAAGTAACTTGATCTCAAAACCATGTCATAACGTACGAAAGAATCTTGGTAAAGAAACCCAAGATCCACACCAATCCACAATCTTAGAACCCCGAATAAAGCAAATAAGGATGCAAGCTGCAATAAGGATGATCAAGTCTAACATGCTGAAGATTTATGTGAAATAGAGAAATCCAGCAAAATAAATAAATAATTAGAAAATCAGAGCAGGGAAAAAAAATAAAAAGGAGAAAGAGGTAGACTTGTGGTCTTATTTATAAGTTGTATGCAGTCTTCCTATGGCAGTTAGTTTTACTCGGTTTCTTAAAGTTGGTGTCGCTTAGTTTTACCCGCTTATTTTTTTTTAATTAATTAATCATGAAATACCAAGTCATAAAGTGAAGCAAAATGATAACATATAGTGAAATATACCAATCTGAAGCAAGTGATTTTCAACTAGTGAGAAATACCCATCCAAGAGCTTCAAACACACAGCACATGCAATAACCTCCCTACAATAAAAGATGCTAGTATGAGTGAATTCGCATAAAACAATCATCAAAATATTAATCAAAACAAAATAATTCTAAGCATAATAGGAAGAAGATAAATCTATCATGCAATAACCTCCCTCAATATTGCTAATGCTTGCGATTAAAAGCCTCCAGCAATCATAAAAGCCCCTGCAAACCCATAATAGTGTCGTGAAATAATAGTGTCGTGAAACAATGGTCCTAGTAGTTGAACAAGGAATTCTAAACAAAAGTAAGGTAGGTATAATCCAAAACCATCCTCCGGCAGAATTAAATAGAGTCACTTAAAAGCAGCTAAGGAATTAAGTTGAACAATCCTCTCTATAAATCAAGCCTGAAATTCAGACAAACCCAAAATCCATCATGACAGAAAAACACATGGAAAACACAAACTATAAAAGACAATGGGATATTGAGATAGAAGAACTCGTTTTTTTTTTTTTTTTTTCTAAGAGGTGTTCTCCACGAAAATCCTCCACCTTTGCAATTCTTGTTAAGGAACCCCAAAAGCTGGAAAATAATTAAGATCACTCTAAGCATGAAGCAATGTACTAGTACCAAAAAATAATATTTATCCCATGAACAAGATGCTGAAGCTAAAAAAGGTGGAACAGAGTTTAGGAGAAACATGAGAACAAATCCAAACAACAGAAGAACGAAATCTGTACATCCATCTCCAGGATCCGAGAAGATCAATCCCTATAGATCTTGAAAAGAACAAGCTAACACCAGAGTTCGAACAGGTACTGGGACTTAAAGAATGCAGTTAAGAGAGAGAGAATGAGCACAATTTGTTAAAGTCGGTTGACCAGCTGAACCACAATACTGCTAATGCTTGCAGTTTGAAAATTCTTCGCCATCTGAAGATAGTATAAAATTAGGTTTCAAGCCAAAACGCTCCTTCCAAATTGAAACTTTAAATTAGTACCAATGCAATTTCAAAAACATCACCATAACCACTACATCCCTTTCCGATCACCATAACTCTACTACTTTATTCCGTTCAAACCACACAAGCAGCCTGAAAATTAATATATAACCTTGCCAAAGGATCATGGAAAACGAAAAGAACCCACCTCAGGAAAAAGATCATATAAGCATGGAATATATGTAGCCCAGTGAATGAAAGCTGACAGATAGTCTAGCCAAACACCAATAAAGTAAATGCTTACAATCGTTGAACCATGCACACAGACGCAGGCAGAACATTCCAACAAACATATCACTAATGAAAATACAGGATCCACAAAATGACTGGAGAAAAGAATTGGTCAAATTTAAATGTAAATCGAAGGGGAATAACAGCATAACAATGGACACAATGCCACAATCAATTGCCTAGCCAAACACTGTTATCGTTAATTCTTGCAATCATGGAACCCTCTATGAAGCTTGAAGATTCAAAGAACACATCACTCATAAAAAATAGAGATGCACTACACTAAAAAGACTAGGAAAGAGTTCTAAAAGTCAGATGTGAAGCCAAAACCGTCCTCCAGCGTCCCAGAAGCAAATACAGCAGAGCCACATAAAGGCGGACAAGGACTTTCAACACCCTTCAAACAACCTAAAATTCATAGAAAACCAACACCTTTGGTTATTCAAAGTAACATGGGGAACACGCACTATAAGAGGAAGCAGACTAGAAGTACTCATTTTTTAAAAAGTGTTACGCCACAACCATACTCCAACCTAACCAAGTTCTTAAGAGATCCAAATAACTGGAATAACATACCTCTAGGCATGAATGGCAACCACCTACACCGCTCCAAGAAAAAAAACTTCAATAAAAAACCGCATTTCAATCAAAACCCATGATGTAGCCTGAAAATCACACAGGATGGTAGACTCTAAACAATCAATCCACACCTTTAAAGATTTTTTCATTACAAGATTTGAAATTTTCAATCATAAGCAGAAATTTTTTTGGTTCGAATTTTAAAGGCATAAAATACTTACAATTAGGCAAAGGTTTAAAAACACATTACATCAAAAAAAATTTTTAAATGTATACAAAAGGTAACATATATACCATATACATACTTACTAAGAATGTGAATCCAAACAAATATTTATTTTACAGATTTAAAAATGTGTATATATATATGTTATATAATATAATATGTATATAAATAAACATTAAAAAACAAAAACGTTATACCTTACCGGGGCGGGTATTCGGGTAATAGGAATGGGGACCCCAGAACCCATCCCCGCCCCGAACCCATCACATGTATTAACATTTTTACCAGTGTATAACCCGTCTTGTTTAAACCAGGGTTTACCCGCACTATTAAGATCGGGTCACTGCAGGTAAATGGGTTGGCAAGTAAAATTGCCATCCCTACTTATACCTGTTTAGAACCCTTTCTCCTCATGGAATTCAAGTCACCAGAGATCCAATATATGTAAATAACAAAATAAGCAAACGCATTAAAAGCATAGGCCAAACAACAATACCACAACCCCCCAAAGCCCAGATTGACCAAGTTCCCATAAAAAGGAAAGGGGAAAAAAAAAAAAAAAAAAAAAAGAAAAGATCTAAAGACTCGGCAGTACAATTGCTTCTAAAAGAATGGGCATGATAGCAGCAAGGAGCACCAGGTAAAAGTTGTAGGAACTCCCCAATTGCCATAAGTCCTCTTCTTTAATGGATTGAACCTACACAAGCTGCCTGAAAACTGAAGATACAACTTGACATCTTTAACAGCTAAGAACACACTAACAATCCACTAAATGGGGAAAGAAAAATAGGAATAGGGAAATAGTCTGAAAATGAAGGAAGATTTCCATTAACCTAATATTCTTAAGCTATGGACCAATAGCCATCCACTAAATACAGCATCCTCAACTCAAGAAAAGATTGTTCTGCAATTTCAAAACAAGATTCAAGAAGAGAAGCATGTATGAACCAGGAAAAATATATAGACAAGATGTCTTTAGCAAAAAGATAAAAACTAATCAAGACTCTGCAAGGAGAGCACCCATCCTCCAGGCACATTAAAGGCTCCTGCAAACCTGTAATCATGGACTGCTAATTCAAATCAACGAGTAAAACAGCATACCAGGGATAAGTCGATTAAGTTCAGTTAACCAGCAAAACCCAATATCACCAGTGCTTGTATGTAACCTAAAGAGAGTCTGATAAATGATTCATCACAAAAGCCAATAGAGTGTTACTTAGCCTACAGAGTGATACTCAGCTGGAAAACCTATTCGGTGAAAAGGAGACATGCACCATGCATGGATCAGCAACATGAAGGCTTATACTCATTACTCAGCTGAAAACGTTTCCCCTTCCTAGAATTTGAGAGATAAAAAAGCAAAAAATATAGAATGCAAATGCCCAATGAGTAAGAAGCAGAGGCTAGTTTTGAGTGAGTTCTGGTAAGAAAAGTCTGAAAAATCAGTCATAATAACATAATTCTAAGTAAATGTAGTCTTGTTCTTTCCCCTTCTCAGAATTTAAGCTTCAAGCGTGATAAAGGCTCCTCATCAATTCTCAAATACAATCAATCAAATGATTCAAGAAAACAAAAGCTTATGGTTAGGCATAAAGCCAAAAACACCTCCGACGTCACTCAAGGCAAACCAATATTCTGACAGTCCAACTCCAAAATGCTTTTTCTGCTAATTGATCAAACACAACATCCACACTGACCTAAAACAGAAGGTAAAAAACAAACTGAAAAAATAAAAACTGAGCAAGATAGCATAGCAGATGTCCTTGGTTTTTAGGTGAAGTTCTTACCCAAATGATCCCTGTTCAACTTCATTAAAGATGTTTTAGAACCCCATCACCTGGAAATTAGTTACCAATCCATTTTGGACATAGAAGCCCCCTACACCAAATGAATTAGTTGAAACAACCCTCAAAATTCAATAAAACAGACCTATCATACCAAATAAAAATACAATTAAAATTTAAAAAAAAAAAACAAAACAAAACAACTAAACAAACGAATGAACAAATACACCCTGGTTGCTCCCAATGTTGTGCAGTGACACCGTCCTTTAATGTATTGAACCTACATACACAGAAGCATGGAAACTTAACTTGATTTCTTTAAAAGCTAAGAACTCTGTACACTATAATGGGGAAAGAAAAATAGGATAGAGGAAACAGCCCAAAAAATTAAGGTACAACCCAACGTTAAGCAGAAATCTTGAGTAACTTGATCTCAAAACCATGTCGTAACTGACAAAAGAATCTCTGTTAAAGAAACCCAAGATCCACACGAATCCACGATCCTATAACCCTGAATAAAGCAAATACAGATGCAACCTGCAACAAGGACCATTAAGTCTAAGATGCTGAAGATTTATGCAAAACAAAGAAATCCAGTGAAAAAAAGAAATAACTAGAAAATTACTGGGCAGAGGGAAAAAAAAAAGAAAGGAGGGAAAGGGAGACCCGTTATCTTATTTATAAGTTGTTTGATGCGGTATTCCTATGGCAGTTAGTTTTACTCGCTTTCTTTAAGTCGTTGTCAGTTTATTTACCCCTTTTTTTTTAATTAATTAATCATGAAATACCAAGTCATAAAGTGAAGCAAAATGTTAAACATGTAGTGAAATATACCAATACGAAGCAAGTAATTTTCAACTAGTGAGAAATACCCATCCAAGAGCTTCAAACATACACCACATGCAATAACCTCCCTACACTAAAAGATGCTAGTTTGAGTGAATTCGCATAGAACAATCATCAAAATATTTGTCAAAATAAAATAATTCAAAGCAGGATAGGTAGAAGATAAATATATCATGTTTATAAAAAGCAATATTATGTTTACAAAAAGCATCCACACTGAACCTCAATATTCCTAATGCTTGTAGTTAAAAGCTTCCAGCATTCACAAAAGCCTCAGCAAACCAATCTTGAAGCCTGACAGATCAAATAACAGTGTAGTAAAACAAGGGGCATAGTAGCTCAACAAGCAACTCCAAACAAAATTAAGGTCTCAACAAGCAACTCCAAACAAAATTAAGGTAGGGATAAGCCAAAACCAACCTCCAACGTAATTAAATAGAGCCACTTAGAAAGCAGCTAAAAAATTAAGTTGAACACTCCTCTCTATAAATCAAGCCTGAAATTCAGACAAACCCAAAATCCATTATGATAGAAAAACACATGGAAAACACAATCGATAAAAGACAATGGGATATCGGGATAGAAGATCTCTTTTTTCTTTTTTTTTACTAAGAAGTGCTCTCCACATAAATCCTCCAACCTTGCCAATCTTGTTCAGGCAGAAAAACACACAGAAAACACAAACTATAAAAGACAATGGGATATTGGGATAGAAGATCTCTTTTTTTTCTTTTTTTTTTTTTTTTTTTTTGTTCTAAGAAGTGTTCTATCTGAAAGTCCTCCAACCCTGCAAAACTTGTCCAGGAATCCTAAAGCCTGGAAATTAATTTAGATCACTCTAATCATGAAGCTACGTACTAGTACCAAAATATAATATTTATCCCATGAACAAGGTGCTGAAGTTAAAAAGGTGGAAAAGAGTTTAGGAGAAACATTAGAACAAATCCAAACAACAGAAGAATGAAACCTGGGCATCCATCTTCTAGATCTGAGAATATCGATCCCTACAGATCTTGAAAAGAACAAGCTAACATCAGAGTTCAAACAGGTGCTAGGGACTTAAAGAATGCAGTTAAGAGAAAAAGAATGAGCATAACTTGTTAAAATCGGTCAACCAGCTAAACCACAATATTGCTAATGCTTGTAGTTAGAAACCTCTTCACAGTCTGAAGATAGCATGAAATTAGGTTTCAAGCCAAAATGCTCCTACCAAATTGAAACTTTACACGAGTACCAACGCAAATTCGATAACATCACTATGACCACTACATCCCTCTCCAATCACCATAACTCTACTCCTTTATTCCGTCCAAACCAAACAAGCAGCTGGAAAATTAATATATAACCTGGCCAAAGGATCATGGAAAAGGATAAGAACCCACCACAGGAAAAGGATCATATAAGCATTGAATATATGTAGCCCTGTGAATGAAAAGCTAAAAGTTAGTCTGGCCAAACACCAATAAAGTAAATACTTACAATCATTGAACCATGCACACAGACGCAGGCAAAACATTCCAAAAAATAGATCACCAATGAAAATACAGGATCCACAAAATGACTGGAGAAAAGAATCCGTCAAAGTTAGACGTAAATCAAGGGGACTAACAGCATAACAAGGGATAGAATGCCACAATCAGTTACCTAGCCAAACCTTGTTATAGTTAATTCTCAAAATCATGGAACCCTCTATGAAGCATGAAGATTCAAAGAACACATCACTCATAAAAAAATAAAGACGCACTAAACCAAAATACTGGGAAAGAGTTCTAAAAGTCAAGCGTTAAGCCAAAACCCTACTCCAGTATCCCTGAAGCAAACACAGCAGAGCGACATAAAGGCAGGCAAGGACTTTCAACACCCTTCTAGAAAACCAACACCTTTGGTTATTCGAAATAACTTGGAGAACACACACCGAAAGAGGAAGCAGACTAGAAGTACTCATTTTTTAAAAAGTGTTACGCCACAACCATACTGCGATCTAACCAAGTTCTTAAGAGATCCAAAAAACTGGAATAACATACTTCTAGGCATGAATAGCAACCACCTACACCACTCCAAGAAAAAAACTTCAATAAAAAAATGCATTTCAATCAAAACCTCCAATTGCCTCAGAGCTCATTTTAACCCACATAGGCAACCTGAAATTCAGAAGCCAAGAAACAAAAAAAAATCAAATATGTAAAACTGAACGACAAAAATAAAAACAAAAGAGGAATGCTGAACAGCAGCACTAAATAAAAGAAACAGGAAAAGTGAGAAAAGTAGGTAAATAGAAGACTAAACAAATAAAATCTACCTAATGACAGAATAACATAAAAATCATAGAGGTTGTTAAGGGAAGAAGAGACCAAAAATATCATTATTCAAGACAATAACAAGAAAAATACACGTAAGTGTTATGTATACAATAGAAATCTTCTTTGTCAAACCAATCCTCCTGACTCAGAAATGCTCCTGCAACTCTCATAATGAAGCCTGAAAGTTCAAGTAATACGGTGACTCCATGAACAGTTATCTAAAGGGACAATAGCAAAATGTTTAGTTAATTGACCAAACCACATCTTTGCAAATGCCTGTAGTAGTTATGGAACCTCATGTGCAACCTAGAGATTCAGAAAAACAAATCACTAACAAACAAAGAAAATCCGGTAAATGATTCACTAAATCACAAGCTCAAAAATTAAGTGTAAAGCCAAGAACCTTCTCTCCAGTATCACAAAAGCAAACACAGTCATTGGTGCAGAATTGTCCCTCACAGTACGAGATCAAACACGTAAGAAACCTAAAAATTCAGACAGTCAAACATCCTTAGCTAATATATAAAAATATATAAAAAATTAAAAAAAAAATCCCTGGAGAACATAGACTATCGAGAGAAAAGTTGTCCTTATTTTATAACACAGAAAAAACAGTACTTTCTTCCTTATTTAAGGAAGAGCTGTCCCAATGAATCCTTAACTCTCATCAAACCATTTTCCCCAAACCGCATCACCTGGAATTAGTCAACAATCCACAACAAAACAAAATAGGCTAGTTGAGTATTACCTTGATGCACAATCAAATATGCCTAAAATCATACTCAAGCATGTCACAAAGGCTGTTGCAAATCTCATAGCTCAAATGAAAATAAAGTATCCCAAAGGAACAGGCACAATACCAAAAAGCACTAGGTAGAAGTCGACTGGCCAAACCCCAATATAATGCCACAAGGCTTACTCCTTTAATCAATTGAATCAACATAAGTAGCACAAAAACTGAAGATACAACTTGACATCTTTATCTACTAAATAGGAGAAGAAAATTAAGATTCCAAAAGCAACACAGCATGCCCAACTCAAGAAAAGATTGTTTTACAGCTAATTTAGCATTGTAATATTGGAGTTGCTCTTATTTAGTTAAGGCATATCCCATTTGTATTGTATGCTGGCAGATAATTTATCAATAAATCTACATTTTACTATATTTGAAGAAATCAAATCTTCACATTTAAAAAAATAGAAAAAGAAAAAAGAACTCGTGTTTTATTAACATAATTTAAAAGACAAATTATTATAGTAAATAAAAATTTTTGAAACTAATTGAAGCAAATAATAAATTTTTAAAATGGTTAAAGTAAATAGATTACTAGATAAAAAAAAATTTATTACATAAATGACATATTTACAAAACGTTAATAAATCTATTATTTGATAAATTTGCTATTTACTATTATTTACTCCAAATAGTTTACAATTTATTTTTATTATTTTCTACAACAGAAGGAAGAAAAAACATACGCAGCAACTGACAAAAAATCAACTTGTATGGTGCACACCAAAAGACTAAACAGGAAAATCAAAACCCAAGCCACCAGTGGCATCCATATATAACCTGCAAGACGAACTAGCAGAAAAATTCCAAAATGCTGAAAATCTCTTAAATAAGAGCTGTAAAAAAAAGGAATACGAGAGCATAAGAAAAATGCATACAACAGAAGAACAAATTGTGTCGTCCGTCTTCAAGATCCAAAGCAAGCTACCCATACAGATCTTGAAAATAACAAAGCTAACGTCAGAGCTTGAAATGTCTAGGGTCTTGTGGGGCTAACTCATAAGGAAAGTAGGTAAGAGCACAATAGATTTGACTAACCAGACCCCAATGTCAAAAATGCTTCACATGTTCCGCCAATGTTAATACAGCATAATCATATTAAAGCAGGCCAAGGAGTTAACTTCAATACCCTCCCCCACGCCAAAGATGGGTTATGTGTAACAAGCCTAAAACTCATACAAAACCCACGATGTCAATTAGTTAAAAGGACCAAAAATGCACAAACTGAAAGATTTAGCAGAATATGAGATACTCATTTTTTAAAGAAAGGTGTTGTGCCACGACAATACTCAACTTCACCAAATTGTTCCAAAACCCCAGAGCAGTTAATTTACATCCTTCTAAAGATGAACAGCAACCACCTACTGGTACACCAAGAAAACCCATTACAAAATCAACTTTTTTTTTTGTACCTTCTTTTCAACGGTTAAATCAAATAATTTTATAGCTCCCTCTGACTGACTCTGGGCTTCTCCTTTAAATCAACTGAACCAACTAAACTGACTGAGAATGAAGATATAAGCTTAAACTTCAAAAGCCAAGAACCCCTATATCTCCACTGAATACAAAACTTTATAGATAAGGTAACAACAAAAACCAACTCACCAGATATAAGAAACAATACAAAAGAAGAAAGAAAAAAAAAAAAAAAAAAACCCCTTACCACGGTGCATTGCGTAAAAATCACAAAACATAATGGAATGAAAATCACATGTAGTACCGACTGAAACATTAAGACCTACTAAGTCATAAAGACACAGGCACCAGCCGGCACAGCACAAAAGGTTAAACCTGTTCAGAACCCTTTCTCCCCTTGGAATTTAAGACACTAGAGATCCTATACATGTAAATAACAAAATAAGAAAATGCACGTAAAACATCGACCAAGCAACAATCCCACAACCCGCCAAAGCCCAGATTGACCAAGTTCCCATTAAAAAAATTAAAAATAAAATAAAATAAAATAAAAAGATCTAAAGACTCGGTAGTATAATTGCTTCTAAAAGAACAAGCAAGATAGCAGCAAGGAGCACCAGGTAAAAGTTGCAGGGAACTCCCCAATTGCCATAAGACTTCTTAATAAATTGAATCTACACAAGCTGCCTGAAAACTAAAGATACAAGTAGACATCTTTAAAAGCTAAGAAAAGAAATATAGGATTAAGGAAACAGTCTGAAAATTAAGGAAGATCTCAATTAAACTGACATTCTTAAAGCTATGGATCAACAGTCATCCACTAAATACAGCGTCCTCAACTCAAGAAAAGATAGTTCTGCAATTTAAAAACAAGATCCAAGAGAGAAGCATGTATGAACCAGGAAAAAGATATAGACAAGATGTTTTTAGCAAAAAACTAAAAACTAATCAAAGACTCTGCAAAGAAAGTGCCTCTTCCAAAAACCCATCCTCCAGGCACCATTAAACCTCTAATCCTGGACTGCTAATTCAAATCAACAGGTAAAACAACATACCAGGGATATGTCAATTTAGGTCAGTTAACCAGCAAAACCCAATATCGCAACTGCATGTATGTAACTTAAAAAGAGTCTGATCAAACACAACATCCATAATGACTTAAAACAGAAGATAAAAAACAAACTGAAAAATAAAAACTAAGCAAGATAGCTAAGCAAAAGTCCTTGTTTTCTAGGTAAATTTTGTAGCCAAATGATCTTTGTTCAACTTCTTTAAGACGTTCAAGAAACCTCATCCCCATTTTTGACATAGAAGTCCCCTAACACCAAATGAGTGAATTGAAACAACCCTCAAAACTCAGTCAAACAGACCTATCATACCAAATAATAATAAATTTAAAATAAAAATAATAAAAAATAAAAAAATAAAAACAAATGAACGAACAAATACATCCTGGTTGCCCCCAATATTGTGTAGTGACACCGTCCTTTAATCTATTGAACCTACGTATGCAGAAGCATGGAAACTTAACTTGATTTCTTTAAAAGCTAAGAACTCAGTGAAAGTACACTAAAATGGGGACAGAAAAATAGGATAAAGGGAAACAGCCCAAAAAATAAAGATATAACATGATGTTAAGCAAAAATCTTAAGTAACTTGATCTCAAAACCATGTCGTAATACACGATAGAATCTCTGTTAAAGAAACCCAAGATCCACACAACGCCACAATCTTATAACCCCGAACAAAGCAAATATAGATGCAACCTGCAACAAGGACCATCAAGTCTAAGATGCTGAAGATTTATGCGAAATAGAGAAATCCGGCAAAAAAAAAGAAATAATTAGAAAATCACAATGCAAGAAAAGAGAGAGAGAGAGGGAGAGAGGGAGAGATAGGGAGACCCATGGTCTTATTTATAAGCTAGTTGATGCGGTCTTCCTATAGCAGTTAGTTTTACTCGCTTTCTTCAAGTCGGTGTCGGTTAGTTTTTCCTGCTTCATTTTTTTAATTAATTAATTTAGATCACTCTAAGCATGAAGCAATGTACTAGTACCACGAAATAATATTTATCCCATGAACTAGGTGCTGAAGTTAAAAAAGGGGGCGTAGAGTTTAGGAGAAACATGAGAACAAATCCAAACAACAGAAGAATGAAACCTGGGCATCCATCTTCAAGATCCAAGAAGATCAATCCCTACAGATCTTGAAAAGAACAAGCTAACATCAGAGTTCGAATAGGTACTAGGGACTTAAAGAATGCAGTTAAAAGAAAGAGAATGAGCACAATTTGTTAAAGTTGGTTGAATAGCTAAACCACAATATTGCTAATGCTTGTAGTTAGAAACCTCTTCGCAGTCTGAAGATAGCATAAAATTAGGTGTCAAGCCAAAATGCTCCTTCCAAATTAAAAGAAGAGTTGTCCCAATGAATCCTCAAGTCTCATCAAAGCATTTTCCACAAACCACATCACCTGGAATTAATCAACAATCCACAAAAAAACAAAAGAGGCTAGTTGAGTATTACCTCAATGCACAATCACATATGCCTAAAATCATACTCATGCATGTCATAAAGGCTATTGCAAGTCTCATAGTTCAAATGATAATAAAGTATCCTAAAGGAATGGGCACAATACTGAGGAGCACTAGGTAGAAGTCGATTGGCCAAACCCCAATATAATGCCACAAGGCTTACTCCTTTAATCGATTGAATCGGCATATGCAGCATGAAAACTGAAGATACAGCTTGACATATTCATCTACTGAATAGGAGAACAAAATTAAGATTCTGAAAGCTAAGAACACAAAAACCATCCACAACAAAGCATGCCCAACTAAAGAAAAGATTGTTTTACAACTAATTTAGCATTGTAATATTGGAGTTGCTCTTATTTAGTTAAGGCATATCCCATTTGCACTGCATGCTGGCAGATAATTTATCAATAAATCTACATTTTACTATATTTGAAGAAATCAAATCTTCACATAAAAAACAAACAAAAAAAAAAAAGGAAAAAGAGCTCGTGTTTCATTAACATAATTTAAAAGGGAAATTATCATAGTAAATAAAAATTTTTGAAAATAATTGAAGCAAATGATAAAGTTTTAAAATGGTTAAAGTAAATAGATTACTAGATAAATAAAAAATTTATTGCATAAATGACATTTACAAAACGCAAACAAATCAAATATCTGGTAAATTTGTTATTTACAATTATTTGCTCCAAATAGTTTACTATTTATTTTAATTATTTTCTACAACAGAAGGAAGGAAAAAAAAAAAACAACAACTGACGAAGAGTCAGCTTGTTTAGTGCACACCAAAAGACCAAGTAGGAAAATCAAAACCCAAGCCACCTACTGCCTCCATATATAACCTGCAAGAAGAACAAGAGGAAAAATTCCAAGATGCTGAAAATCTCTTAAATAAGAGCAGTAAAAAGAGAATATGAGAGCAGAAGATAAATGCATACTACAGAAGAACAAATTGTGCCGTCTGTCTTCAAGATCCAAAAGAAGCTACCCCTAAAGATCTTGAAAATAACAAAGCTCACATCAGAGCTGGAAACCTCTAAGGTCTTGAGGGGCTAACTCATAAAGAAAGCAGGTAAGAGCACAATAGATTTGACTAACCAGACCCCAATGTCAAAAATGCTTCACATATTCCACCAATGTTAACACAGCATAATCATATTAAGGCAGGCCAAGGACTTAACTTCAATACCCTCCCCCACGCCAAAGATGGATCATATGTAACAAGCCTTCTCAGACAAGACCCACGATGTCGATTAGTTAAAAGGACCAAGAAAGCACAAACTGAAAGAGTTAGCAGAATATAAGATACTCATTTTTTAAAGGAAAGTGTCGCACCACAACAATACTCAACTTTTTAAACGTGAACAATAACCACCTACTGCTACACTAAGAAAGCCCATTACAAAATCAACTTTTTTTTATACCTTCTTTTTAAAGATTAACTAAAATCAAATAATTTTAAAGCGCCCTCTGACTGACTGTGGGATTCTCCTTTAAATCAATTAAACCTACTAAGCTACCTGAGAATGAAGATATAACCCGAAACTTCAAAAGCCAAGAATCCCGATATCCCCACTGAATACGAAATTTTATAGATCAGGTAATGACGAAAACCAACTCACCAGATACAAGAAACAATAAGAAGTAAAAGAAGAAGATGAATAAACGACTGAACAAAAAAAACTTATCACATCACAAATTTGCGTAAAAATCACAAAACATAATGGAATGAAAATCGTACGTAGTGTTCTAGAACAATACGACATACAAAACCATAAAGACACATGCACTGCATGTTAGGGATGGCAATGGAGCGGGTTCGGGGCGGTCTTCCCGCCAACCCGTCCCATGAGAGGAAATACTCCCCATCCCGTCCACGCCCCCGCCCCATTTACCCGTTTATGTTGGTGGGCAAGGCGGGCTTTCCCCATGATGGGTTCTGGGTGCCTACAAACCACCAATAACCCGGTAGGAAATACATAATGGAAAAATCATCATCATTGATCCAAAATACAAATCATCAATAAAAGAGTAAGACTAACCTATAATTCATAATAATAATAAAAATATCTTCATGGCCAATCCAAAACACCAAGCTAAATCATTTTTGGCATAACAAAAAATGAAGATAGAAGAGAGAGAGAGTTAGACTCAGAGTTTCTTTTTTTTTTTTTTTCTTTTAAACTAACTATTCAAATTTTAAAATACTCTTCGAATTCTTTCAAATATTTATCAACTCTAAATAGGGTGTTTAATAAGGTAGTAGGCAGTAGCAATATTTTTTTGGTTCGAATTTTAAAGACATAAAATACTTACAATTAGGCAAAAGTTTAAAAACACATTACATCAAAAAAAAAAAATTTTAAATGTATACAAAAGGTAACATATATATATATATACACACACTATATACATATTATTAAGAATATGAAGCCAAACAAATATTTATTTTACAGATTTAAAAATGTGCATGTATATATATATGTGATATGGTATAATATATATATATATAAATAAACATTATATTTTTTCGGGGCAGGTATTCGGGTAATAGGGTCAAGGACTCTAGAACCCGTCCCCGCCCTGAACCCATCACGTGTATTAACATTTTTACCCGTTTATAACATGTCCTGTTTAAACCGGGGTTTACCCGCCCCATTTAGATCAGATCACTACAGGTAAATGGGTTGGCAGGTAAAACTGCCATTCCTACTTGTACTTGTTCAGAACCCTTTCTCTTCTTGGAATTCAAGTCACTAGAGATCCAATATATGTAAATAACAAAATAAGCATAGGCCAATCATAAATCCCACAACCCCCCAAAGCCCAGATTGACCAAGTTCCCATAGATAGGAAAGGAAAAGGAAAAAAAGAAAAAAAAAAAAAGATCTAAAGACTCGGTAGTATAATTGCTTCTAAAAGAATGGGCATGATAGCAGCAAGAAGCACCATGTAAACGTTATAGGAACTCCCCAATTGCCATAAGTCTTCTTCTTTAATGGATTGAACCTACACAAGCTGCCTGAAACTGAAGATACAACTTGACATCTTCAAACAGCTAAAAACACACTAAAAATCCGCTAAATGGGGAAAGAACAATAGGATTAAGGAAATAGTCTGAAAATTAAGGAAGATTTCCATTAACCTAACATTCTTCAAGCAATGGACCAACAGCCATCCACTATATACAGCATCCTCAACTCAAGAAAAGATTGTTCTACAATTTCAGAACATGATTCAAGAAGAGAAGCATGTATGAACCAGGAAAAATATATAGACAAGATGTCTTTAGCAAAAACCTAAAAAGTAATCAAAGACTCTACAAGGAGAGCACCCATCCTCCAGGCACATTAAAGGCTCCTGCAAACCTCTAATAATGGACTGCTAATTCAAATCAACGGGTAAAACAGCGTACCAGGGATAAGTCGATTAAGTTCGGTTAATCAGCAAAACACAATATCACCACTGCTTGTATGTAACCTAAAGAGAGTCTGATAAATGATTCATCAAAAAAGCCAATAGAGTGTTACTTGGCCTACAGCATGATACTCAGCTGGAAAACCTATTAGGTGAAAAAGAGACACGCACCATGCATGGATCCGCAGCATGAAGGCAAAAAAAAAAAAAAAACGCAAAAAATATAGAATGCAAATACCCAATGAGTAAGAAGCAGAGGCTAGTTTTGAGTGAGTTCTGGTAAGAAAAGTCTGTAAAATCGATCATAATAACATAATTCTAAGTAAATGTAGTCTTGTTCTGTCCCCTTCTCAGAATTTAAGCTTCAAGCGTGATAAAGGCTCCTCATTAATTCTCAAATACAATCAATCAAATGATTCAAGAAAACAAAAGCTTATGTTTAGGCATAAAGCAAAAAAAACCTTCGACATCACCTAAGCCAAACCAATATTCAAACAGTCCAACACCAAAATGCTTTTTCCACTAATTGATCAAACACAACATCCATACTGACTTAAAACAGAAGGTAAAAATCAAACTGAAAAAATAAAAACTGAGCAAGATAGCAGAGTAGAAGTCCTTGGTTTTTAAGTGAAGTTCGTACCCAAATGATCCCTGTTCAACTTCATTAAAGATGTTTTAGAACCCCATCACCTGGAAATTAGTTACCAATCCATTTTGGACATAGAAGTCCCATACACCAAATGAGTTAGTTGAAACAACCCTCAAAATTCAGTAAAACAGACCTATCGTACCAAACAAAAATAAAATTAAAATTAAAAAAAAATAAACAAAAGAACAAACAAATACACCCTAGCTACTCCCAATGTTATGTAGTGATACCGTACTTTAATCTATTGAACCTACATACATAAGCATGGAATCTTAACTTGATTACTTTAAAAGCTAAGAACTCAGTACACTGAAAGGGGGAAAGAAAAATAGGATAAAGGTAACAGCCCAAAAAATTAAGGTATAACCCAACGTCAAGTAGAAATCTTGAGTATCTTGATCTCAAAGCCATGTCGTAACTCACGAAAGAATCTCTGTTAAAGAAACCCAAGATCCACACGAATCCACGATCTTATAACCCTGAATAAAGCAAATACTGATGCAACCTGCAATAAGGACCATCAAGTCTAAGATGCTGAAGATTTATGCCAAAACAGAGAAATCCAGTGAGAAAAAGAAATAACTAGAAAATTACTGTGCAGGGGGGCAAAAAAAAAGAGAGAGAGAGATAGAGGGAGACCCGTTATCTTATTTATAAGTTGTTTGATGCGGTCTTCCTATGGCGGTTAGTTTTATTCGCTTTCTTTAAGTCAGTGTCAGTTTATTTTACCCACATTTTTTTTTTAATTAATTAATCATGAAACACCAAGTCATAAGTGAAGCAAAATGTTAACATATAGTGAAATATACCAATCCGAAGCAAGTAATTTTCAACTAGTGAGAAATACCCATCCAAGAGCTTCAAACATACACCACATGCAATAACCTCCCAACACGAAAAGATGCTAGTTTGAGTGAATTCGCATGGAACAATCATCAAAATATTTGTCAAAATAAAATAATTCAAAGCACAATAGGTAGAAGATAAATATATCGTGTTCATACAAAGCAATATTATGTTTACGAAAAGCATCCACACTGAACCTCAATATTCCTAATGCTTGTAGTTAAAAGCCTCCAGCATTCATAAAAGCCTTTGCAAACCAATAGTGAAGCCTGACAGATCAAATAATAGTGTCGTAAAACAAGGGGCATAGTAGCTCAACAAGGAACTCTAAACAAAATTAAGGTAGGGATAAGCCAAAACCATCCTCCTGCGTAATTAAATAGAGCCACTTAAAAGCAGCTAAGGAATTAAGTTGAACAATCCTCTCTGTAAATCAAGCCTGAAATTCACACAAACCCAAAATCCATTATGACAGAAAAACACATGGAAAACACAAACTATAAAAGAAAAGACAATGGGATATTGGGATAGAAGATCTCTCTTTTTTTTTTCTATGAAGTGTTCTCCACGAAAATCCTCCAACCTTGCAAAACTTGTCCAGGAACCCCAAAAGCAGGAAATTAATTAAGATCACCCTCAGCATGAAGCAATGTACTAGTACCAAACAAGGTGCTGAACTTAAAAAAGGTGGAACAGAATTTAGGAGAAACATAAGAACAAATCCAAACAACAGAAGAATGAAACCTGGGCATCCGTCTTCTAGATTTGAGAAGATCGATCCCTACAGATCTTGAAAAGAACAAGCTAACATCAGAGTTCAAACAGGTACTAGGGACTTAAAGAATGCAGTTAAGAGAAAAAGAATGAGCATAACTTGTTAAAATCGATCAACCAGCTAAACCACAATATTGCTAATGCTTGTACTTAGAAACCTCTTCGCAGTCTGAAGATAGCATTAAATTAGGTTTCAAGCCAAAATGCTCCTACCAAATTGAAACTTTACACAAGTACCAATGCAAATTCGGTAACATCACTATAACCACTGCATCCCTCTCCAATCACCGTAACTCTACTCCTTTATTCCGCTCAAACCAAACAAGCAGCTTGAAAATTAATATATAACCTGGCCAAGGGATCATGGAAAAGGATAAGAACCCACCACAGGAAAAGGATCATATAAGCATGGGATATATGTAGCCCAGTCAATGAAAAACTGACAGTTAGTCTGGCGAAACACCAATGAAGTAAATGCTTACAATCATTGAACCATCCACACAGACACAGGCAGAACATTCCCAAAACCAGATCACCAATTAAAATACAGGATCCACAAAATGACTGGAGAAAAGAATCGATCAAAATTAGACGTAAATCGATAACAGCATAACAGGGATACAATGCCACAATCAGTTGCCGAGCCAAACCATGTCATAGTTAATTCTCGTAATCATGGAAACCTCTATGAAGCATGAAGATTCAAAGAACACATTGCTCATAAAAAATAAAGATGCACTACACCAAAAGACTAGGAAAGAATTCTTAAAGTCAGGCGTTAAGCCAAAACCCTACTCTAGAATCCCAGAAGCAAATACAATAGAGCGACAGGCAAGGACTTTCAACACCCTTCTTGAAAACCAAAACCTTTGGTTGTTCAAAATAACTTGGAGAACATGCACTGATAGAGGAAGCAAACTAGAAGTACTCATTTTTTAGAAAGTGTTACGCTACAACCATACTCCAACCTAACCAAGTTCTTAAGAGATCCAAAAAACTGGGATAACATACTTCTAGGCATGAATGGCAACCACCTACACCGCTCCAAGAAAAAAACTTCAATAAAAAAATGTATTTCAATAACCTCCAATTGCCTCGGAGCTCAATTTAACCCACATAAGCAGCCTGAAATTCAGAAGCCGAGGGAAAAAAGAAAAAGCCTGCTAAATAGGTAAAACAGAACAACAAAAATAAAAACAAAAGAGGAATGCTGAACAGCAGCACTAAATAAATGAAACATGAAAAGTGAGTAAAGTAGGTGAATAGAAGACTGAACAAATAAAATCTACCTGACAGCACTGTTAAGGGCAGAAGAGACCAAAAATATCATTCTTCAAGACAATAACAAGAAAAATATGTATAAGTGTTATGTATACAATAGAAATCTTCTTTGTCAAACTCATCCTCCCGAGTCAGAAATGCTCCTGCAACTCTCATAATGAAGCTGAAAGTTCAACTAATACAGTGACACTATGAACAGTTATCTAAAGGGACAATAGCAAAAAGTTTAGTTGATTGACCAAACCACATCTTTGCAAATGCCTGTAGTAGTTGTGGAACCTCATGTGCAACCTAGAGATTCAGAAAATAAAATCACTAACAAATAAAGAAAATCCAGTAAATGATTCACGAAATCACAAGCTCAAAAATTAAGTGCACGGCCAAGAACCTTCTCTCTAGTATCACAAAAGCAAACACAGTCATTGGTGCAGAATTGTCCCTCACAGTATGAGATCAAACAGATAAGAAACCTAAAAATTCAGACAGTCAGGCATCCTTTGCTGATAAATAAAAATATATAAAAAAATTATTAAAAAAATCCCTGGAGAACATGGACTATCAAGAGAAAAGTTGTCCTTATTTTGTAACACAGGAAAAACAGGAGTTGTCCCAATGAATCCTTGAGTCTCATCAAAGCATTTTTCCCAAACCGTATCACCCTGAATTAGTCAACAATCCACAAAAAAACAAGAGGCAAGTAGAGTATTCCCTCGATGCACAATCAAATATGCCTAAAATATACTCAAGCATGTCATAAAGGATGTTGCAAATCTCATAGTTCAAATGATAATAAAGTATCGCAAAGGAACGGGCACAATACTGAAAAGCACTAGGTAGAAGTCGATTGGCCAAACCCCAATATAATGCCACAAGGCTTACTCCTTTAATCGATTGAATCGACATAAGCAGCATGAAAACTAAAGATACAACTTGACATCTTTATCTACTAAATAAGAGAAGAAAATTAAGATTCCAAAAGCTAAGAACACGAAATCCATCCACAACACAACATGCCCAACTCAAGAAAAGATTGTTTTACAGCTAATTTAGCATTGTAATATTGGAGTTGCTATTATGTAGTTAAGGCATATCCCATTTGTACAGTATGCTAGCAGATAATTCATCAATAAATCTACATTTTACTACATTTGAAGAAATCAAATCTTCACATAAAAAACAAAAAAAAAAACTAATGTTTTATTAACATAATTTAAAAATGAAATTATTATAGTAAAAAAAAATTTGAAAATAATGGAAGTAAATAATAAAGTTTTAAAATGGCTAAAGGAAATAGATTACTAGATAGATAAAAAATATATATTACATAAACGACATAATTACAAAACGTAAGTAAATCTATTATCTAATAAATTTGCTATTTACTAGTATTTACTCCAAATAGTTTACTATTTAATTTTATTATTTTCTACAACAGAAGGAAGAAAAAACATACGCTGCAACCGACGAAAAATCAACTTGTATGGTGCACATCAAAAGACTAAACAGGAAAATCAAAACCCAAGCCACCTACAGCATCCATATATAACCTGCAAGAAGAACTAGCAGAAAAATTCCAAAATGCTGAAAATCTCTCAAATAAGAGCAGTACAAAGAGAATAGGAGAGCATAAGAAAAATGCATTCAACAGAAGAACAGATTGTATCATCCGTCTTCAAGATCCAAAACAAGCTACCCATACAGATCTCGAAAATAACAAAGCTAACATCAAAACTTGAAACGTTTAGCGTCTTGAGGGGCTAACTCATAAGGAAAGCAGTTAAGACCACAATAGATTCAATTAACCAGACCCAAATGTCAAAAATGTTTCATATGTTCCACCAATTCTAATACAGCATAATCACCTAAAAGCAGGCCAAGGACTTAACTTCAATACCCTCCCCCACGCTAAATATGGGTTATATGTAACAAGCCTAAAACTCATACAAAACCCACGATGTCGATTAGTTAGAAGGACCAAAAAAGCACAAACTGAAAGATTTAGCAGAATATGAGACACTCATTTTTTAAATAAAAGTGTTGTGCCACGACAATATTCAACTTCACCAAATTGTTCCAAAACCCCAGAGCAGTTAATTTACATCCTTCTAAACATAAACAGCAACCACCTACTGGTACACCAAGAAAACCCATTACAAAATCAACTTTTTTTTATACCTTCTTTTTAACGGTTAACTCAAATCAAATAATTTTATAGCACCCTCTAACCGACTCTGGGCTTCTCTTTTAAATCAATTGAACCAACTTAACTGCCTGAGAATGAAGATATAACCTGAAACTTCAAAAGCCAAGAACCCGATATCTCCACTGAATACAAAACTTTATAGATAAGGTAACGACAAAAACCAACTCACCAGATATAAGAAACAATACAAGTAAAAGAACAAGATGAATAAAAGACTGGGGAAAAAAAAAAACCTTACAACAACGCAGATTTGCATAAAAATCACAAAACATAATGGAATGAAAATCACATGTAGTAGCAACTAAAACAATATGACCTACAAAGTCATAAAGACACAGGCACCAGCCGGCACAGCACAAAAGCTTATACTTGTTCAGAACCCTTTCTCCTCTTGGAATTTAAGACACTAGAGATCCTATAAAAGTAAATAACAAAATAAGAAAATGCACGAAAAACATTGACCGAGCAACAATGCCACAACCCTCCAAAACCCAGATTGACCAAGTTCCCATCAAAAAAAAAAAAAAAAAACCCTAAAGACTCAGTAGTATAATTGCTTCTAAAAGAACAGGCATGATAGCAGCAAGGAGCACCAGGTAAAAGTTGTAGGGAACTCCCCAATAGCCATAAGACTTCATAATAAATTGAATCTACACAAGCTGCCTAAAAACTAAGAACACAACTAGACATCTTTAAAAGCTAAGAACACACTAACAATAAGCTAAATAAGGAAAGAAAAATTGGATGTCTGAAAATTAAGGAAGATTTCAATTAACCTGACATTCTTAAAGCTATGCATCAACAGCCATCCACGAAATACAGCGTCCTCAGCTCGAGAAAAGATTGTTCTGCAATTTAAAAACAAGATCCAAGAGAGAAGCATGTATGAACCAGGAAAAAGATGTAGACAAGATGTTTTTAGCAAAAAACTAAAAACTAATCAAAGACTCTGCAAGGAAAGTGCCTCTTCCAAAAACCCATCCTCCAGGCACCAGTAAACCTCTAATCCTGGACTGCTAATTCAAGTCAACAGGTAAAACAACATACCAGGGATATGTCAATTTAGGTCAGTTAACCAGCAAAACCCAATATCGCAACTGCATGTACGTAACTTAAAGAGAGTCTGATCAAACACAACATCCATAATGACTTAAAACAGAAGATAAAAAACAAACTGAAAAATAAAAACTAAGCAAGATAGCAAAGCAGAAGTCCTTGTTTTTTGGGTAAATTTGTAGCCAAAAGGATCGTTGTTCAACTTCTTTAAGATGTTTAAGAAACCCCATAACCTGAAAAATAGGTTCCCACCCATTTTGGACATAGAAGTCCCATAACACCAAATGAGTTAGTTGAAGCAACCCTCAAAATTCCGTCAAATAGACCTATCATACCAAATAAAAATAAAATTAAAATTATATTTAAAAAAAAAAAAAACGAACGAACAAATACATCCTGGTTGCTCCCAATGTTGTGAAGTGACTGTCCTTTAATCTATTGAACCTACATACGCAGAAGCATGGAAACTTAACTTGATTTCTTTAAAAGCTAAGAACTCAATGAAAGTACACTGCAATGGGGAAAGAAAAATAGGATAAAGGGAAGCAGCCCAAAATATTAAGATATAACCCGACGTTAGGCAAAAATCTTAAGTAACTTGATCCCAAAACCATGTTATAATGCACGAATGAATCACTATTAAAGAAACCCAAGATCCACACAACGCCACAATCCTGTAAGCCCAAATAAAGCAAATACAGATGCAACCTGCAACAAGGACCATCAAGTCCAAGATGCTGAAGATTTACGCAAAACAGAGAAATCCGGTGAAAAAAAGAAATAATTAGAAAATCACAAAGCAGGAAAAGAGAGAGAGAGAGAGAGAGAGATAGGGAGACCCACGGTCTTATTTATAAGTTGGTTGAAGCGGTCTTCCTATGGCACTTTTACTCGGTTTCTTCAACTCGGTGTCAGTTAGTTTTACCCGATTTTTTTTTTAATTAATTAATGATGAAATACCAAGTCATAAAGTGAAGCAAAATGTTAAAATACAGTGAAATATACCAATCTGAAGCAAGTGATTTTCAACTAGTGAGAAATACCAATCCAAGAGCTTAAAACACACACCACATGCAATTACGTCCCTATACTGAGTAAAATCGCATAGAACAATCATCATAATACTAGTCAAAATAAAATAATTCAAAGCACGATAGGTAGAAGATAAATTTATCATGTTTATGCAAAGCAATATTATAATTACGGAAAGCATCCACATGGAACCTCAATATTGCTAATGCTTGTAGTTAAAAGTCTCCAGCATTCACAAAGGCCTCTGCAAACCCATAGTGAAGCGTAACAATTCAAATAATAATGTCATAAAACACGGGGCATAGTAGCTCAACAAGGAACTCTAAACAGAAGCAAGGTGGGTATAAGCCAAAACCATCCTCCAGCATAATTAAATAGAGCCACTTAAAAGCAGTTAAGGAATTAATTTGAACACTCCTGTCTACAAATCAAGCCTAAAATTCAGACAAACCCAAAATCCATTATGACAGAATAGCACATGGAACACACAAGCTATAAAAGACAATGGGATATTGGAATAGAAGCTCCTTTTTTTTTTTTTTTTCTAGTAAGTGTTCTCCCCAAAAGTCCTTCAACCTTGCAAACCTTGCCCAGGAACCCAAAAAGCTGGAAATTAATTTACATCACTCTAAGCATGAGGCAATGTACTAGTACCAAGAAATAATATTTATCCCATGAACAAGGTGCTGAAGTTAAAAAAGGGGGAGCAGAGTTTAAGAGAAACATGAGAGCAAATCCAAACAACAGAAGAATGAAACCTGGGCATCCATCTTCAAGATCCGAGAAGATCGATCCCTACAGATCTTGAAAAGAACAAGCTAACCTCAAAGTTCGAATAGGTACTAGGGACTTAAAGAATGCAATTAAGAGAAAGAGAATGAGCACAATTTGTTAAAGTTGGTTGACCAGCTAAACCACAATATTGCTAATGCTCGTAGTTAGAAACCTCTTCGCAGCCTGAAGATAGCATAAAATTAGGTGTCAAGCCAAAATGCTCCTTCCAAATTGAAACTTTAAACGATTACCCACGCAAATTCGATAACATCACTATAACCACTGCATCCCTCTCCAATCACCATAACTCTACTCCTTTATTCTGTTCAAACCACACAAGCAGCCTGAAAATTAATATATAACTTGGCATTTATAGACCTAAGAAAAAAGATAAGAACCCACCACAAGAAAAGGATCATATAAGCATGGAATACATGTAGCCCACTGAATGAAAAGCACAGTTAGTCTAGCCAAACACCAATAAAGTAAATGATTACAATTGTTGAACCATGCACACAAACACAGGCAGAACATTCCAACAAACAAATCACTAAGATCCACAAAATGACTAGAGAAAAGAATCAGTCAAATTTAAATGTAAATTGAAGAGGAATAACAACATAAGAATGGATACAATGCCACAATCAATTGCCTAGCCAAACCCTGTTATCATGGAACCCTTTATGAAGCCTAAAGATTCAAAGAACACATCGCTCATAAAAATAAAGACGCACTCACTACACTAAAAGACTAGGAAAGAGTTCTAAAGTCAGGTGTTAAACCAAAACCCTCCTCCAGCATCCCAGAAGCA
Organism: Antiaris toxicaria; assembly: GCA_035233585.1. Lineage (NCBI taxonomy): Eukaryota > Viridiplantae > Streptophyta > Magnoliopsida > Rosales > Moraceae > Antiaris > Antiaris toxicaria. Next base: position 18,052,221 of record CP141165.1, read on the forward strand.
AATACAGCAGAGCAACATAAAGGCATGCAAGGACATTCAACTCCCTTCCAACAACCAAAAATTCATAGAAAACCAACACCTTTGGTAACTCAAAATAACTTGGAGAACATGCACTGAAAGAGCAAGCAGACTAGAAGTACTCATTTTTTAAAAAGTGTTACGCCACAACCATACTCTAACCTAACTAAGTTCATAAGAGATCCAAAAAACCGGAATAACATACCTCTAGGCATGAATGGCAACCACCTACCCCGCTCCAAGAAAAAAAAACTACATTAAAAAAATGCATTTCAATCAAAACCTTCAATTGTCTCGGAGCTCCTCCTCCAAATCATTTTAACCCACATAAGCAACCTGAGAATCTTCAGAAGCCACCAAAAAAAAAAAAAAAACTAGATAGGGAAAACAGAACAACAAAAATAAAAACAAAAGAGGAATGCTGAACAATCACACTAAATAAAAGAAACAGGAAAAGTGAGGAAAGTAGGTGAATAGAAGACTGAACAATAAAAATCTACCAAACGACAGAATAACATAAAAATCATGGAGGCTATTGAGGGAAGAAGAGGCCAAAAATATCATAATTCAAGACAATAACAAGAAAAATACATATAAGTGTTATGTATACAATAAAAATCTTTTTTGTCAAACCCATCCTCCTGACTCAGAAATGCTCCTGCAACTATCATAATGACGCCTAAAAGTTCAAGTAATACAGTGACTGTATGAACATTAATAGGACAATAGCAAAAAGTTTAGTTAATTGACCAAACCACATCTTCGCAAATGCCTGTAGTAGTTATAGAACCTCATGTGCAACCTAGAGATTCAGAAAAACAAATCACTAACAAACAAAGACAATCCAGTAAATATTCATGATATCAAAAGCTCAAAAATTAAGTGTAAGGCCAAGAACCTTCTCTCCAGCATCACAAAAACAAACACAGTCATTAGTGCAAAATTGTCTCTCACCAGTACGAGATCAAACACGTGAGAAACCTAAAAATTCAGACAGTCAGACATCTTTTGCTGATATATAAAAAAAAAGTTTTACAAATACCTGAAGAACATAGACTATCGAGAGAAAAGTTGTCCTTATTTTATAACACAGAGAAAAAACAGTACTTTAATGCCATAAGGCTTGCCCCTTGCATCGATTGAATCGACATAAACAGCAAGAAAACTTAAGAAACAACTTGACATCTTTATCTACTGAATAAGGGATGAAAATTAAGATTCCAAAAGCTAAGAACACGAAAACCATCCACAACACAGCATGCCCAAGTCAAGAAAAGATTGTTTTACATCTTCAAAACAAGATTTAGGTAAAAACAGACAAGTGAAGTATTAACACACGGCAAACAAAAGATGTTTTAACCTTAAAAAGTGAAACAAACTGGTGTTAAAGACTACGCAAGGAAGTCAAACCCATCCTCCAACGTCGTAAAGGCAAACCTAATAATGCAGATATGAAAAGGGCATAACGAAACCTCGGTAGGTAGGTTGACCACAGAATCTTGTATGCAACCTGCAGATTAAGAGAAATAGACCACTTATGAAACAAGGACAAAGTCCAATGTATGATTCAAGAAAGCAACAGCTCAAAAGGTTAAATAGGTGCAACGCCAAAAACTCCCTCAGTCATCACAAAGCCAGGATAGGAGAGCAACATTAAGGAGCCCAAAAGCATTGTCCACTGCTTAGCCCGAAAATTCAGACGGTCGGATTTAAAAGAAAAACTGGAGAACACAAACTGAAAAAAGATATGAAGTAAAAGCACTCGTTTGTTGTAAAATGACTCTGGGCCAGAACCATCCTCCACGGCCAATCCTAAAATCCCTTCATCATCAGAAATGCTTGTACTTAACGCAAAACCCATTATGTAGCCTGAAAATCACACAGGATGGCAACCTCTCAACAATCAATCCACAACTTTAACGATTTTTTCATTAAAAGATTCGAAATTTTCAATCATAAACAGAAAAAAAAAAAATCAATCTCTGTCAAAGAAACACACGATCCACGCCAACACCGCCTCCAATCACCAATTGATGAAACGAATTGATGATATAAACCCCGACAAAAGCATCTTGGACGACCTTGATTCAAATATCGCGCCGATTCAAACATCAGATAAACCAAGTAAAACAAACCCAAATCAAAATCCATATAGAATCTGCAACAAGGACGATCAAAACAAATCCGAAATGTAGAACATCAACGGCTAAAACATAAATCACGAGAAGAAAGAAACAAATCCGAAGAATAGGGAATCAAAACCCAAGAGGCCGGCTTTCAGAATCGGTACAAAACCTGCGACAAGAAAAATCCAGAAAAACTCTCAAGGTGCAGAAGATTTCCTAAACAGAGACGAATAAAAGAGAAGCAAACATATCATCCGAAGATCAGAAAGAAGAACAAATTGAAACCCGGCAATTCGCCTTCAAGATCCGAGACGATTCTCAAAACATAAGAATTGAAAACCCAAATTCTAAGCCATCAATATCCGACACGATTTCTGAAGAAATCGAATTCAAAACATAAGAATTAAAAAACCTAATTCTAAGCCATCAAGATCCGAGATAATTCCTGAAGAAAATCGAATCCAAAACATATGAATTAGAAACCCCAATTCCCTAATCCTAAGGCGATGAAGAGATCCCAATCCCAAAGAGAGAAAAAGGGAAAACTGACGAAAAGCGTGTGTTGGAAGACTCCAGAAGGTCTATTTATAAGCAGTTTGACGCGATTTCCAATCCTGAGGCGATTTCTTCTTATACACGGTGGACGCTGTCGTATTTGCACCAAATAAACGGATTAATAATTTAATAATATTGTGAGTGCTTTGGATGTTTACAAATAGATTGCATTATTGTATTTAAATAAAATTTATTTTTTAAATATTATATTTGATTAAAAAGTATCTATTTTATATTTAAATAAAATATATGTTTGGATTAAAAGTATTTTAGAATTAAAAAGTTGATGTGATAGGTAAAAATAAAGATAAATAATAGAATTGAAAAGTGATGTAATTATTTTAAAAATATTTTAAATAATAATTATTTTTGTAACACTATTACAAAATTTGTGTTTGGTATAAAATTGTATTGTATTTGAGTAAAATTAAAATGAAATTTTTTTTCAAACACCCTTAGTGCAACGTTAGATTTAATTTAAATATATAGACATTGAATATTTTTAATTTTAAAAAATAAATTAATAATTTCTTTTAAAAGATTATTTGAAAAAATTCTTTAAAAGAGAATTTGATTATCAAAATTTTTTTACTTTTTTTTGTCAGATTTATTAAATTATATTTTAAGTTTGTAAATAAACATGAAAATTGGTCGAAAAGGTGAAGTATATTAACGGGATTACTAGGCTCTTTGCTCAAAGGCATATCCAAATTCTTAAGCTCCTTAACGATAGAACTTTCAAACAACCTGAGAATTCAATTTCTCAAAACCTTTAAAAAAATTGAAAAATGAAAAGAAAATCAAGGGGAAAATCAAATTCGCGAACTTACATTCTCTGACTCCAACAATGATGCGAATTATAGGATTAAGGCGATTCAAATTGCCGTCCGGTTTCTTCTTTGGACTCTGATTCTTCATCGCGCTAAGTTGAGAGCGAGTCACTGTCGCCATTTTATTGAGTTCGAAAGCGGATTTCCTCCTAATCCTGGTGGCCTTGAAGAGAAGCAAAGCAGCGACTGGAACGAAGATTAGGAGCATCCAGTATCTCACGAGATTCCTGACGAGCTAACGAGTTAACTCACCGCCATTGCTGCAGTGGCCAGGCTTCTTACGCTTTTTACAGACCCAGGTTTGCACGCTGCCGAGCTTATCGAAATCATCTTCGGAGACGGAGATTGATACGCTGTTATTGTTGGCTATCGTAGATGGAGAAGGTTCAAATTGAGGAATGCTGATAAGAGAGAGGAAGTTGGGAAACTTCTGAAGCAAGATAAATTTTAGGAAAGATATGGGATTCTCCTATACTTTACGATTAACTTCACTCAGCCGTCTGATGGGTTTGAACCATGGGGTCGAATTGATGTCGTCATGATCCAAGAAAAATATAAATAAGAGTTAATAGCCTACCGTCTTAAAAATATTTGTTGGTCTTTAAACGAGGGACAAATCCTAACAGCCACCTAAAAATGCATATTTTTGCCCATATACCTTTAGTTAGAGGTAATTTAATAAAAGAACATGATATATTTTGAAAAAACAATTACAATTAAACAAAAAATTAAAGTAAAAAACACATTAAAAAAATAATGCTAGTATACATATTACTTTCTTTCTCTTTCTCTCTCTCTCTCTCTACAAATTTGGGCTTAAGCAACGACATTGCCTATTTGGGCAAGTATGGGGGCTCAACAAGATAGGTGCTTAGCTAAGTAGGTGCTCAACGAGGTGGGTGCTCAACGAGGACTAGGCTCATCAATGGGTGGGTTTTTGTGGAGGCTAGTGGTGGCTAAAGGGGAGGTATATAGGCATGGCTAGGTCGATGAAGAGCTAAAGCAGCACGGCGGATCTAGCCTTCATTATAGAAAAGGGCTGACATGATCGGTTGCGTTGGAAGTAGAAAGGGTAGATCTAGATCTTGGCGGATAAGTCGATGTGAGAGAAAAGGTTAAGGAATGCAAAGCATGTCTTGCACCGAAAAAGATTGAGGACGGCAAAGTACGACAAGGTTCTGTGTTGAATTGGGAAATTTTGTTGAGGTTTTGCTTTGTTTGATTCTATAAACAAAACAAAAACCTCAACCTAGGTTTTGGGAAATCCAAATTCAACCTCAATCCTAATCCAAATTCAACTTCTTTTTTTTCCCTAAATCTAGTTTTTTTTATGGTGTAGATTGTTCTTTTTTGGAATTTTTATGCCTCGATGAAGAATAAATGTGAAATTTAAACCCTAAGAAATTAGGGATTTTTGTTTTAGAGGATAAGGGTTAGAATTTTAGGTGTTTTTTATTTATTTCACTGTGTGTTTGGTTAATGAAATCAATCTAAGTTTTGGAAAATTTTGTTGTTTGATTTATGTTGAACTGGGATTTTTTTTTTGAACAAAAACTTGATCCATTTTCTTGAAGTTTCAGTGATCATTTTTAAAATTTAGATTTAGGGTTTTAAGTTTTTTGATTTTTGTTTATTTATTTCTTTTTAATATGCTTAATTTAAGTGAGGGTATTTTGGATTTTTTAATACCAATTAAGATCATATTGTCCATTTTTTAGTGGCCGTTAAGGTTTGTCAAACATTTGCACCCATTTAAGGAGTTTACGTATTATTATGATCCTTTATCATAAATTGTTATTAAGCTTTTTTTGATCCATTATTCTTAGTTAATTTAACTAGGACTTCATTTCAACTCATTATTTCGTGTAACATAACAAGTAAGGCTTTTTTTTTCATTACGTTTAATTTTATTGAAATTTGATTAAGATTAAAATATCAATCTAATTTACCTGTGTTTGAACAAATAGTTCACAAAAAAAAAAAAAAGATTAACTAGAACATCTAGAGAGCCTTGCTAGGCGTTCACCAAGATTAGTATGGAGAGCCCCCCCAAGTATGGTGCTCTTTGAGAACGCCTAGTATGGAATTTGCTTGTGAAATCAACTCCGCCAAAGGATTCGACATTTGAAAGCTTTAATGAGGTTGTGAAAATCATGACAAACATGATCAAGCTGATTAGTGTCAAGGGGGATTTTGCAATTTAGGCTTGTACTAGCTTTGTTTCAGTTTAATAAACCTATCTTTTGGAGATCATTGATTAGAAGAAAGGAAATGTTGTCATCTTAATTGTGAAGAAGACAATACAATTGAAGAAACTAAAGAAATTGTTTGAGAGAGAAATATGACCTGAGGAAAAGCTGATTGATGTCTGTGTGCACGTTTTGAAGTTGGTTTTTAAGGTGTGTGTTGAGGAACTTGCTTGTCAAAGAGGGTATAAAAGAAAGAAAGAAAAAAAGTTGGGATTAAAAGGAGATGACATGTCTACAAACAAAAGGATAATTTCCTTCTCTAAGTTTTTGATTTTGTTTTTGTTTTTGCTTTTAATCTTCTAAAAAAGTGTTATCTTTTCCAAGAAGTAACAAGTAAGCTTTTTTTTTTTTTTCCCATTAAGTTTAGTATTGTTGAAATATGATTAAAACTAAAAAATCAATATAATTTATCTAAATTTGAACAAATAGTTAAAAAAAAAAAACTAACTAGAATAACTTGAGTGCTTTAAAAGGTATTCGTAAAGATAGGTATGAGGCGTGCCCATCAGGTATGACATTCTTTGAAAACATCCAGCATGGCATTCTCTATGATCTTGTTAGACGTTCTTGGTATTCCTTCTTTACATGTTCTATTAAGGACTTAGTCTTATTAAACTTTTTTTTTATTTTTTTGAAATTAAACTTATCAACTCCATTCAATTTATCAAAATAACGCAATATTACTATCACTAATAATAAATTGATGTTAAGCTTTTTTTGATCTATTATTCTTAGTAAATTAACTAGGATTTTATTTCAACCTATTATCTAATGTAGCATAACAAGTAAGGATTTTTTTTTTGTTATGTTTAGTTTTATTAAAATTTGATTAAAATTAAAATATTTATCCAATTTACCTAAATTTGACCAAATAGTTTTTTAAAAAAAAAACCTAACTAGAATACCCTGAAAACCTTGCAAGTGTTAGGAAATGCCCTAACCATTAGAGACATTTTATATATTTATTTTGAACTGGATAATAAAATTATAATATAAATGTTATTTATTACATTGCTGTTTGTCTTTATTTTATTAACATGTTAAAGTAAATGTAAGCAAATATGATTCACTGACTGCTTGTGTTAAAACTGTTAGAACGTTGCATACAATGGACTTTTGTATGTGAGAAGACAATGTTCTAAAGTAAGCAGTCTAAACTAAGGTCTGTAGTCTATGGGGTTAAACCAAGCATCTAACTCATGTTAAGACTGTTATGTTATCTAAAGTCATGGTGGGGACGATTTGTCTTGACTATCTGGAGCTTAGACTCCCATGTAGAGACATAAATATATTACTTGGTGGTGATATATTAGACCGGGATTAAAGCGTGATTGATCTACGTAGTCCGCTATGAGTGGATCAATCTGCTTTTGACGTTCATTATGCAATAACCTTAATCTTGAGTAAATGAACTACTTCATATATATGACTTGTGTACTTTGATGTTCCAATGGCTAAAGCATCTCAGAGGTAGTAAGCTTATAGACCGGTTCGTTGGGTGCATGACTTGTATACGATGAAGGGTTTGTTTACAGATATCGGAATCATAGCTCTAAGGAGTTAAAGGTATCCTCTTAAAGGTATTACACTGGATGTGAAAATGGACAAGGTCTTGGGTCGTTTGCTGGGCAGATAACTTCTTATTTACATATGGTGAATAATCATTTTCTTATTCGATAGTATAATGGAACTTTAAGATAGCATGATCAGTAGGATTGAACGGACATTGACCTAAAGCTGATCATAGATGTCATATGAGGGTTTTGCATACATGACAAGGTCATTGGACATTAGTTTGTTACAGGCTTTCGTAATATGGTATATAATTGGGAGTTCAGTTTCATGTTTATAGTGGTGTGACTCTGAAATTAGTGATCATATGATTGAGTTGTTCGGTACAGAATGATGATCATATGGATTCACAGGAGCCCGATTATATATGTTCAATTGGTCCCTCTACTAGCTCCACATAATTCCTTAACGGTTGACAAATTGATTTGTGTATGCTTATTGGCTAGTTGATTATGCATGGATGGTGTTGACATAGGATTAGGATGGTGGACAAGATTCTCTCCGGTTGAATTCATATTTTGTTTAGGATAATAGAGTATACAATTATTCGAATTCCAAATAAAGTTGCCATGATTTTATTTGAAATTGGATTGGAGTTGTAGAAAATTATCCATGAGAACAAAATTTAAAATACAACTTTTTGTGGAGTTTGAAATTTGAAATTCGAATTCGAAATTTAAATTTCAAATTTGAATCTGAAGTTTGAATTTTGAAATTTGAACTTTGAAATTTGAAATTTGAACTTTGAAATTTGAAATTCAAATTTTGAATCACAGTCCAAGTGGAATTCGAATTCTTTGTGGATAATTCCACAGGGTTCGAATTCGAATTTGAGTTGGATTATAGAGAGGAAAATCTTATTTGAATCTTACTTAAATTTTGTATCCTAATTCTAATAAAAGTGGCCGAATTTTTGTTGAGGAATATCCTTTTAGATAATTCGATTTTTATGGATAAGATTCAGGGAAAAATTCAAGTTTAAATCCTAGTTGAATTTGGATTCTCTCCTCCCTAGATTGGCCGAAAATTTTTGAGGATAATCTCAAGGGAGATTTTCGGTTTTAATGGATAAATGTGAGATAAAATTCAAGTTAGAAAATCCTATTTGAATTTTAATTCTTTCCATCACATTATGGCTGAAAATTTTATGGATATATCCTAGTGAATTTTCAGATTTTTTATGGATAAATGAGAAGAGAAAATTCAAGTTAAAATCCTATTTGAATTTTGAATGCAAAAATCTAAAAGTGGCTGAAATTAGTTTTGGATTTGGCCTACAGATTTTCGGATTTTTGTTGTGGATAAGTGAGAAAATATTCTCTAATCTAATTCGAATTCAAAGGATCACCTCATGCAAATCTATAAATGGAGGTCTTGCCACTCCAGTTCTCTCAAACCACAGACTCTCAAGAGAGCAGACTTATTATTGCACAACTCACCGTGACAATAAGTTCTTTAGAAATCTGGGTGGTTAGAAGGAGACTAATAGTGCTAGCATACCAGTCGATGAACCGAATGCCCACACACTCTGCCATCCGAGAATTGAAGAATAGTCGAAAAGGCTAGTTGGTTGAAGCCCTCCAGTAATTCTTCTCCTGCTGTTTGGCGTCCTCTTGAGGTATGAGTTTTATTGTTGTTAGTTTATTGTATATGGCATCACAAGATATTTAACGATCTTGAAAAATTTTTATTGTTCTGCTGCATCGCTCTGATGCGTTTTTACCGATTTTTATCCTACAGCAAGGTGTTCGTCAAGTGGGCATGGTGCACACCCACCAGATATGGTGTTCTTTGAGAACGCTTACCATGGCATTCACCATGATCTTACTGGATATTCTAAGCATTCCCCTTTTGCATGTTTATTGAGAACTTAGACTAATCAAACTTTTTTTTTTAATTTTTTTGGAATTAAACTTATTAACTCAATTCATTATATCAAAATAATGGAACATTATAATCACTCATAATAAGTTGTTGTTAAGCTTTTTTTGATCCATTATTCTTAGTTGATTTAACTAGGATTTCATTTCAACCCCTTATCTTTTATAACTTAACAAATTAGGCTAACTTTTTTTGTTTCATTAAGTTTTGTTTTTGTTGAAATTTGATTAAAATTAAAAAATCAATATAATTTATCAGAGATTGAACAATTAGTTAAAAAAAAAAAAAAAGACTAACTAGAATAGCTAAAGCGCCTTGCAAGGTGTTCACCAAGACGAGCATGGTGTGCACCTACCAAGTATGGCATTCTTCGAGAAAGCTCAACATGGCATTTACCATTACTTTGTTGAATATTCTAAGTGTTCTCCCTTTGCATGTTCTAATGAGGATCTAGACTTATCAAAAAAATTTTAATAATTCTTTTGGAATTAAATTTTCAACTCAATTTATTCTATCAAAATAACGCAATATTATGATCACTTATTATAAATTGATGTTAATCTTTTTTTAATCCATTACTCTTAGTTAATTTTATAAAATTTTATTTCAACCCATTATATCATATATCATAACAAGGCTAACTTTTTTTTTTTTCACTATATATAATTTTGTTGAAATTTAATAAAAATTAAAAAAAATCAATCTAATTTACCTAAATATGAGCAAATAGTTATTAAAAAAAAAAAAGACTAACTAGAATAGCCTAAGCGCATTATAAGGGGTTCGTCAAGATGAGCATGTTATGTGCCCACCAGGTATCGTGTTCTTTGAGAGCATCCAACATAGTATTCTCTATAATCTTTTGGACATTCTAAGTGTTCTCCTTTTGTATGTTTCATTGAGGATTTATGCTTATCAAACTTTTATTTTTATTTTTATTTTTTGAAATAAGCTTATCAACTTGGTTCATTATATCAAAATAACATAATATTATGATCACTTAAAATAAATTGATGTTAAAATCTTTTTTGATCCATTACTCTTAGTTGATTTGACTAAGACTTCAATTCAACTCATTATCTCATATAACGTAATAAGGCTATTTTTTTCCCATTAAATTTAGTTTTATTGAAATTTGGTCAAAATTAAAAAATTAACCCAATTTATCTAAGTTTGAACAAATAGTTAAAAAAAAAAAAAAGGGCTAGAATATCCCGAGCGCCATGCAAGGGGTTCGCCAGGACCGGTATGGCACGCACCCACTAGGTGTGATGTTCTTTGAGAATGTCCAACATGGCATTCGTCATGATCTTGCTAGACATTCTAGACATTTTGTTAATCCTCCAGATTATTTTTTGGTAATTCACTAGATCATCATTTCATAATTTGTCAGATTACCTTCCACTGGAATACCATTTGGTAATCCCCTGAAACACCTTTTGGTAATCTACCATATTACTATTTGGTTCAATCCTTTTAGTTATTCATCAGAATGCTGTTTAATAATTTGTAGTAATACCGTTTAGTAATTTGTCGAATACTATTTGATAATTTGTCTAAATACTAAATTTGATAATTCACCTGAATATTATTTAGTAATCCGCTTAAATATTGTTTAGTATTCTACAAGATTTTTAATATTTTTTTAATATTAGATTATTTCAACAAAAATATTATTTGTGGTATTATTTTCTTACCAAATACTCACAAAATTATTTTTTGAAAAACAAATTAACACATTAGTTAAAATGCTAAAAAAATTACATCATAAAAACTAAAAATAAAATAAAATGTATAAAAATAAAAAAAATAAACCAAATATCTAGGGAAAAAAAAAGAGTAACAGCACAGCTTTATGAAGATTATGGAGGCTAGCCGGATGACAAGATTGCAGTTGCCTTGTAAGGAAGAGATCATAGCCAAATCATAAGCATCGTTTTTGGATCATGACTAAAGACAACGTGGAGATTCCAAGGCCAACTAGACCACGATGATAATGAGATCATGACAACCTCACAAGAAAGAGATCGCAGTGGCTTTACGAGGAAGAGATTGTGGTCAAGTCGGAGCAATATTTGCAGATCAAGCTGTGAGTTGCAATCAGTAACCATAGGAGAGCTTTAATCGAGATCATGAATGGCAATGTGGTGGCATGATGGCTCACAGGATGTTGTAAAGACTCATGAATGGTCGGATGAACTTGTGGTGGTCGCAAAACCGGCCGACTCATGAGGACGGCAATCTCCAGTGAGTTTATAGAGGATCTTGGCGAACTCTGGTGGTGGCGGCTCTCGTGACAAGATCGTATCGACTATGGTCGGTTAAGAGTCACAGGGAGTATGAGAGAGGGGTGAAGGAAGGAGGGGAGGGAGAGGAGCAGTGGAATTAGAAGAAAGAGGAGAGAGAAAGAGATATTGTGAAGAAAGAGAGTGGGCGGAATAGAGAAAGAGAGAGGGATATTTTATTATTGTATAAAAAAATTAAAAATTTTTAAAATAGCAAAAATCTGAACTATATTTTACTTCCGGTTCATAACCAAAAAATTTTTGGAGATGAATGTAATCAAATTTATTTATTTTTTATTTTTTCAAAATGAAAGTTACATTTTGTCAGGTTAAGAAATGTAACGGCATATTTGTAATAAGCAACAAAAGGATGTTTTGAAGTTTTCTCAAAAAAAAAAAAAAAAGGTAGTTTGAATTTTGTTGCATTTGTTAAGGTGGATAAAAAGACAAGTGTTAAAAAGATATACCAGTAAGTACTAAAAAAAAAACACCTTAGTATTTATCATTTTACAAAATCAAAATACCTTACTTTTATGGGACATATGACAAAAAAAAAAAAAAAAACGTTTAAGCTTTTAACCGTTACATCCATTTCTTATTAAGTTTTGACGTTAAGATTATTTTTGTATTACTTTTCAAAATCAATTTACATATTTGGCCTTGCATCCTTACATATGAAATTACATTATTGTAATAACAAATTGTTATTAAATAATATAAAAAGACAATTTTACCCACTACTACAGTAACATTTACTCACACACCTCCTCGAATCCTATGAATATAAGAAATTATTCATAAATAACTTTTATGAAATTCAATTCTACATATATATATAAAGGATATTTTTATAAAATTATATGTATAATCAATATTAAATTAAAAAAGATATCATAATCTCAAATAAAATAGACGTAATGATTAAACTGTGAAATATATTGTAAAATTGATGAAATGTAAAATTATAGATTTGGTCATTTATATATTTTAGTTTTATAAAAAAAGTACTTTACTGTAATTTCAGTAATATAATATGCCTATGTATGTATACCTTTTCTAATAAAAATATATTTGTATGTGTACCTTAGGTTATGTGTGTTAATGTACTTGGTGTACATTAATGATAAAATTATGAAAAGAAAACGATCTTTCTAAAGGACACCACTTGGATGTTTCATGGCACTATCAAAATAAATTTTATATTTCTAAAGACTAAAAAACGTTAATAACGCTTTCAAAAACACCAAATTCAAAAGTTAAACAAAAATAAAAGTAAGAAGAGAGAGAGAGAAAGAATTGTAAAAATAGCCCTTATATACCACATATTCACGAATTTTACCCTCCTTTGACACTTGTTTGGAATTTTACCTCTTTCGTATTTTTTTCATTTGACATTTTTTGCCCTAATAATAAAATCACTAAGGGATTGTACGGGGGAAAGATGTTCCAATATATATTTTATTTTGTCTTTTCTCTAAATGTTACTATTTACTTTTTCAAAATTTTTTTTAAAAACTTTAAATTTTAGAAGTCCATAACTTCATTATTTTAAATTAAAATAAGATAATTTTATTTTTAAATTATATATAATTTTGAGATGAATAAAATTAATTTAACTCATCTCAAATTATTACACTTATATATTGCTATTTTTTTCATAACATATTTTAAATTATTACTTTTTTTTTTCACTCCAAATAATTCTTTTTCATCAAACACACATTCTTAAAATTCATTTCATCTTTAACCTTCAAAACAAAAGTTCTAGTTGTCCTCCTAAATAAGCCCTAAAATTCACAAACCTTACTCAAATCTCATTTTGTCCCCCTCTCTTTTCTCTCTCCTTTCTTTCCTCTTATATCCTCTCTCTCCCTGACATGATTAGTGAAGGGATGGGAAATTGGGGTTTTCAATTTGGGGATTTTCAATTTTTTTGGTGGTTAAGGGTTTTTTTTAATTTACAGAGTTTCAATTTGTGGGTTAAGTATTTTTAAATATGTTTTTTGATGGTATGGTTTTTTATGCAAATTGTTAAAGTATGGTGAAAAAATAAAATTACGATGATCAATATGCCATATTATTGTGAATAATATGTTGAAATATAAAAATGATCTGATCTAATACAAAAATCAGTGGAATGCAAAAACATTTTGGTAGTCTAAAAAAAATATTCTACTAGAATAGAATCTTCGGTAATCAAAGACCATGTTGAATAATAAAAAGAAGCAATTAGACTAAAAATTCATTTTCAGAAGACTTTATTAAAATATGTCTTTTTTAATAATATTGCATAAAATATCTATTTTTAAAGAAATAAATATATGTAGCATTTATTTTGCTCTTTTATCATAATTAACATTATTTTTCTTTTACTCATCTTCTTTGTCTTCCTTTTTTGTTTTTTGACATTAATATATATTCTGATAAATGTAAATTACTTTTAATAAACTTAAACATATTTTAACCAAAATTTGTATGTATTAATATATATTTTTGTAATTAGTTATCGTAAAGAACATGAAATTATCATAATAAATCACTAATTTTCAAGGCAAATACAAATTAACAATAAAAAAACCATACCCAATATAACCATAAAGAACCCGAAGTTATCTTTTAGAATTATAAATACTACAACACTATTATAAAAGTGCTACACTATTTATAATGAAATAAAAAATTATGATAATTTAGACCATGAAATTTTTCTTATATTAAAAGTCAAATTTTCCTTTTATGTAAAATTTGATTATTAATACTATAAAATCTATCTTAACCTATTTATTTAGAATATTTTTATTTATTTACTATTTATTTATAATTTCTTAATATTAATTCTTAATTCTTTATAAAAGATAACATTGTTTTTAAAAATATTATTTAGGCATTCAAATAAATAAAAGAAATAATGGATATTTTTTAACTTAACAACTTTAATTTAGACATCTATATAAATAATCCTAATAAAAATATTTTAGTAGGTAGATTGCCATCGCTAGAATACCTTTCGTATTGGTTGGAGATAATTTTTGTCAGAATATATTATGTTAATTTTTGACTTAATTTATAGAAGTTTAAAACTTTTGAAACTACTATAAATGTAATAAATTTTAGGGGTGTACTTCTTTTAGGACAGCATTAAAAATCGCAAAAAAAAAAAAGTAATTTTCTAGTTCTATTATTATATATTATCTATTTGAAAAATAAAAAATATTATAAATACGAAATTTAGTTTTAATTTTTGACTATTAACTTATATAATATGTAATTTTTTATTTTTTTAATAAATAATATTTAAATATTATCACATTAATTAGTTATAATTACTAATAAAAATATAATACAAGAGATTTGATATTCAACAAATTTTAATTTAAGTTTGGCATCCAACGCTACTTAAAAAAATAAGGCCACAATTTGACTATATCTCATTCCCGCCATTTCAAGACCCAAATGAAAGATCATCAATCAAAGCATAACAATCGAATGGTGTTGATTTAAGCTCCTACGTCTTGACTGGCCCACATGAGACTAGCGGACCGACTACCATTCAATCGTCAAAACTAACTACCATTCTTTTTTTCAAACCTAACGCCACCACCTCACCTCCGCACACCCCCCAATCTCTTCCCAACAATGCCTTTTAAATTTGATCACACGCAGAACCCCTCCACTCGTCGGAGGTGATAATGCCGACAGGAAAAGTGATATTGTCAGACCGGCTCGGAAGACAGAGAAGAAGGACTTTTATGGTCGGAATCGGCACTGGAATTGGGGGAAGAGCTGGAGACGTTTCAGCCCAATGGGTTCGAGTCCGAGAGAGAGATAGAAGACGACGTTGTTGACGAATCTTGGGAATTGGGTTTTCGGGTTAGGCAAGTACCCAAGAGGAATCCAGCAGGTTCAGTCTCGGTGATGGATGCCATTGCTGCTGATGAGAAAAGGTCTGATCTTGAGTATGAGGTGAGGTTTTGTTTGTTGTTGAATAAACTAATTTGATTGATGAAAAACGCCAAAAAAAAAGGAGAGAAAAAATAAGCCTAATCCCTTAATTTACAATTATTTTTATTTCCAATTACTGTTTTGGATATGATTAGAGGGAACATGGGACGTTTCAGAAGTGTTTTGTTTTCTGTTTGGTTAGTGAGAAAATTGAAGAAGAGAGGATAAAAGAAACTGTCCCACATTTTTCTCCTAGAGATGGTTGGTTTCATTTTTACCATGTAGTTTTGACAATTTTTTAATTTTTACTTTTTTTTTTTGGTTTTTGGCTCAGCTTTCTCGACCAGAGATTAATTTGGAGAAGTTACAAAGGGTTGCTAATGCAGGGCTTCCTAATGGAGGGAATTTGCGTGCCACAACTTGGAAGGTATGGTTTTATAGTTTGGAAAGAGCATTTAATACTGTTTGTTTCGTATGAAGAAAGGAAGTATCCCGAAGAATTGAACATTCGTTTAGTTGTTGAATCTCGCTTTGATTGATCAAAGTGCATTGTCTTGAATCCTCATTACCAATCGAATCAAAATGATCTTTGGATCGATCAAAAGATCCTTTCAATTGGCTAAAATCTATTACTTGAATAAAACTAGTTCTTTTATAATCATATTGAATATTTGACAATACGCAAAGTTTATATGCAACAAGAATTAAGTTGTACACTTATAAATTCCTAGAATGGAGCTTTGGAAGTGCGAACTATCTGCTTTCTACTCTACTGAGTTATATTAGGCTAATGCTGATATGATTAGAGGATTTAAATCTGTTCAATCTCTTTGATGCTGAATTTGGAGATTGAGGTAGTGATAGTTCTTACTTGGTGATATGAGCAGTTGCTCTTGGGCTATTTACCTCCTTCTCGGGAGTTATGGGAAAAAGAGCTTATGGAAAATCGAATGAAATATGCTAAGCTTAAAGAGGAGCTTCTCTTGAGTCCTGTAAAATGCTTCTCACCAAACTTAAGCTGTAGACAAGTTTTTTAATACTGAGACATATATATAAAAAATAGAAATGGCATATTTAATTGGTTTGTAGTAACTTTCACCTGTCAAAATCTTGAATCAGGACAGTCAGAAATTACAAGGAGAAGCGCCGGAGATTCTAGTCCTATAAACCAGCTGGCTCATGAAACTGATGCTGATGGACCGCTTAAGCGACATGAAATTTTGCACGAAGATCATCCGTTAAGCCTTGGGAAATCTAGTGCTTGGCATCAGTACTTTGAGGTAACCGTTTCTCTGTTTTCATGGTTTCATCTTGGCCGCTCATTTTTTAAATCAGATAGTACATATCAAAAGGGCATATTTATTTCCAGCACTCAGAGATTATAGAACAGATAGATCGTGATCTGCAACGCACACATCCCGACATGAAATTCTTCTCAGGAGACTCATCTTTCAGTAAGAAGAAAAGGGTATCTTCTCCCTGCATTAGAAATTCAATTTTCCTTGTAGTTATTGTTGTTTTTTTCTAGAAGAGTGTGAAACAAATTATTATAACAGCTTTGAATGGATATGATGTTTGGATTGTCTACTTTTCAAGAAGCAATGAGAAATATCCTTATCCTCTTTGCAAAGCTAAATCCGGCAATTCGTTATGTGCAAGGCATGAATGAGGTCTTGGCACCAATTTTCTACGTGTTTAGTACCGACCCGAATGAGCAAAATTCTGTAAGAACTCCCTATCTTATTTTCCATCTCTTGTTTTTTTTTTTGGTGTCTGCTAAGGCTACTCTGTATAAAGCAGAGTACTTAAGCCATGATATGATTCTTTTACTACAGGAAAATGCAGAAGCAGATAGTTTCTCTTGCTTTGTTAGACTGTTGGGTGACTCGGTGGATTACTTCTGTCAGCAACTGGACAATAGTTCGGTAGGCATACTTTCCACTCTTTCTCGCTTAATGGAGTTATTGAGAGCAAATGATATGGAGCTTTGGAGACATCTTGCGTTCACAACAAAGGTATACTAAAATAAAAAAGCGGTGAATTAAAGTTTCTTTTAGACAATTCTTTTCTAGCCATTGATCGACTGCACAATGTACAACTACATTGATCAACAGTTAAAACTAGACAATCACGATCAATAGCCAATGTGTTCATGTGCACCTTCTATACAGGTGAAGCTGCAATACTGTGCATTTAGATGGATCACATTGCTACTAACTCAAGAATTTGATTTCCAATCCATCATGAGAATATGAGATTCTCTCTTGAGTAATCCTTTTGGTGTTTAGGTCTTTCTCTCTCTCTCCCCCTCTCTCTATCTCCTCGAATCGAAAGAGAATCACATCTGCTTATTTCTTCATTCTATTTTACAGTATTCGAAACTTCATATCTCGCAGGATATGCTTTTAAGAGTCTACTGCGCAATGCTCTTGTGTGTAAAGAGCAGGCTATTAAGTGGTGATTTTGTGGCTAACTTAAAGTTGCTGCAACATTATCCTGACATTGACATTGAACACCTTCTTCAGGTAGCTCAAGATCTCAGTCCCGACACTTCTTCCTATCGTTCGAGCCCGTAAATTGATCGGCAACACACGCCTCCATCTAGTTCTTTTCTATGTTCTTTTGTTAATATAACTAGATTTGTAATGCTGAGAGAGAATTCAACTGTTACTTAAGTTAATATAATCCAAAAGCTTTCTATACGATCCAAAAGCTTTCTATCGTCTATTTTAAGTGTAAGTAGTGGCAATGATTTTCAATATTTTACTATACTAATTGTGTAACGTGTGAGCAATAAATAAATAAAAACAAAAATTAAGCAATCATTTGGGACACACATTTGAAAAGCATTGCGTTTAAACGTAATGCCATTTTCCCTCAAATACAAAAAAATTGCATTTGAATGCAATACTTTTCAACAATTAATATAAACACGTTTACTGTTCATCAAGTTAAACTTAACGGTTAAAAAAATTTTAAAACTAAAAATTGCTGCCATTTGCCTTGTGTTCCTGTTCACAGACTTAATCACTCCTTTAGGGAATATATTCCCTGCCGTTAGCGTGTCTACAGCCAACATATTACCCTGCCTTTCTTTTTTTCACTTCAATGGTGCATTCACTGCACGCCATTATCCCACCTGCTCCTAACCTCACAAAAACTGCGAAATCAAAACTGCGCATCCACCCTCCCATAGCAAGCAAACCAGAGTCTTTCTGCAATTACCCTGCTTTTTTTTTTTTTTTTTTTTCACTTCATTGCTGCATTCACTGCACACCCTATCCCACCTGCCCTTAACCTCTCAAAAACACTGTGAATTACCGTGCCTTCAAATCTGCGAAATCACCTGCATTAGAGAGCAATCCAGACTCTTTCCGCAGCGAGAAGAAGCATTCCACCATTGTGAAGTTAATGATCTCCATCTATTCAGCCTCTAAGCATAGCAATCAGCGGTCTCCTTTTGTCTTTGTCTTTAGCTTGTGTTCGTTGGCGTTTTCGGCTACCCAACGAAAAAAGGTATGTGCATTCTTGTTTAATGTCTGTCTCTATATGGTTTTTATGTGGTTTGAAGTCGTGCCTTTGGCATCAATTAAGATTTTTTAACGGGCTATGTGAACCGATGTTACATGATGATGGTTGATTAACAGCAACGTGCATGCTTGAAATTTTTTTTCAATTGATTTGCGTCTGAATCCCTAACCCAGAGTACTTCACAGAACATCCCAGATTTTGAGTATTGCATGTGGTTTTTCGATTTTTGCATGTTAGCTGAAGATTGAAAATCAATTTCTTGGCCGTGTGTGCTTAGGAATGAATATTGGACTTTGAATGCAGTTTATGTAGCCATATCATTTCATGTGTAGTTGTTGCTATCAGTTTATGTAGTTGTTTCGTGTACTGTGGTTTTATGTAATTAGAGAGCCAATGTTGATATAACGTTATGAAAATATAATAGGGGATATAACAAGTTCGTGATGTGCATTAATGGTGATTTACAATGTTCAGTAGGGAGACAGAGAAGTTGTTAGTTAAACTTTACTAAATTGTTTTTGTCACTGCTATAATGTTGATGGAGGTGTGGTAATGAATCTGTGAAGTCTCACGTTTGTCACTCCATGTGCAACATTGGCATTATTCAAAAAACAACTAGGAAAAAAACGTCATTTTTCGAAAATATTTACAATAGATAGAGCATCTTACTAGAATAATAGAAGAAAGTAGCTTAAATCTTCAACTACCTGCACCATATTCACAGATTCTTAACAAGGCTAACACATACAAACGTGGTTTTAGTATCGTAACATATATACATATATTTGAAAAGCTTTCATTCTTTTATGCAGGGAAGTCAATATTTTTGCAGTACTAATTTTGGCCAAATTTGACAAGGAAGTTGAAATTTATGTAGATTTATACAATTTATAACACCTGAGCAACTGTTGTTTTTGTTAGTATGTTTATCTGTAAATGTGGCCAGTGTGAAGGCTAATTTATAACTGTGTTTGGTTTAAAGGCTAATATTATGTATTATGTTACACTTTGTTTATATGCATTTATGATGATATTAGTATAAATGTAGTACATTATTGGTTAAAGAGTGTAATGATGTAAATGTTTCGTTTTTTATTGCGAGCATTCTTACATCTACTAACACAGAGTTTTTTTTATGGATAGAAGTGGTCATTTTATTGCAATTGCACCTTTATTTGCTAAACACAACTTGTGTAAAGGTTGTTCTCTTCCGTCGCTCGTTCAACGGAAAGGCCTAGCTTGTAAATTCCATCACTAGAACCGATATGCTCTAAACCATGCTATGTTGCTATCTGTTGTCGTTTTGATTTGTTATTATTCGCCTTATTTCCATTGTAGCCGGTTGCTTAATTTATAAATTTGATCAATGTGGCACTCCCTATTTATGGATAGCGTGGGCACGTTGTGTGATTGATTTTTTAACCCTTTTTATCAATTTAATCACGTTCAGCACCGATTGTATATCCAGTTTATGGGAGTTTACATTTATCAATTATTGGACTCGAGCTCTCTTTCATTTGCTAAAGCAGTATCTCTTACTTTTGCTTGCAAAATTCTTGGCGAAACTGTGTTTCTAAACCAGCTCCCAATTTTTGGCAACTATACAACAAATCCGTAATCATGGGTACATAGTTGGAAGCTCTTTCCTATTGTGACAAACCATGTAGTAATCAACCGAGTCAGCGATTTACTCGCAATTTGAAAAAAAGACATTCCCATCACATTAAAGACTTACGTCAATGAAAAATACTTCGGTCCACATTGTCAGCCGCCTCACAAGTTGGTAGTAATGAAGCCGAGTCTTCAGTCAGTTCAAACAGGGTAATCAAGTAGCTTATTTTCATAAATACATGATGATGGTTCATGGAGTGACATCTTAAGTGTGTATGTGGCTATGATTATTGTCATATTACTTACAAAATGTAAAAAATTACGAAGATGCCATGACGAAAGGACAGTTATAAATGGACTGAAGAGAATGAGTTCCTACTGCTTTCCCGTTTGAGTACGTACAAGAACACGCATGGTGGTAGATTTCCTCCACCTAAAGTACTAGAGGAATGGGGAACTGAATTTATTCCCCCTTGCACACACAAACAACTCAAATCTGAAAAAACAAGAATGGCTAAGACATATAGATGTTGGAAGGCATTAAAGGCACATACTGGACTTAGCTATGATCCACAGATGAAGTCGATTAGTTGTTCTAACGATGTTTGGCAGAGCTTCTTAGCGGTAAGTATATATGGGTTGTATGATGCACATATGCACACAATTATTTTGTATTTTAAATATGTGGTGTGTAAGCATTGGTTAGGTAAGCGTAATGTTGTGGTATAAAAATTTTACAGTAATATGGCTCAGATGCTTGTGAGTTGCACTACGAGGGTCTAAAGTTCGAGGAATTGTACTTCAATATCTTCGACAACCACGTACCAACTAATGAATACATGGTTGGTGTGGGGACAAATGTAGACCTTGCTGGAGAGTTATCACCAGACCATAATTCAGGTAATGATGAAGAGACTTTTAATGATGAAGAGAGGGATGTAGGAGGTTCTTTTAAACATAAGGAGTGGTATTCAATTCGAAATCAAAAATTACGAAATGATACTATTATAGCACAAGCAATTTAGCAGATATCCACCCATCTAGTTGAGTGTACTGCGAAACGGTCACGAACGGATTCGGGAGACTACGGAGGTTCTCGAGATGCCATCGCTGCATGCGAAAAACCTATGTTACAACTGGGAGTTGATGTCGGGGATGTAGTCAAAATGATGCGTTATTTCTATGACAACCATGCTTAGATACCGACCTTCCTGGATTGTATTGATGCAACAAGAATGGCATTTGTAAATGACACATTAGGCCGTATAAATCAACCGCAACAACCCAACTACCTTCCCCTTCCACCAGAAGATCCTAATAACTAGAATATTGTCTAATTGCATTTCAACAATTTTATTGATTGCTTTATGTTGTTCAGTTATGTATGTATCGTAAACTTTGGTAGATAAGCATACCATTTTCTTTGGCATTATTCACTAGTTATGATATTTTATTATAATTGAACGACAACTACTACGTCAAAATTATTAAGTTGCTTTTTTTTTTATCAGTTGATATAAATATGTTGATGAAAATGTAGGTTGACGATATGTCACACCCTACTAAAAATTCAACCTTAAATGCAAACGTGGATAGTGGTAGTGAAAGTGATAGTGACGAGGAGGAGACATTGACCTTTGTGACATGTCTACTTGTTGCTGCTTACAGGATGAATATCAGTTATAGACAACCATTGCATGATTCAATGTTGTCAGGATTGATGAGAGTTGACGAAATTCTTAATGGAAATCCTAACAAAATCAAGTAGAAGATTCGGATGGATAGAAGAACATTTAAGAATTTATCAAATTTGTTAGAAAGCCGACAACTACTTCAACCAACAATTCATATAAATGTAGATGAGCAACTGTTTATATTTTTGAACATCATATGTCAAGGGACAACTAATGCCGCATCAGCTGATCATTGGAACCACTCTGGAGAAACAATATCAAGGTGGTTTTTCACTATGCTACTAGTTATATGTAGCCTTAAAAACGAAATAATAACTCCTTCAGATTTTAACAGAGTACAACCATTTATTATTGAAAATCATTATAAATATAGACCGTGGTTTAATGTAAGTAACTCATAATAATTTCCTACTAAAGACACTGCAAATCTTTAGTTGTTACAAATTTACTAATGACTCTTGCTTTGTTTTTACAGGGTTGTGTCGGTGCAATTAATGGCACTCATGTGCCTTGTGTTCCACCATCGCGTAACGCTGAAGCGTGGAGAAATAGGAAAAGAACGTACTCTCAAAATATATTAGCAGCATGTTCATTTGATATGAAGTTCACGTATATATGTTCAGGGTGTGAGGGTTCGGTACATAACGCACGTGTGCTGGAAACTGCAATTAACCGTTACGGTTTTCCAATACCTTCAGCAAGTTTGACAGCTGTCTTTTAAGGTTTATTTCCTTTTATGTTATACACGCGTACCATAAATATATATTCTGATGAGAAGTTGTTATTTTTGATACGTAGGAAAATTTTACTTAGGTGATACCGGATACTCTAACAATAATGGGTTCTTAACGCCGTTTAGAGGTGACACTTATCATTTGCCTGAATATAGGCGTCGGCTTCAAGGTTTGGGATCACCTAAATAAGTTTTCAACTATACTCATTCATCGTTACGAAATTGCATCGAGAGGATATTCGGCGTATGGAAAGCGAGATTCAAAATATTGAAGAGAATTAATAACTACCCGATACAGAAGTAGGTTCTTATACCAGTGGCGTGTGCAATAGTGCATAATTTTATCATAATAGTTAGGGAGCGAGACAAGCTTCTTCGACGATATGATATTCACGGTGCACCAATAAATGAAATTGCACAACCGCGTAACACCAGTCAAGGTGATGTTGACGATGACATGCGTGAAGGTCTGGAAGTATCAGATGACAACAATACTCATAATCAAATGAATCAATTTAGAGATTACTTGGCTAATCAAATGTGGCAAAGGTACCAGATATATCCATGGTATAGGTAGTACGACTAATAAAATGACTAACATGTTGATAAATGTTAAAAAGTTTTTTTATATCTTGGATATGGTCAAACGTGCTGGCGTGGGGCTCTGTTTGAGTATTCAAGTGGCGTTTTTTAAGTTGAAATTATTGGATGTTTTAACAAATATTTAAAAAATTTATTGATATAAAAAATAAAAATAAAGTTAATAAATCCAATTTGCATTAGAGAGCCAAACAGACCCTAGCTGGAGCTTTAATATGTTTTTTTTTTTGGGCAAAACAAAAACATGCACATTGGCTTTATTGTATTGAGAATGGACATGAAAATATTTAATGCAAAAAACGCCATTATCGTTTTATTATAATTTCACATCAAAAGAGAAATAAGTTTCGAAGGAAGAGTTGTGTATCATTTAATGTAAGGAGGGGAATAAAGAAGAAGGCAGAGAAATCAGTGTAAGTGTAGAGACAATGTTCTATTTTCACATGTTGCATGTATGGTAGCAAGGGTGTTGGGCAGTGAAAAAGTGTTTTTTTTAGTACAAATTTTGGAGTAACAGTTCGTTTGTATTTTAATTTTATTGTCCTTTTTTTTTTGAAGAAATCAATTTATAGTTCATTATCATATACACATGAACCCGAAAAAAAAAATTCGTATTTTCAGTGAAGTATCTTGAAAGTAGTTGTAACCTCTTAAAGATTTTTTATTTTTTCAAAAGCTCTTATCATAAGTTAGTAGAAGGAAGGATTTGTCCCATAATCTGGTCCTAATCACAATTTGCATTTGGAGGCCAAATTGACATTCAGTAATCCTCTGTTGCTGCATAATGAAAGAACTCTCAAACACTTCAGAGGA
Organism: Antiaris toxicaria; assembly: GCA_035233585.1. Classification (NCBI taxonomy): domain Eukaryota; kingdom Viridiplantae; phylum Streptophyta; class Magnoliopsida; order Rosales; family Moraceae; genus Antiaris; species Antiaris toxicaria. Next base: position 18,076,661 of record CP141165.1, read on the forward strand.
AGTCAACTTTTTTAACCTACTGTGAACTTTATAATTTTTGTGTTTGTTAATTTGAAAATTTTAATTTTTTTTGTGAATACTCATAATTTAATTATTTGATAGAGTGCATAATAGCTATATAATTTGTGATATTCTCTTATGTTTTAATGATTAAAAAATACTTAAATCTTGGATATTGATTATGTTTCATATTCTATGGAGTAGATTGAAGATTTGGATCAATATAGCATGATTTGCGTGGAAAAATTAAGAACTCAAGAAATTACACTGATCAGAAGAGGTTTTTGCTTAAGGCGCGGGCATGTTCTATTTACCTAGTATGTTCAAAGAAGAAGTTCGCAGATAAAGCATGGGCACGCCTTATTGGTTCGTGCGATTTTGATTTATGGAAACAAATTTATTTAGAAACAAAGATATGGATGACAGTTGGAAAGATTTGTTTACTTATGCTTATCTTTAGGAAAGTTTCCCGGTTGTTGGGATTCCCTGTTAAAGTGTGATTTGTTTTTAATAGATTTCTTTTTAGAATAGACAACTTTTAGTAGATTGCTTTTAGTATATAAAGAGGGTTATGTTTTTCAGAGGGCAGCAGACAATTTATTTTTCCAACCCCTCTTTTCTTTTAGACGTTTTCTTTCTATTATGGATTGCTAAATATTTTTCTTCTAGCCAAGGGATAATTGAAGTTTTGGTTCTTCAAGAATTGTGAGATCTAATTAATTCTCTTTGTTCTTTTTTTCTTCAATATTTATATATTTTCTGTGTTCCTTAAAATTATTATTTGATCGATTGATGCAAAAGGCCATTGTTCAATTTATCAAAATAATATTTTGCCATTTTGAATTTCAAATCCGTAATTGTTTGAATGTTCTAATGCAAGTGGTAAACTGACATACTTGATTATAAAAGAGATTTTTAATTTATTTCATGAAAATATATAATCTAGTCTAAATGAACCGAGCCTTTTTGTTTGTTGGCTAGAATTGGTAGTCTCTCTAGTTGTTAATGCTGTTAGTAAATTAAATCCTAAGAGCTTGTTTAGGGTTGTTTATTAATAAAAGAAATAATCAAAGAGCTTGTTTTGATTATCAAGAAATTAAGGAGGGACAGGTTATTAAAGCTTGTTAATAACTATAACCAGTTTATTCAAGAATTAAAGAAATTATCTTTGTATCAATGATCAATTCACTAATCCAAAACTAAAATTACACCTTTGGCTAGATGTTCGTATTATATTGATTTTTCCTTTATTTGCATTCCTTTTATTGCCCCCTCTTTAGATTGTTTTAATTCTAATTTTCAAACCCCCTTTTTCTTTTATTTATCTTAATTTTTAAGGAAATAAATCTAACCAATCTTTGTGGACACGACCTTGCTTATCACTGTGTGCAATTATATATATACATTTAGAGCAGGAATTTATTTTGTTGGATTTGACACCCATCATTATTGTTCAACAGGTGAGATTACTTATTAGTGAAGTCATGGATTTATCATTCAGTAAATTGATTTCATGATAGTTCTTATCAACTCTCAACAATATATATACATGTGGATATAAATTGTAAGGAAAAAAAAACTAGCCTTACGTAATATCTTGCACACCTAAAGTGTTGTTTTTTTTTTTTTTTTAATTTTGCATCAAAAATTTCCAATTACTTAGGCACACCACTGTAGCAAATTGTCAGCATGTTTTTATAGCCAAAATATATGGGAACCACTCCAACGTTTTTTTTACCTTGTAATAAATATATAGTAAATTAATATATTATCTATTATATAGTATTTATTACACCTCATAGTTTATATATTTATTTTTCTATCAATTTTTTTCAATAATATTACTTATTATATCTTACTCTTTTTTCCACATAACTTTTACCAATCATATCATAAAATAATTATTTAAATACAATTTACATTTTTTACAGCCAAATACACATTTTATTCAAATGCAATGTAAATGCTTTTCCTCTAAACGCAAATTACATTTCAAGCATTACATTCAAATGAAACGTAAACGCAATATGTTCACCAAACGGAGCATAAAAAAAAAGTAAAAGTACAAATAAAAATGTCAAGTGATAATGATTGAACAATCAAATAAGGAGGTAGACAAAAATAAATATTCACTCTTTTAAATATTACTTCAAGATTTTTTTTAATGCACATTTTACTATGTTATTACTATCACTTTTATTGGTTGGATATATTAATTTCATTCCAATTTAGAGAAGTTCACTTGGGAATACATTGGTAGGGCCATACAAGTAATGTTTTCACGGCCTTCTGTTTTAGTGTTTTTTTTTTCCTGCATTTTTTTTAATGCAGCGAAGCATCATATCTTGCGAAATACTAATTAAGTTGAAACATATAGAGAAGACTTATTCCATATCAAGATCGCAATTCAGAATATATTTTTTATTTTTTATTTTGCTGAAGCCAACTCATAATTTATTAATACTTCTTATAGATGTTCTATTCAACTTGGTTTTGTATTCTAATAGAATATTGGATATGTTTCAATGTGTTTGCATACTCCTTTAACCATTGTACTACAAAGTAATGTGTGCTTGTATATTTTATATATTTGAATTATAATTCTAATAAATTTTTATGAGAGAGTAGTCTGGAATATAATTAGTAAAAGTGGATAAAAAAAAGAGTAAATAAATAGTTAATGAGTGAGTATACTGCTTAAATAAAGTGTATTAATTTGTTATAGTATTTTGAGTAATTAAATGAACTTTATATTGGAAGTGAATGGGTGCAAATCCAAAGGAAGCATAAATAAAAAGAAAAATTACATTAAGTTTTATTTGTTATTTTTTTCCCGCAGATTCGTGGAAACAAATGACAAAAAAAAAAATAAAATAATAAAAAAAAAAAAAAAGAAGAAGGAAACCAGTTTGAAAACGTTGATATATTCGACTAGAATCAAGGCTCAACTTGTCCGTTCATTTATGGTCAACGACTCAACAGTTTTAGATATATAAATCTTATTTAATCACAAGATGATATGAGTCTAGGTGAAAACTGAAAAGCATGACTTTTAAAATACATTAGAGATTGGTGTCCACATATTACCGTGATAAATGGCACATCTTAATAAGAAAATATTATATACACAAACACATATAAAGCAGAGACTTCTTCTAATTTATCTAGAACATGAACAGACAACTATTGTGGAGCTTTATTATCCTCAACTTGGTTCCAATAATATTTAGAATATTAGAGACAACGGAAGCAGAAAATAATGAATGAGTAAATATAAAGTAAGGTCAATGTAGGAGTTCTGGTGGCTTCATTGGCCTTCAAAACCAGACCTTGTAAAAATATATATATATATATATATATCACAAAAACGTGGATGAAATGTAAGACTATCCAATGTGTTTATTTATTATAATATTATATTTGTTATCAAAAAGTGCAAAAAATAGTATTATTTTTATGTTTTATTTCATAATGCTATTTTTACGCTTGTCATAATTATTATATAAGTTTTGGTTAGCATTTTAATAACTGAAAATGTTATAATAATTGCATGAAAAAGTTAAGACAACAACCAATAAAAATTAAATATTAAATTTAGTATTCGTTATAACTTGTACTAAATTTATCATAATTTGTTACAAAGTTTAATATATATATAATAAATTTAGTATCAAAAATAACATTTTATTGAGGATTAGCTTTTTTTTTTTTTATAATTCAAATACTAAAAATTTAGTATTGTGTAAAAATTTAACATTGTATTAAATATGCTTTAGATATGCAAGTATTTGTCTAAAGGCGGAATCCTAGAATTTCGACTGTTTATCTTATGACATGTAAGGGAATTTCTTTATCATAATCGTCCACATCTGCATATTAATGCCTTCAATTTCTCGAGCTAATATTGCAGAAATATCAACTAACACCAATATGTAACATATATATGTTAAATTTGATGTACCATAATATGCATCAAACATTATTTTTCCTACTATACAAAACCATTTACGTGCTCCTTCAAATTAAATTATCATATCTAATCCACGTGAATATTAGTACATACATATGTGTGTGTGTGTATATATATATAGATATATATATTGTAAAATAAATAATTGGTAACATGCTTGTACTAATGCTACTTGCTACGCAATACAATATAAAACAAGGAATAAGGTATTTACTTTATCACAATATAGTAATATAAAAGTAGGGTTTCTACGCATGTATTGCTTGCGGCAAATTCTAACATTTTTCTATATGTACAGCACGGTAACGTTCTATTTTTTCCAACTTCCTTGTTTTGCTTTTCTAGTCTTAATTTCCGCGTCCAGTTTTCGTAATTAACAAACAACCAAAAGTCCCTCCATCAAGTCAATATTGTTATGAACTCTAGCGGACCAAAGAAGAATGGGAATGGCTGTGGTAATTTTACCTTCCAAGGATAGCATAATCCAATATATCAATGTACACACACACACACGGGAAGAGCTTTTAGAAGAAAAACAGCAAAAACTCTTTTTTAAGAGCTAAATAGGTGAAAATGACCCTAAAGACTTTCTAATAAGCCATTAAAAATTTTAGAATGATATTTATAATATCTGACTAAAACTAAAACTCTAATATGCATTTAAAAATTTATTTATAAGAGTTTTTTTTTAATGTCATTTTTAGTGGCTTTGATTGAAAACTCTTTTAGAAACCCAAAGTTTTTTTTAATAGATTATTCAAATATTCTCAAAAATAGTTTTTTGGATCCAGACTCTCAAAAATAACACAATAACCCAAATAGACTCAAAGACAAGATAGGTCAAAGTTTCAACACTATTAGACCCCAATGCTTTTTTACTCCTGGTCAATCCACATGAAGCAACCTGGAGGTCCAGAAGAGTAAATACACTTAAAAACAACGTACAAAACTTGCAAAAAGACATGTCAAACTCCTTCCTTAGACATGCAATGGCTTTGATCCGTTTAAAATACCTAAAAAAAGGCTGAATTTCATTCTAGAGAAGATAATTTGGACGGAACAACCAGCCCTTAAAAAGAGAACAAAGTAGATAATTAAAGAATTTGGAAGAACTATCATCTTTTTCTAGCCCAAAGGAAAAAATAAAAGAGAGAGACAGTTCTCAACTACAATGATGTCGAACAGGAAAAATTCTCTTGTAAGTTACATAATAATAATGATCCCTATTCATTGGAATGCATTACAAAAGACTATCAAGCACCACATCTAAAAAACGGGAAACTAACGCATGAAACAAGAAGAAATCCCAGGTCCAGTGTGTCACTAGTTGCTCAGACATTAATGACACCTGGTCATGGAAATTTCAAAGCAAAAATCAAGGAGAGAAACCTGAGGAAACACAAAAAGATGCAACTCAACTGAACACTATCCTAACCCAAAACAGACGTAAAACATCCATTTTTAGTAGCTAAAAGTAAAAGCACCATTAAGTGGAACATAGTGAACTTCTATGGAAATATTATTCTTTCAACTGTCAAACCTTGGTTTAATGGCCATTATAGCAGAATTTCCTACCACAACAAAGGCTCCTCACATGAACAAATAGAAGACTGATAACCAACTCAAACATATCAAATTACGCCAAAACCATCTATATTTATCAGAATTTAATACAAAAGGTGATCAAAAGAAAGCAAGACAAATTTCTCCAGTACTAACTCAAAAGGCCTGTCTTCTACAAGGCTCCCTACATGTAACCTTCACCTTAGGGTATGAAGCTACAAAGGCAACAAAACCTAGTAAAGCATAAAACTTCCAAACACATATCTCAACTTTCCACCAAAACAGAGGCTCATCACATGAACCCTGC